>CM021107.1:271413182-271695201 GCA_007115665.2 Sequoiadendron giganteum
CTTCCTTCTATTTTTGTTGCTGCTTAGCCAACTCCTCAGCATCTTTTTCCTATTGTAGGTGCTCTGCTTCCTCCCTTTTCTTGTAGGCCTTTTCAAATTATTTTGAATTTGGCCTCAAGGGATTCCCTTTCTCTTCTATGTTTGACGTTTTCCTCCTCTATCTCATATATCTTCTGCACCATCTCTAGCTTGTCATTTTCTTCCTTTGTCTTGATCTCATATTCCCTTTGTTGCTGCTACTTGATTACTTCATCAGCTCTCTGATTGGCATCCAACTGTTGTTGTTGAAGCACTGCATCATCTTGTGCCTTAGCATCTATTTCTTTTTTCTTTGTTATAGCTTCAGCATGTGCCTTCGCATCTAAAGCTTTCTTTTCTTCTTCAAATAATGCCCACTGGTCTTCCTCTATTAACACATGCTCAGTTTCTTACAAATGCATCTCTTCTTATGTGTCCTTTTATGATAAATTCTTATCAGAATTTCTTTCAATACCATGAACCTCCACTTCTACTTCCTTTACCTTCAAGGTTTTAGCTATATCATGGAGAGTCCCCTTAGGCATCTTTTCACCTTGTTTCTCTGTAGGAGGGACTTGAGTAGATGATTCACCCATTATTGATGTTGAAGCCATAGGTCCTATTGGGACGTCCTCCTCATGTGTCCCGAGAAAATCCTGGGCCGAAGCTTCAAGCTCAAATTCCTCAACTTCAGGAGGGAAGAATTCCAAGGGTTCCTTGGGAGGCATTTTCCTCTTGGTTCTCTTATACCCTTTCCCTTTTTAGAAGTTGGACCCCTACGCGATTTGGCTCTGAGCACAACCCATTGGATACTCCTATCCAACACTGATCTTCCTATCTTTTTAAATTCAATTGTCTCCTCAACATCCCAATCCACCTATTCCAAACTCTTAGTACCTATGTTCAATGCCTCATATGAAGGATCCAACACTACCCCATCATCTGTTAGTGTATCAGGAACATCAACCTTCACCCTAAATTCCACCATAAGTGGGATAGACAACCTTTCATAATTCCTCTTCTTGAGGTCATATTCATCTTGGAGATCACTCCAAAATTCCTCCAACGGGTTGAAATTTCTATCAAAAACTGAAGCCAATAAAGCATTCTTTTTTTTTTAGATCAAAGTGTTTCCAAGTAGTATATAGGCCCAATTCAAATGTATCAACTCACTACAAAACAACTTATCTCCCACAAGGTGTGGGAAACTGTACTCACAAAATTTCATGGGGAACTTGTTACAACCTTATTTATGTTTTATTCCAAACTTGGCATTGACCCCTAAATCTTTGTAAACAAACTCCATTAAAACTATTTTGTTGTTAAAGCACCTAGGGAGAAAGTGAGGATGACCCTCAAACCCAACCAGCCTGAAATAAGTAAATTTGGTGTACTGGATATAGCAACACCCCTATTATGTAATGAATGCCATGAACTCCTGGATAAGTCTATACCCTGCATCTCCATTAATCTGGTTAATAATCACATCCAAAAATGCATCATTAACTCTTCTAAAATGTAACTCAAATATCTGAAGGGACAGCTGGTCATAATGGTTCCAAAGTTTATTTTTCCCATTAGCTTCTCCCAATGCTCCTACTCTATTTAATCCTGGAAAGATGTCTCCCCTTGTTGCTTCATAGAAAACATAAGAGTTCATAAAGAAGCTCTTATTTTCCCTTACTCTAATCAACTGATCATGTATGCTATCTGAGACAATCATAGGCCAATCAAACTGTTGCCTGCCACCCAAGATTGTCTGAATGAATGGAAGCATCCATTCCTTAATATGAAAGGCATCCCTCTTTCCAAAGACTCTAGACAACATCATTATAATATCCGCTCCCTCTTTGTAGAATTCTACCCTTTTTGGCCAATCTGAGAGCTTTGTTAAGGTCTTCTTCTCTGTTGTTAACCATTTTTTGTTCAAGTGAGCCTTATTGGTCTCCTTGTGATTTCTATACATCTCTAAAGCTTTTGCCTCATTAAGTTGTGCAAGATTCTTCGGATTAGGGACATTGAACATAAATTGAAACATTTCAGGAGTCAATTTTATGATCACATTATCTTGTGAATCTACACATTGTCTGGTGGCCTGATTGTAAGCTCCAGTTGTTGTCATTATCAGCTCAGGGCATTAAATTGATAGAGGAAACATAGTGATGTGAGCCAAACCAGACTCAACTATCCTTTTAGTTCTCCCTATCACCTCCTCAGCAAATTTCTCAGAGTATAACTCCTCATAATTGAATGGACCTAGATTTGTGTTGGTTATATCAGCCCAATTAGATTCCACCTTGCTAATAGTGATAGGACCCCCATGGTTATACCTCAAGGTATAAGGGAGTTGTTTTGATATAACCTTCTTAAGCTTAGTTGTTGCCTTCAAAGTTTTTGCACGCTGACTCCTTTGAGAATCCTCTCCTGATGCTCCTGACATCCTTTAGCTTTCTGCGATAAAACCTTAAATTAGATCTATAAAAAGTATAATAAAAACATGATTAGAGATCCTACCCTTCTATACATACCGGAGGCATAACCAGGCAGAAAACATCCTAAAAAGGCTCTTTTAAAAACACTGTCGGGATCGGGATCAGAATAGGCAATGAGCTTGTAATAATAATATGGTGGGACCGGAGTTGGAGTTGGGATAGTAACCGAAATCGAAATCAGAATGAGAACCAATTTGGTTCTATGAAGAATTTTCAGTTTTATGTTTGGTTCCGGTTACGGTTCCGCCTGAGTTATCAATATTTTGAAAGCCTATTTCATACTACAAGCGGAATCGGAGACATGATGAAAACATTAATCGATACTTATTTCAAAATAAGTTTTAACATCGAAATCGATTCTGATCCTAATTCTACTCAAAATAATCATGACGTCACATGTAATTTTAATAGGATGACGAATAAAATCATAATCTGAAGACAAGGTCATATCAAAATAAAGGGGCTTAAAAACAATCTATACAAGATCATCCCCATATGATTGAGAGAACTGTAATAATTTGGGCATCCTATTCAATTTAAATAGAAACACACCAAACACCCTAATTTACAAACCCTCGACTTCAAACAATTAGGGCACAAATTTATCCCCATTCAAACTAATTAGATTGAATCATAACAGAACTCCTAAGTAAAGCATAAATCAACAAACCCTACCAATGTAAAGCAGCAACCAACTATGTCATCCTAAACCTAGGGCATCACGGTACGGTCACAATTAAAAATTGAAAACAACCGTTATAAAAATAAACGAACGAGAAAGCAAAACACAAGAAAGCTAAAACAAAAATGAGAAAACAAAACAAAGGAGAAGAAAAACAAAGAACATGAACTCGCAAGAAAAATCGAGACTCGCGAATTCATGAGAAACCAACGATTGAAAAAAATGTCATGTGAAACAAATGAAAGAGAAGAACAAAAACCCTACCTCCAAATGCAAATAAATAGGTTAGCCCTCTGATGTGATTCTACACATAATTATCTACCTTTCGATTGAATCACATGCCCAAATGCTCCACTGTAGCTTTGGTTCACCCTTAATCTTTTAAACAATGTTGATAACATCGATTAATCAATAATTAAGGTTAAAATTGCAGCTTCATACATGCATGGCACTCATAATCAATGCCATAAAGGTAGGAGATCGGAGTCGGAACTACAGAGGGAACTAGCACATTACTGTTGTGCGGCTTTAGTAAAGTCAAACAACAAAACAGCGGGAGTGGAATTGAAGGGGGAACTTATTTAGAAACTTTGTCCAAGTTTGAATCCGGTTCCCGTTCCGGCTCCGCTTCCAACAACAAAGAAGAAAGCGAAACAAAAGACAAAATAAAAACACAAAGACCAAAACCAGAAAACCAACACAAAATCCTATGTCTAAATAAATAGACCAAAAGGTAGAGTCAGAGGCGGAATGAACCTTTTTTTCGAACCCATGAATAATTTCAAACATAACTTCCACTTCGGCTCCAACTCCGACAAAGGAAAAACTAAAAGACCACAAAAATACCATCAGGACTGGGATCGGAATGAAATCTTTGAAACAAGTTTCAAAACTCGATTTTGTTCCAGTTCCGATTCTGACAGAACAAACAAAAGAAAAACAAAGTGTTAGAAAAGAATAACTCCAAACTTTATTTGAAAAACAACCAAGGACAAAAACAAAAAGGGGGACCCATTTTGACCAAGGCAAAATATGGGGTGGTTATGCAAGGCATAATAGGTTCTCCTAGATTGTGTCTCCAATCACGTCACTCCAAAGAAAAGGAACATGGTTTGAATGGACCAAGAAGTGTTATCAAGCATTCCAACTCTTGAAGGAGATGCTCACAATAGAACCAGTGCTGACCATTCCTAATCCTAATAGAAGATTCATTGTAATCACATAAACTTTATGAGAGGGAGAGGGAGTAATAATAATGTAGGATGGTCAAGTAGTAGTGTATGAATCAAGAAATCTTAAAAAGCATGAGCTGAATTATGCACCACATGATTTAGAGTTGGCTATAATAGTTCATACCTTGCAGATGTGGAGGTGTTATCTCTTGGGAAAGCCATTTGAGCTCAAGACTTACCACTTGGGATTGAGATACATTTTTAATCAGCCAAACATTAATGTGCGACATAGATGGTGGTTGGAATTCCTTAGTGAGTATGACTTTGGAATAGATTATATAAAGGGAAAATAGAATAGAGTGGTTGATCCTCTTAGTAGATGAAGACATCTAGCACCCATAATCTCGACAAGGTTAAATCTGAGACATCACATGATACAAAATTTGCAAGGGGATGATCACTATAAAAGAGTGAAAAGCACACTATGAACGGAGAAATTTTACATTGTTGTATTTGTTGTTATCATTTTTGTCAAGCCACAAAACTTACTTGTTGCAAATCTTATTTCCAACTTTTCGACAGTGGGACCAAGGGTAAATGGAAGCTTAGATTTTGCACTAGAGGACCTAGAAATTTGGCTCATAAACCTATACAAAGACCCATTCACCCAAGGGTGGATGATTCCTTATAGGCCCCTCAACTATTTTTTTAGCATATTTTTTGTTCTTTGCACTACCTAGCTCCATTGGTAAAATATTGTTTTATTCAATCAATCTTCAGGATCTTGCATTTTTAATATTATGGAATATAGGATCATTAAGTTAATCATTCAAAAGATATTTCTACTTAATTTCAATCCCCCTTAGGATACAGATTCAAGTTTGGTTGTCTCAAATTTAAGTTTGATGGTCAGTCTTTTACACCTTGTGATCTATATCCCAATGAAATTTATAAAAATATGGAAATGGCCCTAGGTTATGAACACTAATCTTAAATCCCCCACATTTTTATGTTTCATATGCATTCAAATGTATTCAATTATTTTACATTGTATAATGGCATATGTAAATGATGGGTTATTAGCACCGGGATCCAAAGCATGGGTCATGATATATAATTGAAACTTGGGGATTCCAAAAGTAAGGTGGATTTTTACTATAAATGAAAAATATGTCTCCAACATAGGATATATTTTTAATGTTAATGGTGAATATGGTATATAATTGAAACTTGTGTAATAAATTATAATTGATTAGCCATTAATCTAGTTTACTACATTGTAAAAATGGTTCAATATAGATAGTTCATACAAATAACTATGAGGAGATTTAACCATTATTGGAATAGTTCTTGGTAAAACACTAGTGATTTTGCCATCCTTATATTTCATTCTTCTTGCCAAAAATGGACTTGTTGATTTAAATTATTAAATAATTACAAATATTTTCCGCAAAATATCACTATTGGCAGATTATTTCTATTGCATAAATTAGTAGGCCTCAAACTATGTGGATAAATATAAAATGGTCCAATTAAGTGCATAATTTTATAAGAATATGACTAAGAAAATAAGGTACTATTAGACTATGACTCTAGAGATGGTATGGTAAGGGTTTTAACTAATAAAAAAAATATTCCATCTAGATATGGTAATGAATTTTTTTGGTACTCAAAGATTATCGTCATCTGATAAATGTAATATCTCTTATTCTAACATCTAATAATATTATTTTTATTAGCTTTTAGTCTTAATTTACCATTTACAAACTAGTGTTAAAAAAATTCACAAAACAAATTGGATGGAAATAGTCAAACCATTAGAGTCCATATACGGGCTATAACCAAGAATATTGAAACATAAAAAATAAAAATAATAAGAATCAACTACTAAAAGTGGGAGCAAGAGTAGAAGGTGGAGGAAGAGGATCTTGGGCATCCAACTCACCCCATACCTCCATAGGGTCAAAATATTCCACTTGAGAGGGTCATATCCATAATTATCATATTCAAAATTATTTTCTTGAAATTATCCTCATTAGCCACACAAATAAGAGAAGTACTAGAGCTAGTTGAGAAAATATGTTGCAATCAAGTCAACCTATATTCCCACCACCATAGATTATCAAGCAATATTCCATGTCCAACTCGACTAAGCATGGTATATTCGTATAGGAATAGGTAAATCCTAAGAGTGGACATAAAAAATTACATGGGATAAATGGATATGCTCTCAATAGTGTCTTTGAGATGGTGATTGACCTCGAGATAAGGTGTAGTTGGAGGAACCTTCTCAACAACAAAAGGGACTGTATTATCCTAATTAACCAAAAAAACCTTTATGTGAGCAACCTTAGGTGTAAATTTATTTTCTTACACTTAAATTTGTATTAACAAGTTAGAAAAAACATATCTTTTAAAGTGCAAACTAAAAAATTATGATTAACCATATATCTAGAAAAAATAGTAGAATTTATATATTTCCATATGCTAAACATAATTTCTCCACATTGAAAGAATGCCAAAAATAATTGTATCCATAGGTAATGTAAAACCAATCCCCTAATGACACCATATTTCAAGAAAAATGCTCAAATATAAAATTATTGAAGAAATCATGAATCCACATTCAAACATCTTGATCTATCTAGGTTAAAACTAAAAGAGTTGTTTGTGAGACTCCTAATAGCTAGATTGTAAAGGACATTGAGGATTTGACATTACTAAATTGGTTAACATATAACTAATGGCGAGACCCTTGAGAATAATGTGCTGGGAAAAGTGAACCAACTTTAGTTCAAGAACAACTAACCAAATGGTGTGAAATTTGTAGTGCTAAACTAATAACAAATACTACAAATTGTATCTTCAATTCAAAGTTGGAACCATGGGAAGATGAGGATAAATTCAAGAATAGCCTTTATGAGGCTTATATATCTAAAATGTAGTATAATGATACTACTCCCAATCCTTTCATCAAGGTTTGCAAGACTAAACATTTATTTTATCAACAATATTTGTCGAAATGGTTTTAACCAATACATCAAAAAATTCACAATCCTAATTAGAAAGATGAAATATTTCTTTTAATTTGTTTTAGGATAGATTATTCCTAGTAACCTTAGAAAATAGTTATAGTAAATTCTAAACCCCTTCTTTGAAAAAATTCAAAGTGTAGACCTAAGGAACTTCTTTTCAAGAGGATGATTTTGAAACTAGATAATAGGGGACTACAAAATATTTTTCTATTTGATAGAGAGACCATTATAAAAACCAATGCCACTCTAGAGTAACCAAGGACTAAAATTGATCTCAACACCCACTTGGCTACAAACCTCAATGGAAGATCCATAATGGTGTATCAGGGTTTTAATCCTTTATTAGGTTAATGTTTTGGTATGATTGATTGATTATTAATTGATTGAATTTGATGATGCAATGATATTCCTAGGTTATTATGAAAATACAATAATCTATTGAGATTTCTAGAAAATATAGAATTGATAAAAGTATATACTTTAGAATAGCAGAGGGTAGAGACTAGAGAACTTGTTATATAAAATTAGGTTAGAAATAGATGGAAAAGAGCACTAGGTGTTGTAGGCTAGGAAACAACTACACAAAATCAGACCTCACTCTCCTATTGCTCCCGGTCTGTGTGCTCTTCTCTTCTAGACTCACTATTAGAACTTCATCTATCATTGTTAAAATCCTTGAGTTGATTTTATGACATGTAGGACTTGAACATGCTTGAATGAGAAATTAGGTCTTCAATATTCCTCCAAATCACTTCAAATCTGCAACCTATACACATGAAAGAGGGGGAATGGTTGTGTCATATAGGGACTTACCTAAGTAAAACCCTATTTTTGTGTTTATGCCTACACAACATCTGTGATGATGTAAAAGAGAGCTTACCCTCAGTCGGGTAGAGGCTAAATGATCTAAACAAGTGATAAATTGATAATTGTTGCAATTCACCACTCAGATCTACATTCCTTGATGGATTGAATTCATTGTACTCATCACCTTCAAGGATTAATTAATGTTTTATTTGAAGTCCTACAAGTGTTAGTACTCACAAAACAAATAAACATGAAACGTGAACAAACTCACATAAAGACATGATGCACGACTAACATGATGCTTGACTGAAATATATGTTGTCATATTTTATCTAATTGTGCTCTTCATTACTCTTAGGATGCTTAATTGTGATCTCAAATTCCTTCTCGAACATGCTAGGATTCATTAGGATTAAAATGGTGAAAATGATTTGTATTTATATTCAATTATTTAATTACCCAAAAATCAAATACCGATAGACGACAAATGATTTTATAGTTTTAAATATTAAAATACCAACACTTACATATTTCAAATTTAGCCAAAAGAGGTTGGACAAGGGTGTTGGGCACCTTAGTCTCTAGACCCATCCTTTTTGGGGCCTTAAACATTGGTATTAAATATTAAATATTTATTTTCAATCCCATCTTTCAATTTTCAAAGATATTTATAAAACGAGTAGATTAAATACATAATTGGGTCCAATCACATAGGTGGGAGCTAAATCTAGTGCGAAATTGTCAAGGGTGACAATTTCACACTAGGTTTCACTCCCTCCTATGTGCTTGGACCTAACTATGCATTAATTACCTATTTTATAAACATCTTTGGAAAATCAAACATGGGAAATGAAATTATGTATTTAATATTTTCCCTCGACACTTTTAGACCCCAAAAAAAGTGGATCTAGTCTAGGGCGTATTACGCCCTAAACCACCTCTATTGTGCCTAAATTTGAATATGTCAAATTGTTGATAATTTATTATTTAAATTTATAATTTCACTTTTCAACCATCAGTATTTGATTTTGGAGAAATTACAATAATTACATATAAATTATACAAGGTGTTTTCACCATTTCAAATCCTAGAAATTCTATTGAGCACATTGAAGATCCTAAAATTAGTCAAGAGTGGTCAAGAGCATAATTAGCAACATTATTACATCAATTTCATTAATCAATTTTAAGCTTACAAGACATTAAGATGAAGGAATCAATTATGTGCAAGAATTCATTATGGTTAATCATGTGAAGTCATGAATATGTATTGAGTTGTCCTCTAGATGCTAGTTGCAGTAATCCATTATTTTTTATGAGCTAACCTTCTACAAGTCTATCAAGCAATCAAGGCATTCATCAATCAAATTTTTGTGGCAACTTGTGTAACATCTCCCTTTCAAGGGTTTTCACGTCAAGGTCAAATCGAGAGGTTTCAGTGGAACACATCCTAGGAAAATAGAGTGCAAACCTTAATCCAGATCTCAAAACTTTCAAATTCAAAAAATTAGGATTTCAATCTAGGGTGCACTGCACCCTAGAGTAGCCAACTCAGGCTCAAATTCACAGTGCATGTTCTTCATTATTATCAATTCTTAGATTTGAGTCAGTTCTACAACTTTTGATTTTTATCTGTCTAGTAAATTACATTTTCAAATCTAAGATTGTATGTTAAATAAGCTTGTCGAAACACAAATCAAATTTATCACAACACAACTCAAATTGGCTCTCTCATGTGGGAGCAATCTAATCAGCAAACCCTGGTCAATTTATGTTATAATATTGAGTAAATTGAAAAGGAGATAATCCTAGTTAATCTAAGTTGATCTAGGATCACTTTTCCTACTCAATAATAGTTTTGACAACTACAATTAATTGGTTTTAGTTTTTCATGTGGGAAATAATTATTAAGATAAAAATTATTTCACGCAATGACATAAAAATAACTATATAAAATAAAAAATAACTTTCAAACATCACATTGAAAGAACAACCAAAAAAAATCACATTAAAAACCTTTGAACCCTAATGCTCAACTAAGGAGTATTTATTTGCAACAATGACATAGAAGAAAATAATACTATAATATGATATTAAACCTTCAAGACCTGGTGTTCAACTCCAGAAAAAATATTTCAAACAATGAAATACAAACAACCTCGATCAAATGAAAATCTGAATAATATTTCATATATATATATATTGTAAAACGTCTATTGCATGTAGTGCTCAACACATACTAGAAAGAATATTTCAAATATATATTGTAAAACCTCTATCACATGTAGTGCTTAACACATACTTGAAAAAATATTAGCAACATGTAAATGAAAATCTGAATAATTATATAAAATGACAATAAACCATCAAAGCTTCACTATAAATATTTTTAATGTTCAAAATAAACCCTTAAAACATCACCATGTGAAACCACAAACTTTTCCTCTGGACTATATGTCAATATCACACCAGAAAATTATAAAATTTGGACTCTACACCAATAACCCATAAAACCAAAATGCATAACTATAAATAGACACAAGAAAATATTTATCACAAAGAGCCAAACACCACTAATTTAAATAAAAATTAAACAGAAATGCTTGTAAGTTCAATCATAAGGCTTGAAGAAAGTGCATCTTCTTCTCGCAATTACAGCCTTCTATGTTTCATTCTAGCCTCTTGCATGCCACCACACTTTGCATTCATGTCTACTAAAGCAATGTAAAGTATGACACGTGCAATATGAAGTAGAATTTAAACAAAATATTAAATCCATTAGTTTTCCTTCAACCAAGTTGCCACTAACATGGACACACAGACATTAAAAAACACTTTAAGTCTTTACTACATCCCATTTTATTTTCGCAGCATTAGAACATCTAAAAGTAAATGCCATTTAATTGACTCTGTTTTTTTTCATTAATCAAAAATTATTTATGACCTACTAACAAAATTAGCATAGACTAATCATCATGCCAAAAACCAACTATTTAAAAGGATGCAGAAAAATAACGAACCACAGTTTCAGCTTGTATTGGTAAACCACAAATAATTACAAATTCCTTGTCAGGGTTTCAGGCCTACAGTCGGGAAGGTTCTAGTGAGTTGTAACTAAGCAATGAAAGAAAGACTAGAGATCTTGAAAGGCCTCATTACCAGGTACACCTGAAGTTGAAAATAAACTAGCAAAAAACTTTAAGCACAGACATTACTTGTGGAAAAGCACACTATCAGATCTTGAGTTTAAGGGTGAATAATTTGGTTGTTAAAGATCAAAACTGCATCTAAAAAGTCTAAGATTTAAGCTCTACCTGGTTCATGCTTTTCTCCCTTATAATATCACCAGGCTAGGTTAAATTATAGACTCTCTGGTTGGAGGACCTAGAGAATCAATTCATAACATCAGATCTAGAATATGAGGATCAGTAGCTTACTTGTAAAGCCCCTGAAGTGCGCCTGGGAAGTACTAGGTTCCTGCTTTAGAAAATCCATGGTTACTTTCATGGTAAAGAAACAAAATAAAACTCCATTATCATCTGCAATCTTTCTTTCCACTCTCATCCTATTTTATAAAAGAGAGCTTCTCATGGTTGATGCTGAGCAATAAATCTCCCACAATACACTTCTGGTATTGTTTTGATCCACAACACAATTAAAACTCCTCCTACAGAATGTTCTACAAAGATCTGGTAACAAATTTTCTTAAGATGGGCACATTAGATTTGATCCCATGAAGTTTCTTACAAGAAAAATAACAAAGTACTCCAATTTTAAATTGTCAGATCCATCATATGAAATTATCTGGGAATAAAATGAATCATACCGCATTAGATTACATCTTAGCCTTCAAAACTTTAAAGATGAGGGCCTTTTAAATCAAATTGGAAAAAGAGAAGATAGATAGAGAATAGCCATTGAGTTGCAAGGTATCTTGGACAAAAACCCAAGTCTTGGACTCTGTTTCGCCATGGGTCTGATCTTTTGAGATTCAGAGTAGCTCTCCCAAATGCAAAATGACCCACATTACTTAGATTCCATAAATATTTCAAAGCACAGCAACAAACTACCTTCACTTCTCTGTATGGAGAATATCATATGACAGTGCAGGAACAGGAGGCAGAGCAACCTTCAAAAAAGTAACTGACCCAAATGTAAATTATTCCACTTTCCTTGTCTTCAATACATATTTCAAAGCACAACCACCTCCCTATTCACTGTATGAAGAATATCAAAGTGGAAGTGAAGAAAAAGAGGCAGAGCAACATCTAAAAGACCTTAGTATGTGGTCTTAAGAGTGCTTTTACCGGTTTGAGGAGAGAAGAAGCAATGGCTGCTTTCACCTGCCCTCGCCTTGGAATGTTTCTCCCTATTGATGGACTTACTAATGCCTTAGCCATTTGATTTCACAGATATCACAGAGGCAGAAGTTCTAAACAGACAAAACTTCCCCACATCCACACTGATTTGGATGTGTTATTGGCTTTGCACAAGGCTACATTTAAAGAAACATCTGGGGAATAATGAAAAAGACCTTGCTGTGCGGGACAGCAAATTTCAGTTCAAAAAAATACAACTGCTGTTCACCCACTCTTACCATATTGACCACGTTTTTTCAAAGGATACCGTATACTTTATTTGGGAGATTACAAAGGTACATAAAGTACCAAATTAAAATATGTAATTTGCACGTTTGGGTACCTATGGCAATTGTTTGACACTGAAAATGGTAAAAAAAAGGATTTTTGTAAAGTTTATGCTTCTTACAAATTTGTATTATATTAAGAAATATGAATGGATAAATATAATTCTGCTTAGACTTAGTCTAGGCTAATCGAATTAATTAAAATAAATATATCTAATTAATTAAGAGGTGTGATGGAACTTCAATTTTTGAGAAAATTAAAGCTGGGATTTAGGGTTTCAAAGTTGCTTATGGTAACCTTGATTATGGATCAGTTGAAACCCTTTTGTTATGTTTTAACGATGACCTGCTACCGTGGAGAACTGGTCACTTAAGTGAGGTTTCATCTCTCTCAGGTCGTGCTTTACCAACCCCGTTTCACCTGATTCGTTGGTCTTTTTGGTGTAATGGCTTATGTTCTACATCGCCAGGAATTTCAATGCAGGGCCCACTTGGATGCTTTGTCTGAGGTCTAATGAACCGTCCGATCGCAGGATTGGATCTTGACCGCTTCTTGCTGACCTCGCAGGTTTTCCTATTGGCGTCATCAAAGTGTTGTGAGGCTCGCGAGATGTCGCCACATGGTGTGAACGGATGAATGGGTCTTCTTCCCGAGGTGTTGGACATGACATGGGGTCGTCTTTTCACTGGTAATAGCCATTAATAATAGGGTAATTATGGTTTCTCGCACACCTCGCATGAGCGGAGTAAATATCCGGGAGGGTGTTGCGAGGTCTGCGAGGGAGTGGCACATGGCTTTTCTTTTCTTGCCAATGGGACTATATGGGTCCCACTGTGCGGTTCGGGTCTACTTTTCTGGGGTTTTTATTGGATATGTTTTCTGAAGGCGTCGAGGTGGATCATCAACATTCATTGACTTGATCTCAACCCTCCATTTGCTAGAGTGTCTCCCGAATTGGCGGTTCAATTGTAAGGAAGGGGTGTGTGAGTTGTCCTCATGGCATGTATTGCTTGGTTGTTGCTTGTGTCATTAATGGCATGGGTTTTCCTTCTCTAGAGGATCTCCACCTGATTTCCTCTTGCGTGCGAACAGTGCCATCCTACTGAGGGTATTCATGGTTATCTAGATCACTAATTGTGCAAGTGCTTGAATTGCCTTCAAGTAATTGTACCCTGTATACTAGCTTACTCTATAAATGTTGACTAAGTTGTATGCGAACAACATTGCATTCTCTTATGTATGTGTGCAATAAGGTTTCTTCTTCTGTTTGTTGTTGAGCTCTGTTTCTATCATGAATAAATCAGTTAAGCAAAGGAGTACGAGGCTAGCTTCGCCAGTCATGAAGAAGTCTGATTCTCCCGTGACTCACATGGCTATTATTGGGAACACTGGGAAGAGGCCAATGCATAGTTCGTCCCCAATAATCATCTCAGATTTTGATGAATCTGGGACTGATTCTGATTATCAGTACTACTTGGCTTCCCTGGCGGACCTTATGGGAGTGGACGAGGAGGTTCTAGAAATTAGGCCAGTATCTGCATTGACACCAAGTCCAGTTGTTCGAGGATGTACTCGCAAGGTTGGTAAAGAGGAGGTGGTGCCATCACTATCACAGGCGTGGACTCGGAGCGGCTGCATGTACCGGGGTCGTGTATCTTCTTGATGGTTACTAGCAGTGGGTTTGTTGGACGTGTTTTCTCTTGTTGTTTCGTCAAATGGGTGTGGATGTGGATGTGCGCATGCTTTGCACGAAATTTTGTTTTTCAACTAGTTATTTCATAACCGTTTTTTATTCCTTTGTTAATGCACGGTATCATTATGACAAGGAATGTAAATTTGAATTTTATTTTGTGTTGAAATTCAATTTTGTGTCACAATGTAGCCTAATGCTTGTTTCTCTCCTATTCTATAAAGGAGATTTCATGGCTCATTGTGAAGAGTCAAAAAACTTTTGGAGTCCAAAGCTTAGAAGTCTGTACAGTCCATTTCATAGTTAAAATGTTATGAACATTTTGTTCAGGAAATCATCTTGGGTTGGGTTTATATACAGTTAGTATGCTATGCTTTTAAATTACTGACATTGAAACAAATCTATAAAATTAAAATGGTTTGCTCTCCTATGTGTGTGCCATGGATTATGAATAGATTTATCAAGGGTTTATCTGTTCAGTTTCAGTAGTTAATTGAAAATATAATTAGTTTTCTTGCTTTAGCTCAAGAAGTTAATCAAATGCTTGAAGAATCGATTACATGTTCATGGTTGTATATGCCCAGGATGCTTGAAGAGGTACTATCTTAGTATACTGAAATATCTCATGATAATAATGCGATATGGGTAGGTTCATCGTATCAAGATTTTGTTCTATATGAATCTGTTGCCCAATGGATGAAGCACTGGATAATGTTTGTGTCCTTTTATTAGTTCAAGGTTGTAAGCTCTAAGCAAAGATATCCAAATACTGAACATGAAACACTTGATTAAAACCTTGTCCTCCTTCGGGAGGTATTGTAATAAATAAGTGGGTCAATTTCGTTGCTCTTTGGCACTGGTAATCATTCTCTGGGTCTGCCAAAACCATGAAATGATCATTATCCCTTTGAATGTGTAGGAATTGTAATCTGTATGCAGGAAGTGTTCTTACCAGTCATGATACATTCATGTGAACATGTTTAGGTTTACCCACCTTGGTCCTACAGAGCCAAAAGTGCAGGAGATGTCAATCCTTAACTAACTCTCGTTAGTTGGCCATTAGTGGTTGTACTTATCCTAGATAGGGGTTGGCTACCTCTTAGATACCTGCAACCTCTATATGGATTGTTTTAAACACCAACAAGGTAGATTAAATATTTAAATACTTTAAAATGTAAGGAAATTAAATGAGAAGTAGGTTGATATTTAATCTGTTGATTCAAAATTGTGTGTTTTGTTGAAGATTTAGAAATTTATGAGATGTCTCTTAGAAATTGCATATTTCAATTGATGAAGTGCCTTAGAATCTATGATGGATATATAGTTTTTAGAGGACAAGTGCACAATTGTGGACTAATTGTCTAAGCCTAGATCTATCCATGTGCACTATCAATGCTCAACTAGTATGCCTTATGTTTTTGTTCTTTCCTAATATATGGAGTGTGCATACATACCTTGATAGAGCTAATGTTGTCACTAGGTGATGCATTATCCTAGGTCAACCCATGGAGCTCCATATGAAACAATTAAAAACAAACTTTTAACCTTGATGAAGTGTATATTAATACTAACAGTAATATTATTTTTATTATAAATGGTTAATCGGATATTCTTAGTGTCTCATGTTTACTACTCATCTTGTTGGATGCCCTCCAAAAAAGGATATGAGTGCTTAAATAAAATCATTCAACAATTTTTATAAACTAATTTGGAGGGAAAAACTGGTTTTAGGTCATATTCTTGGTTACATGTTGTATATAACCTAAAAATAAAGGTGGTTTGGATCTTTTGAATCCCAAGATGCAAAGAATTTTCTTATTAGCTAAATGGATAATAAGAGTTGTGTTAGGAGATGAATACTAGAAAATCTCGGTTCGTCACTACATTATTAGTGTTGCTATGAATAGTGAGTAGGTGATTGGATAAATTTTTGTTTGCTCCCTTCGTTTGCATTAAAGCTTCATTCCCATTATAATCTATATGGAAGGCCTAACAACAATTTTGCAAATTTTCAAATTGGAAGAAGGATTCCTTGCAACATGGTTTTAGTTTTGTAACTTCCTCCATCTAGTGCAATAAGCTTATCCAATATCATGGGCAACCACTTGTTATATTTCCTAAACAAGCTCATTATCTATTCAAAAAAGGTATGTAGTAGTTTGGTGATATTTGGGAGTTCAAATCCCTTGATTGGGAGAACTAGAAAAACACAAAAAAAAATGTTTTTAGTTTAAACAACAGGTCCAAAGGGTTTTATTTTTTGTTGAAAATTTTGTTACTATGAAGCTTCTTATGAAACTTTGTACACACTTACAATGTAATTTCCTTAAACACTAATTGTGGCTTGACAAATACTAGTTGTTTTTCCCTTTAAAGAAAATTTATCTGAAACTCCTCTCAAATATGGTATTAAACCCAAGACTTAACATAAAATCGAATGATAAATTTTGAGAAAAGAAGTAGAGCTTAAGCTCTCAAATTTGGAAACTAAAATAGAGGCTAATGTGCAGTTTTTGGCCTAGAAAATCCTACATTACAAGATTTCGATGGGGGGTAGATTAAAATTTTTGAAGATTCAACCAAACAAAAGTCCTTGTACTATATGCATAAAGAAATCTTAAAACATATTTTTTGAGATTATTTTTAGAAAAAAAAATGGAATGTCATATTTCATCATTCTCCTACTATTTTTTATCATGTGTTGGGTTGAAAAAAAATTATTTTGGGCATTGGGCTTCATAATAATGTAGTTGTGGATACTATGGGACATGTTGTATTAGTTCATATATGAAAAAGTAGATGTTTGTCCATGTTTTCTAATCATATTATGCTTCAGGAAATAGAAATTCTTCAGTTTTACTTTGTCATCAAGCATCACTTTGTCTCTTTTTGTTCTAAACTAAAAGAAGAAGATAAATACTACAAGCTTTTAGAGGAAATTAAACACCGGTTTTTGTAGCTCCGTGAAAGAGAAATTCAATGTTCTAACAAATCCAAAGTTTATTCAAATTTTGACTTTAATTCGTAGTTCATCTATAGTGTTTCAAGAGTTTGACCTTGGATCATCATGGTGGTTATTTGCAAGTTGTATGCTTGGGTTAGCCTTTTTTGTACATGTAGAAGTTGTTGTTGATACTTGTATGGATGTAGATTCTATTGGATCTTTTAATTTGTTGTTTTTCTATTTGTTGTTCTATGTCCTTGGGGTTAATCATTGTTTTTCTTTAGGTCTCTTTTGTTCACATCTCTTTTTTTGGACTACTATTATTTTTCTTAATTTATAATTCAACTTTGATCAATATTAAAATGAAATAGTATGTCTATCAATCATTTCATAGCACCTTCTATGTTTTTAATAGTATTGTAATACAAAAACTCTGAACCAACAAAGATTCAAATATACAAAACATTTTAAGTGTAATTTTGAAGTTTTATAACTACATTTCTAATTGTAGATTGATCATCAAACAAATATTATTATACTTTTGAATTCACTATAACCAATAAAAATATAAAAAATCAAGATATGAACTATCATATATGATCATGAAATAATTAATAATTTTCAATTAAAACTAAAATATATAATATGTATTTTCTTAAAACTTAAGCTATAAAATAATTCTTCAAAAAAAAAAAAAAATCATTCTCAATCCAAAACATTGCTACAATTTTCTATTAAAATTTCATTTTATATAGAAACATAATTTCTTTGAATGCTTGAAGTAAAATAAAATATCTTTTAAAAGCAAAAGTAACGCTGAACAACGCACCCCCGACCTAAAAAATTGTTTGACTTGTAATCTGAAATTATTCTGAAAAAAGCGATTCATATTACATCTCAGCCTTTCATGATCGAGAGCTTCACAGGTGCGATTCCTGTACAACACTTTTGAGAAAGGGAAGACAGATGGACAACCACAAATGAGTTGTCAGGTGTGTTAGAATATAACCCAAGTCTTGGCCTCTGCAAACCATGGGTTTGATCTTTTCAAAAATTTGAGAAGACACCTAAAACATGCAATCTGCCTACACTTCACTGTTGAAGAACATCAGGGTGAAAGGCATGTTGAGAAATATGTCTCAACCTTGCAAGCCTTTTCCAGGAAAATTACAAGATTTGTTTGTGGCAGTTTTCCACATGTTTATGCATTGGAAAAAGGTGTATGAGTTGTTAAAAGGTGCCTTGTCCTTAGTAGAATATAGGAGGGCCATTTTTAGAGCATAGTTAATTTGTTTTATGTCTTTTATGGGGGTCTAAACTAGAGGACAAAATTATGGACGGGATTACTATTTTAACCTGGTTGTTTTTCCATCTTGGAAATGTAAATGTCAAAAATGGGCAACATGTGGCATGGTGGTTAAGCCCATGGTTTTGTAAAACCACAAATGGTTTCCAGGTTGTAAATCACTATATAAGGAGGGCTTGGGGAGGAGTTTGCATAATGGAGTTTTGTTTGCAAGGCTGGGTGCTAGAAGGATGCTAGTGGTGTCTCTCCAAGCTTGAGTTGAGGTGATGCTCTTGTAAGAACTTGCATTGCAAGTGTATTGTAATCTTCTTTGATTTGATAATACATTATGCAGGTTTTAGAGGGTGGGGTTTTTCTCCCGTAAGGGTTTTCCCCACGATAATCATTGTGTTATGTGTTCATTGTTTTATTCATGTTCTTGTATGTTTCTTGAGATTCCTGTAATCAGTTAAGTTGAAATTTGCATAATCGTTCTCTCAAGATTAGCGTAGGAAGCGATTCCGCACACCTTTGCTTCCTTACAAGTGGTATCAGAGCCTGGCCAGTTTTGGTTCTGTTTGTTGGGTACAGGGTTTTTTGAGCTAATCAAGGTTTGAGTGGGAGCTTGTGCAGAGTATTTCATTTTTTGTATTGCAGGATCGTAAAGATGGCAAGCATGTCGGGGAGGATTGATGTAGAAAATTTTCTGGCACAAACTTTGAGATGTGGAAGCTGAAGATGGAAGATCTGTTGATTGATCGGGATCTATGGGATGCGGTGGATGAGAATAAGCTAAGGCCTATAGATCCGACTTTAGCTACACAATATGGTGTGATGGACAGAAAAGCTAAAGGTCTCATAAGATTGTGTCTTGCAGACTCAATTCTAATTAATGTGCATGAAGAGTCTACTGCGAAAAATCTTTGGAAGAAGCTAAGTGAGATCTATCAAGTGAAATCACTTGTTAACAAGATTTTCTTGAGGAAGAAATTGCATTCCTTGAGAATGGAAGAAGGTGGACGAATTCCTGAGCATCTGAAAAGTTTCAATATGTTGGTGACTTAGTTGACCTTAGTTGGGGTAGCGATGGATGAAGAAGAAAGGTGCCAAATCCTACTATGTTCATTGCCAGATTCATGAGACAACCTTGTCATGGCCATAGGGAGCACTTCTGTTGTCTTGAAGATGGAGGATGTTGTTGGTTCTCTACTTTCTGAGGAGATGAGAAGGAAGGTCTCTCTGAATGCTAAAGAGGCTTTGAGTGTTCGAGGAAGACCAAAGGAAAGAGGCAAGAACGAAAAGCAGCATGGCCGTTCTAAGTCCAAGAATAAGGGGAGATCAAAATCCCCTGGTAAGTCCAAGGTGATATGTTGGAAATGTGGTAAATCTGGACACTTCCGAAAGGATTGCAAAGAGGAAAAGAAGAAGAAGAAAAAGAAGCAAGATTCTGATTCTGAGTCCAAGAAGGAAGATGGAGACTCTTTTATCGCAGCCTTGGCCACTCATGCAGGTGATAATGCATGGTTAATAGACTCAGGTGCATCTTTCCACATGACTCCTAATAGAAACTGGTTTAGTAAGTATGAAAATTTTGATGGAGGTAAGGTGTATTTGGGTGATAACTCTATTCTTGATATTGTTGGCCATGGAAGTATTCGTGTAAAATTTTGTGATGGTAGAATTAGAAGATTTGATGGTGTCTTGCATATCCCGGGACTAGCAAGAAATTTGTTATCTGTTAGTAAACTAATAGATGCGGGTGTGCATGTACAGTTCTCTGAAGCAGGTGTGAAAATGGTAAGAGGTGCTATGGTAATAGCAAGAGGAAGCAGATTGGGTACACTGTACCAGCTTGATGCATGCACGGTTGAGTGCAATAGTACTTCTGATAAGATTGTGAAAAAGACTACTCTGTTGGAAAAGGAGAGGTTTTCTCTTTCAACAAATGGTCGTGGTTTTTGGGTACCCAAGGGTGCTCTGTCTACCGAATCAAAGTTGCCTGCAGAGAAGACCATGTTATGGCACCAAAGACTTGGCCACATAGGTGAGAAGGGTCTACGGACCTTGAAAAATAAGAATCTTGTTGATGGGTTAAATGATTGCAATCTTGAATTTGATTTTTGTGAGCATTGTATTTATGGAAAACAAAACCGCATTCAGTTTTACTCCAGTTCTCATAAGTCTTCATGTATATTGGATCTGATCCATTCAGATGTATTTGGTCCAGTTGATGTTCCTTCTATTGGTAAATCAGTTTATTATGTCTCTTTCATTGATGATTTCAGTAGAAGAACATGGGTTTATTTTCTTAGGAGTAAAGCTGAAGTTTTCAGTCGTTTCAAAGAATTTAAAGCAATGGTAGAGTTGCAGACTGGAAAGAAAATAAAATGTTTGAGAACTGATAATGGCGGTGAATATTGCTCTAATGATTTTGATACATTTTGTAAAGATTGTGGTATTAAAAGACAGAAGACAACTCCGTATTCTCCACAACAGAATGGAGTTGCAGAAAGAATGAACAGGACCCTGATGGAGAAGGCTAGGAGTATGTTGAGTGGTGCTGGACTAGAACAAAAGTTCTGGGCTGAAGCTGTAGCCACTGCCTGCTACCTGATAAACAGGTCTCCTACATCAGCTCTTGTTGATAAAACGCCAATGGAAGCGTGGTCGGGCCACAAGCCTTCACTTAGACATCTGAGAGTTTTTGGTTGTGAGGCATATGCTCATGTGCCAAAGGAGAAGCGGACAAAATTGGATAACAAAGCTGTTAAATGTATTTTCATCGGATACAGTTATGGTGTGAAAGGATACAAGCTTTGGGATCCTGTTGCACAAAAGGTATTTTATTCCAGAAGTGTTATTTTTAGAGAAACTAAGCCTTCTTTTGTTACAGCGCAGCCAAAACAAATAGAAGAAAAGGAAGATGTGATTCAACTACCTGCTACACCAGAGAAAGTTGAATCAAGGCCCTTAGAAAGACAAGAAGTCGAGGAGAGCTCTACGAGTTCTGAATCATCAGAGGAAGAAGAGGTACCTGAACCTGAACCTGATAATGAACCAGATCTTGCTCGAAGGTCTACTAGACAAAGGAAACCACCTGAAAGGTATGGGTATTCTCCTGATGATTGGAGGTGTATATTTGCTTTGAATGCTAACATCGATGAACCAAGATCTGTAGAAGAGGCTCTTGGTATGAATGATTCAGAGTCCTGGAAAATAGCCATGGATGAAGAGATGGCAGCTCTTAAGAGGAATGATACATGGGACCTTGTACCATTGCCTGAAGGACGGAAACTTGTTGGTTGTAAATGGGTGTTCAAAAAGAAGATGGGTTCAGATGGAAGCATTGAGAAGTACAAAGCGCGATTGGTTGCTAAGGGTTACTCCCAGGTTGAGGGGGTAGATTATGGTGAGATTTTTTCTCCTGTAGCCAAAATGACATCCATTCGATTTTTGCTTTCTATTGCAGCAGCTTATGATCTAGAGATCGAGCAAATGGATGTGAAAACAGCTTTCCTTCATGGAGACTTGGAGGAAGAAATTTATATGACACAGCCAGAGCACTATGTGGTAAAAGGTAAAAGTCATTTGGTCTGTAAGTTGAAGAAATCCTTGTATGGTTTGAAACAGAGTCCTAGGATGTGGTACCAGAAGTTTGATACATATGTGTTGAGTTTGGGATTTGTGCGATCTAAATCTGATCATTGTATATATTTCAAATCTGATGGTGATCGTTTCTTGGTTATTGCCTTGTATGTCGATGACATGTTATTTATTGGCAAAGGAAAAGGTTTGATTGCAGAATTAAAATCTCAACTCTCATTGAAGTTTGAAATGAAAGATCTTGGTGCAGCAACGTACATTCTGGGAATGGAGATTGTAAGAGATAGACAAAACAGAAAGCTTTGGCTAGGCCAGAGTAAGTATGTTGGTACTATTTTGAAAAGATTCAATATGCAAGATTCTAGACCATTGAGTGTTCCTGTTACGATGGGAACAAAGCTTTCTATTTCACAGTGTCCTACATCCCCATTAGAGATGGAAGAGATGAGTCGAGTACCATACCAGAGTGTTGTTGGAAGTTTGATGTATGCTATGGTTTGTACAAGACCAGACATTGCCCAAGCAGTGGGAGTACTTTCCCGTTACATGTCTAATCCAGGAAGAGCACATTGGGATGCAGTTAAAAGAGTTTTCAGATACTTGCGGGGTACCTCAGAGTACTCTATATGTTTTCATGGAATAGGAAACAAGCATTCCTTGGATATTCGAGGCTATGTGGATTCAGACTGTGCTGGTGATGTTGATAGAAGAAGATCCACCAGTGCATATGTGTTTACATTATTTGGTGGTGCAATTAGTTGGATGAGCAAGCGACAGGCTATGGTTGCCTTGTCCACTACAGAGGCAGAGTATATGGCATCTACTCATGCCTGTAAGGAAGCCATTTGGCTTAAGAGATTGTGTTCAGATATAGAGTTCAAACAGGGTGCAATTTATAGTGACAGTCAAAGTGCAATCTGCCTAGCGAAGAACCCGACTTTTCATGCCAGGACCAAACACATTGATGTACAATATCATTTTGTGAGAGATATGGTTGAGGATGGCAAGGTGAAGTTGGAGAAGGTAGACACTTTGGTGAATGTTGCTGATGCATTAACTAAACCTGTGAGCACAGAGAAGTTCAGATGGTGTTCAGAGTCTATGGGCCTTTCGGCCCCTAGCAATTAAGTCCATGATATTTTGGATCCCCTAACTCTTGCAAGGTGTTCGACAAGTGGGAGATTGTTGAGAAATATGTCTCAACCTTGCAAGCCTTTTCCAGGAAAATTACAGAATTTGTTTGTGGCAGTTTTCCACATGTTTATGCATTGGAAAAAGGTGTATGAGTTGTTAAAAGGTGCCTTGTCCTTAGTAGAATATAGGAGGGCCATTTTTAGAGCATAGTTAATTTGTTTTATGTCTTTTATGGGGGTCTAAACTAGAGGACAAAATTATGGACGGGATTACTATTTTAACCTGGTTGTTTTTCCATCTTGGAAATGTAAATGTCAAAAATGGGCAACATGTGGCATGGTGGTTAAGCCCATGGTTTTGTAAAACCACAAATGGTTTCCAGGTTGTAAATCACTATATAAGGAGGGCTTGGGGAGGAGTTTACATAATGGAGTTTTGTTTGCAAGGCTGGGTGCTAGAAGGATGCTAGTGGTGTCTCTCCAAGCTTGAGTTGAGGTGATGCTCTTGTAAGAACTTGCATTGCAAGTGTATTGTAATCTTCTTTGATTTGATAATACATTATGCAGGTTTTAGAGGGTGGGGTTTTTCTCCCGTAAGGGTTTTCCCCACGATAATCACAGTGTTATGTGTTTATGGTTATTTTATTCATGTTCTAATGTGTTTCTTTGAATCGTTGTAATAATTTATATTGAAATCTGCATATTCGTTCTCTCAAGATTAGCGTAGGAAGTGATTCTCGACACCTTTGCTTCCTTACAGATAATTTACATATGCCTCTGGCCAAGTGTCTTTTGTCGGCTTACGTTACCCTTATCCTATCTCCTTGTGAAACATTGGAGTTGCATGATTTAAAGAATTGAACCAGCTTCTTTAGGATACTACTTTGTCAATAATCTAGGTTATCTTCTTCTCCAAGATGGTGTCGGTTATTGTTTTGTTCTCCCTCCACTGCATATTACTCTTACCTTTTTGGGTCAGCTATCACGTATGTTACACCGATCTCTCTTTCTGTAGATTCATGCATGCTTAGTTGCTTATGTCGCCTAGGATTTGTCCAATAGAAGTTGTAATAGATAAGTATTCTTCGTATTAAACTAGTTGTTGTGTGTATGTTCTCTATAGTATCTTCCTGGTACCACCCACTTCTCTGCATGTTGTTCGCATGCAATGAGATCACCGACTTAACTTAGTTTGTCGTTGGATTCTCGACTGTCTATCTCTTTTTGACATCAACTCGTATGGGATGGAAATAGTATTGTCATATAAATGTTTTTATTTTTTTATTGATTACAAATTTTTAGTCCATCGAATCTTGGAATATAGGTTAGAAGAAGTTATTAATATTGTTATATAAATAAATACCTTTTTAATTTATAATATAGATTATTCTTATTGTAATTGTAAATTGGTATATGGTAAGTTATTAAAATAAATACATAATGTCTGAAATGAAATATAAGCAAGTTCGTTAGTAGAATTAATGTTGGAATGTTAAGGTTGTTAAGTTATGAGTAATGAATAGATGCACTAACATAATTATTCATAATCACTATTCAATTTATAATGTGGTTGTTATTCTAGACATGTTAACATCTTATAGGAATTGTTATTTGTATTATCGTAATTGGTTTCAATAATTGTAAATATGTTTTAGGGATAGATATTAGAATCATGGATTGTATCAATTGACTTTTAAGTTGGTATATATGTAATTGATGGAAAATTAATATTTTGTAGATTGCGATTAATAGAATGTCGTTTATGATAATACTTATGTCTGCTAGTTTAATGTATTTAATGCATTAAAATTTTCTAGTATGTTTTAGAATCTTCTGTTAGAATTTTTTAATTCTAATTAAATGCTTTCCCTATGATGAGTTATTTCTTGATTGTGGAAGGGTCTCGGTTTATGGTATCCTTGAGGTCTTCTTCTTTGTTACTAAGTTAAGGCATGTTTTGTTGATTTTCAATTGGGAATGTGATCTTGGATCAAATTTTACTTTCTTTTGATCTTATGGGAAATGTGGATCTCACACATATGTCTATGTATTACTATTTGGGAAAATTTTGTATCTTATTATATGAGTAGGTGCTTGTGGAAGTTTCAGAATGGTTTGTCACCATGGTCATTTATTGGATCAGTTGACTATGCCTTGTTTAATGAAGTTAATTTCCTTCTTGTTATAATATTTTGTGGAGTTGTACCTTAGGAAGAGTGGCTTTCATTAGGGGCCAGACCCAGAAGAGGTTGCAGGGGTAACCTATCCCGTATATGTGATGACACTCTTATCCTAGTACACTTTTTGATCTCTCTATTTGTGAGTCACCTCTAGGAGTCTTCAGTTGCAGTTTATAGTTTGTCTTTGTCTGGTTCTTGAGTTGCCATGTGAGTCAACCTTGTTATTGTTTTTGATTCCTTGTGAGGTCAATTTGACTTGATGACTTGTTTTGTCTCCTATCACAGGGGGCGGGCTTTTGATTTCCACACGGTAGGAAGGAACGTGCCACATCTACATTGGGTCCCCTTTAGGTATACTATTTGTGATAGGTTTTCTCTGCTGGATCCATATTGCTCAGTGGTTGCGAAGCTTAGTTCCTTTGGCGAGTCACGACGTGGACGTCTACCTTTCTATATTTTATTCTATATTGTATTACACTCATTATGTACATGAGATGCCTTGTATCAATACTTGTATTATTCTAATATTTGTCACAATCTCAAGTATTGTATGTAACTCTTATTGTATTTGTATATCTGATCATGACTTCTCACGAGTCTATTAATTTATATGGCTATTGTAGTGTATTGTTGTTATTCATAGTAGCATAGTTGTGGAACCTTGAAACAATTATGGTAGTTGTTGTTACTTGTTATCTATTTTTTTTAAAAAAATTCAGTTGTATTATGAGATTGTCATAATGTTTCTGGGTTCCATGCCGGGGCATTACACACAACATATTAATAATCAATTATGCATTTGGTATAAATACACTAAATGTATATTGTGCTTTCTTTGATAGATTTAAATTGAAAATATTTATGTTCAAATAAAAATAATATTGATACATCATAATTTATGTTTTATAATAATTCCAATTGTATATAATGTTTGCATTTGACTTGAAGCATATGGAAGTATTTGTGGCATGGATCATTATGTCTAGGTCTTGTGCATATGATATTACATATTAGATGCACATTCTTCTCCAATGATTTCACTCGAAAAATATTAATGGAGACTAAACACATTCATGGTATATGATGTAGGTTTTGAAATCAAAGCTATCAAGTGTTTTATTTTTCATTAAAACTTATATTTTTTGTAAATATTTCAATGTCACATGGAAATATATTAAATACTGAGTAAAAATATTCATGACATAAAGAAGTGTTTCAATGTGATGTATATCTATGCTCTTGGCATGTTACGCACGTATGGTTGAAAAAAATTAATCACAAAAGTCAAAAATAATACAATCAAACGAAAGATGTTTGATAAAATTGATAATATCATATATTTTTTCATTAGATTAAATATTATTCAAGGAATGAAGGTCACATTTTTATTAACAACTTTACAAATATGTATCCCTTGTTCATGAAATATTTTAAAAAACAGTGATCTGAAAAATTGAGTATGTAATCTAGATGTAGTTATACACTAAAGTATACATACTAGGAAACAAATAGTGTCATAAAGTCATACCACTCACACCTAAAGAGATGATTGTTGAATACAATTAATAGTACTACAAATTATTGTGTTGATTGATTGGTACATCAACTAACAACCAATGTTTATGTTTATTATTATTGGATGCAAGCCAACAAAAAACATGATTTCTATAAGAACTTTGATGTTGATAAAATGAAAACATATCTTGGATTCACATCTCCAAATTTCAGATGGCCATGTTACATTGAATTACATTGATCATCACATAAAATTGGTGACAAATGAAAACAACCATTGTTTCCAATATGATGTGTATAGTTCATCATATGATCTATGTATATGAACTTACAACTTTTCAATACAAAGATAAATGTACAAGAATGTGATCAAGATGAACTTGAAGAAAATACCATGTATATAACAACTTGCATGTAGACCTTGATAATATTTCTAGTACAATTACATCAATAGAAGAAATATGCACTATCGGTGTTTCTAATCATTTGATAATTGATGAAAATGATATTTTTTCTCTATTGGTATATCATTATTTGAAAAACATGTGTTTAAAATGTGTTGCAATGAGAATATAGAAAAATGATAATAAATTTGATAAAAATTGGAGGCAACAAAAATTGTCCTCTTGGAATAATATTGTGTGCATATTGAGGTAACATTCTAACCACATTTTGTTTATTTCAATTCTTGTTATTTTGATTTGTAATTGTCAAAACATGTCTATTTTGATGAGCACACACTTATATTGAGAGGGGGGTGAATCAACATAATACAATCTTTTAAATTTTTCAACTTAACACTCACAATAACATCAATTGCACAACATCAATAACAAGAACAAAAAACACATGATTTATGTGGAAACCCTTATGAGAGAAAACCACAAAAAAATATTGTTTATATTAAATTTTCTTTACAAATTTGTAGGCACCAACCCACAGGAGACACCAATCCCCACAATTTGTAGGCACCAACCTACATGAGACACCAATCCCGACAATTCGTAGGCACCAACCTCCATAGATAAGAACCAACTTAGAAAGACACCAATCACTTCTTTTGGAGGGAACCAACCTTCAAATACTTCAATTGATGATATTGTCTTCACAAAATTTGAATGTACATAATCGTTCTCTTAAAAATCTTCTCTTACAAATCTTCTCTTGAAAGATGTAACCACTGTCATGCATTGCCCTTCACAAATCTACCATAATTTTTTTGTTATACTCATAAATATTCCTTTAATGATCTATTATATCTTCATATGCTCCTCTTTCAAATCTACATGTACTCTTTAACATTTGCATAAACTCCTCTTTTAAATTTTCATTTACTCCTCTTTAACAAATTTTCCTTTTAATGCAAACCTACTGGTGTATTTCTGATTTATCCTTCTATTCAACACACATCTCTCTCTTGCATGATTTCTCTCCAATTTCTCTTAACATTTATATTTGTATGTCTTGACATGAAGGGAGATATCCCTTTGAATGGACATGTCCTTTTGTTAAGGAAATATTTTTTCTTTTTAGACTAATTGCTAATTGCTGTCCTACATGACAAAGAATCACTATGTATTCAGTGGACAATGTCTATTATTATGCTTCAATAATATTGGTTATCCAACTATGTATTAATTAGTAGTTATTGGTTTCAGGTGGTTATAAGCATTGGTTGATTGACGGTTGTGTTCTTAGCAACCATCGAGTCCTTTAAATACATTGTGTACCATCAAGGAGTGTAGTATGACCTAGTCAGATCAACTTTGATCATTGGCTAACCATCTCTAGTCTTATTTTGTAATAATTTAATTTGTGAATAAAGATATAATTTACTCATGTATCTGGTATGCATTGTCATCTGTTTTATTAATTTATGTATTTAAATTATCAAATATAGTAGTAAACACACTGCCTTTATGAATTAATAAGTTATTTCCCCTTTCAAACATACTTGTTGCCTATGATACTAATCCGTGATTCTTTAAATTGATTCACTATCTTCACATTTTTAATAGTTGCACCTTAACTCAAAAATATTTGACATTTATCACACTGAATTGTTGCTTCCTAATCATCTTTATTCACTACTCTTTACTTACATTAATCACTCCACCTTATCTCCATCGCTTCCCATAAAATTGATTACTTGTTTGGGTGTTCTAAAACATATATATATTTATATGGATGTCTTAGAATATATGCCAAAATTTGTCGACCACTATAGTTATGTAGGATGTGTCTTGGAAAATATACTAAGGTTTGGTCGGCCAACATATGAAGGACTAACTTAAACTTAAACTTGTCTTGGTCAGCTTATTTGACGATCTTTGTCTCGGCTAGCAAAAACTTAAAAGAGGGGGAAAATGTATACACCTAAAAATGGTTTGGAGAATCCAATTGATTAAATATGATTTATTTGATTAATTACCCTTAATTCCTTTACTATTAAAATAAATAGAAATATTTATTTATATAGTTCATCTTAAATTCTTCAATATTTATTCTTTTATTTTTCGTCTTAATTAAATGAACAAATTTTGCTTTGTTTTATTTAATTATCATAATTAAATTCATCTACTTTTAAATAAATAGAAATATTTATTTAAGTATTTCACATTCTAAATCTTATATTCTTCAATTTTAATTAAATATGCAACTTCAATAGTTTGTATTATTTAATTATCACATCATTCAATCTTAATTAATTAAACAAGGTTAAATACTTTGTTATTTAATTATCGTATTCTTCTATTTTAATTTAATAGAAAACTTCTATAGTTTGTTTTATTAAATTATTAATTCCCCTTTTGCTAATTTAAATAAATCAAAAATATTTAAAATAAAGGTATATTCCTCTATTTTTACTCACCTATCAAATTAAACATCAAATGTCTAAAATATGTCTAATTTAATGCAAATGAAATTCATGGGAAAGCTTGCAGGCAATCCTCTCAATCTTCTCCCTCTGATCCTTCCTATCCTCTTGCGTGGTGTTTTCATGGGTAAGAAAAATTCCCAAAATCAGCTCCAACATTTCAATCTCGCACCCTTCAATCCTCCAGATTGAATCTAGGCCTCTATTTGCTGCCCCTGTGCAAATGTGTTGTCGAGAAATCTATAAATATAGCCTTTGTAAATAGATCCAAAATCCCAAATTTGTGCAATCTTACTCTGCAGGAAAGCAATCAAGCATCAAGAAAATCATTTAGCATCATAGCATCATAGAATTTTAGAATCAATATCATGGTTGCATCATAGATTATTGTAGCTTTCATCTAGCAGTTTTCATGTCATAATAGATTACAGTAGATTTCTTTTTACCAATTAGATATCATCAATCATCACATCATTGCATTTAGCATCATTCCATTCTCTAGATTGGAATTTTAACAGTCAAAAGTGCTTATCAAATATGAGAACCCTTTGTGATTTAATAAATCTTTGGAGATAGGAAACAATGAGATGCTTTCAATATTTTTTGTTCTTTTTAATAGATTGTTGCTTTAATATAGTTTATTTTTTGAATCTTTGATATAATGTTTCATTAAGGAGTGTATTTACCTTTGTTACTTATTCACACTTACAATTGGCACCCACCATGGGGCATAACCCCATATTTTCATGATTTTTCTTGGAAAAGTGTCGTACAAGATTCTAGCATGTTTATTTTAGCGTGAGCGAGAGTTTGTTTGGTGCTTTCGATGAAAACTATAGTGCTTTTGAGGCAAACTATAGCACTTCTAAACATTGTTTTAGCACTTCAACAGAAACTATAGCGCTTTTGAATATTTCTTTAGCGCTTCTGAGGAAGAAACTATAGCGCTTCCATGACCTATTTTAGCGCATCAGCTAGATGTTCACGACACAATCTCTGCTCTCAAAATTCCTATAGCACTCTGGAAAATTTTTATGGTGCTTCTGATCTAAACCATAGTGCTTCTGATCTCTATTTCAGCACTTCAAATTTTTTTTTCAATTCTTCTATATTTTCTTTTTTTATCTAGATCCGACGTGACTGCGGCCAGAATGTTATGCTTTTGGACTAAAAAGAATCAATTCTAGGTTAGGCACTTAATTCAAATATACCAATCCTAGTATAGTCATCATATTTTTTTGCATTATTTAAATAGAGTAACCTGATTTTGTGAAGCAACATCTTCACTTAGATTAGTACATTGTTCTTTGGGCTTAAAATAAATCAATCTTTGTCATGCTTGTGTGGTGAATAGGTTTATTCTCTCCCCTTAACTAGGTGATTAAAGTGACAGACTCACCCTTTCCTTTTCATGCAATTTTACGCTTTTGTTAAAAAATTTAGAAGGCCTGTTGTAGTGGGAAAAAGTAATCACCCTATGAGAACAACCTAAGTGGGAACACCTAAATCCAAGGATTCCAACCCACTCTAAGAAAATGTGAGTTGTTGATGAAAGTCCAACTTGATGGTAGTGTGCAAGATAACCATCACTAAAATATTTTTTCTAAAGATTGGGAGGTCTCCTAAGGGAGTTTATCATTTTCCCCACCACACAAAAATCCTATCTAAGAACCATAGTGTAGTATCTAGTTGAGTCAGTAACCAAACATTATAATACTCATAGTGCAAGGGGAGGGAAGAATCTTCCCCCAAGACACTCACCATATAATTTCCAAGGACTATTTGCTCAAGGGATGAGAAATCCAACTTTGAGTATGCACCTGGAAAAGACAAAAACATGAGCGCCCTCTAGGGGGTGACACAAATGTGTGAGTCAACACAATTTTAAGGTGTGGGTTGTTGAGTATAACAACAACCTTTTTTAACTTTAAGAGTGAGTTTGTTTGAAGTGTATCTTTGTTAAAACAAACTATTATAAATAAATAAGGACCATTCGTGGTTCTTGAACATACACAATCTATTTAGATTCTAGTTTTAAAAGAAAAAACAATTGCTCTACAATTTTCTTGCTATGTTCTCAAATCATTTTAACTCGGATAAAAGATCATCCTGAAAACCACAAACCAAATCAAACTGGGAAATTTATGAATAGAAATTGGAAATCCAAATTTTTTGTCAAGAAATCCCTCAAAACAAGAGTCAAGAAACTGAATAAATCACTTAGTTACAAAAATATTTTAAAAAGAAGACGTTTCTTGTATCAGAGTAGAAAAATCTTGCTTCATCATAGAACTTTCCTACATAGGTATCAAAATTTTGCTAGGGGCTATACTAGTGATTACGCCTTATAGCCTCTTTATTCACAATCTTATTTTCAAAGAAGAGCTCTTACACAATATCATAATCATATTCAACCCATACGTCAGTCCTCCATCCCGCAGCCAATGATAGAATACTCCACCAGGCTAGATCGATTTTTGCAATAAAGAAACTTAGAATCTTTAGGCTTATCATCCAAAATCAGAAAATTACTAGTGGAGATATCTTGTCAAGATCAAAAATCTCGAAAAACAATCTCTTCATGAGTATAAAAATAAGACAAAATAATTGAAACCCAAAGTAGCACTTCCATATTTTGTCTTAGCGTTTTTGAGGTTTGTTTTAGCGTTTCTGAATCCAAAGTAGTGCTTACACCCTCTGTTTCAGTACTTCTGACCTTTGTTTTAGTGCTTTCACAAAATAGTGCTTCAGTCAACTATCATAGCACTTTTGACCTCTGTTTTAGTGCTTCTGTAAAATAGTGTTTCAAAAAACTATCATAGCGCTTCCACACTCTATTTTAGCGCTTCCGCAAAATAGCACTTATGCGCTCTGTTTTAGCGCTTCCGCAAAATAGCGCTTATGCGCTCTATTTTAGCACTTATGAACTATCTTTTAGTGTTTTCAAAAAAAAAAAAAAAACAGAGAGCTTCCGAACATATCAGTCAGTTTGGTTAACATCTAAAAGATGGATTTTTTATCAACCAGAACTATCTTTTCAAAAAAAACACTATCTAGAAACCAGAAACAAATAGGTTCCTACAAGTTAACATTCTTTTCAACTAAAACCCAGATCTTGCAAACTATAAAGTGTCAAGAAAATCAAACCAAAATCTTGGTTATTTAGCTAAGTTTCTTTATTAGGATAATATCATCCTACTATCATGAAACAAGGCATAGTAATCAGATTTTAACCTAGTCTCATCAATAGGATATACCATCCTATTTGACTTTGTTAAAATTCATTTGACATTTATCAGACATAGAAGATCAAAGTTTGGTAGGAAAAACAAACACTTGTATGCCAATCTTCAGCAGGTTACAAAAATAGAGACTCTTAGAAGAAGAACTTGAAACATCAAATACCATGGCAGAAGAAAATCCTTGGAATAGCTTACATCGAAATGACAAGAACGAAATAACGGCAAAAGACATAGAAAAAGTGCGAAAAGACCCAAAATTCCATAAATTAATGGAAAAGATCTTAGAGTAAGACATGGAAAAATATCTCCTAATGCTAGTTGAATCAAGTGCCAAACTTCCCAAAGATTTTGATTTTGATCGCTTAAAAGAAGCACTTAGAACAAATGAAATTGAAATACCACAAAACACACAAAATGTAGATTCGGTTGTTGCCCTAACAAGTCAAATGCAAAACTTACAACAACAACTACAGGACGTGACAAAGGGAAACACAAAAAGGTATGCATTACAATACATTTGTCCTTATCCTTTTGACCCAACAATAGACATGATACCTTTCCCTAAACACTACGAATTCCCAAAATATAACAAATACAATGGTAAGATAGATCCAATCGACCATATAAGGGAATTCAAGACCATGAGCTTAGAATTTGTACAAGAAGAAACTTACCTAATGAGGTTATTCCCAAGAATCTTAGGAGGTCAATGTATGGAATGGTTTTCCAAAATACAACCAGGAATACAAACTTTTGAAGAGCTCGTCAATAGGTTCATATCACAATATTCTTTTAACATCCAAAATGACGTCACAATAAAGGATCTCTATAACATGAAGCAAAAAAAAGGTGAGACATTCCTATCCTTTTTACAACGATGGTGAAGACTATTTTCTAGGTATCCTCGCTCCATACCCGAGGAATAAAAAATGGAGTTATTCATAGACAATTTGATGGATGAGATGAGCTATAGACTCGAATTACAATGTCCTCCAACATTTGAAAAGGTGATTGAAAATGGCCTTAAAATCGAAGAATATTTGGTCAAACGAGGGGTGATTAAATACTACAATGAAAAATCAAACAACACCAACTCCTCAAATCAATACACCAACAATGACAAACCTAAATTCTGGAAAAAGAATATAAATACTAGGATCAACAAAACCGAAAATGATTTAAAAAATTTGAATCCATTTTTTAACTTGACAACCTCTACTATAAAGACAAACCAAAACAGTGACCAAAACATCAATTCAAATATCAATCAAAACAATGGAGACTCAAAACCACCAACATATCAAAAATCATCAAACCAACATAGATTCACACCATTAGGCCAAACAATCGAATCAACAATGAGGAAAATTGTTACAAGTGGTCTTATCAGTACACGAGAAGCATGATTTTGGGATCCAAAAGTCAAACCACCATGGTGGAATGATGTAGATTATTTTAATTTCCACAACAATAAGGGACAAATGATTGCATGGAATTAAATCATATAGTTCAAGATCTGATTGAGAACAACAAGGTATACATAGAGGGACATCAAAACAACAATGATCATACAACCTTTAAAGATCCTTTACCAAATTATGACAAGGGAGCGTCATCTTCTACAAATAATAAAGGTAAAAATGTCAATCACGTTTATGATAGCATGATTTTTTTTTTCCAAAGTAAAAAGTAATATTGTCACTGGTGATCACATGGATAACAACACAACCAATGACATTATACCACTGGATCTGATCCCAAGCATACAAATATCCAACAATCAGATAAATGTTTTAAAAATCAGAGAACGACAAGACTATCAACCGATTAATGTAATGACAATGGGGAAATCCAAGGTAATTTTAAAGGGATTTGCACCTAAAAACACAACTCCACCTCCAAGTCAGTACAACATTGTCGATCAACTTCAGAAAATACTAGTGCAAATATCAATACTTGAACTCCTTAAACTATCACCATCACATAAGGAAGTTTTAGAACAAGCACTTGTTGCCACCATGGTACCCAACAACCTAGATGTTTGTCAATTCTAGGCTATGGTGGGACATTTTACCATGCCACACTGTCTATCATTCTCTAAACAAGATGATGTGTCGCTTAATTATCCACATAACACTACCCTCCATAATGAAGTTTTGATCCACAAGCATCGTGTTAAAAGAGTCCTAATAGAGTGGGGAGCTGGTTTGAGCATTTTTACTTTAAAGTTAATACATGCACTAGGGTATTTAGATAATGCTATTGATGCCCGAAGAAAAATGGAAATAAAGGATTATGATGAGGAAGAGAGATCTTTTAAAGGATTGATTGTGTTTCCCATTCAAGTGGGACCAATGATGAAAAATATAGCATTCCAGGTACTAGAAAAAGAGTTAACCTACAATATACTCTTAGGACATCCGTGGATTCATGAAATGCAAGTAGTACCTTCGACCAATCACCAATGTTTTAAATTTCCAGTTAATGGACAAGAGGTGACTATATCGGTAGATTATAACAATCTTCAACATTGTGACACACTTAGAATTTCTCATGACACCTTTGTGCCTCACAATAGGGAAGCATGCATTTCAAATTTATCAAATGAAGAAAAAAATCTGAATATTATATCCAAGTGGGTTGAGAAAAAGGATAAATCAAAATATACAAGTGTTGTTGAAACTATATTAACAGACAATAAGGATCCCCTAAATTCTCTATCACAAAAATTCCAAGAAAAGGTCCAGCTAATGGACAAGGGCATGGGACAATGTTCTATTGAGCAGGCTCTTAATATTTCACAGTTGATGCCATCTCCAAAGTCATATGGACAACCATCAATGATTAAACGACAACCATCACAACTTACCACGATTCTAGATGAAATATTTGTGAAAGTCTGTACTATAGAGGATGAATTGGAAGACAAAGCTATCCTAGATCGTTTGTACAAAGATGAAGAAACATTGACATCAACAAACACAAACGTCAAGATAGATAAGTATGGCAAAGGAAAGGCTATTTTAGAAAAAATGGGATATGAAGGACAAGGACCTATTGGAAAAAGGAAAGAAGGCATCATAGAACCTATTGAACCTCTTACTCTTTTTTCAAATGATAAGATAGGACTGGGTTACTCAGAATAAGAAAAGAAAGAAATGATAAATAAGGCAGTTGAAATAATCCTTCAGGTAAGAGATAGCTCTGAAACATATTCTAATGAATATGAATGGGATCTATATTCTGATATATCTTACACAAATGTCCAAATTGATGTCATAAAACAATATGCACCTACACATGAGCAGGGATAGAGCTCCAGGTCTAGACCACTTGAATAGAATCACAACATATCAATGACTCAAGTGAGGATGAAAAAACATCGAGTGAACTAGATAATCTTGAGGAAAGTACCATCATTGATCTCAACATCCCTAATAATAACTCTAATGACTTAACTATCTAAACCCTTACTGCCATTGACCAAAGTCAATCCGATGAATTCCTGCCCTTAGTCCATCCTGAACTTATCGACTGGGAACCTATAAATGTACCCATATTTGCAAACGATGATGCTATCATAAATTTCCTTTGTTGTGATGAACCTGCTACAAGTTCTATCTATAACTCTCATAACAACATGATTTGACAGGAGGGTGTCAAATATTCCAGTTGCAAAAATAAAAATAGGAATAATGGATCTAATGGTGAAAACCATTCTATGGCAGCATTAGATTTTGAAAATGGAAAAATAAAGAATGCATCGGATAGTGAAAACCTCTATGAGGCACTGAAAGATGGGAGATTTGACACCTTTCTAGAACATTATCATGAAAGATCATCAATTTTGGTGGAACCTACACAGTCTGTAAACATTGGCACAAAAGAAAAAGAAAATATTTTACATTTGGCAGAATCTATGACATAATAAGAAAGACCTAAATTTATCAAATTCTTTGAAGAAAGAAGTATTAAATTTTCTTGGTCATACTTTGATATGTCAGGTTTAGACCCAAATATTTTAATGAATCATTTGTCTTTGCCTACTGGAATCAAACCTATAAAACAAAAATTGAGAAATATGCATCCACACATCACACTAATGGTAAAGGCTGAGCTGAAGAAGTTATTGGATGCAGGATTCATTAGGTCTATTGATTATGTTGAATGGATATCAAATATTGTACCTGTATCAAAGCCGGATAATTGTATCAGGATATGTACAGATTTCAGGGACCTAAATAAGGCATGCCCCAAGGATGATTTCCCCTTGCCTAATATTGACATCATTGTAGACTTAACAATAGGGCATTCCATGTTGTCAATAATGGATGGTTTCTTCGGATACAACCAAATCAAGATAGCACCAGAAGATCAGGAGAAAACTGCATTCACATGTCCATGGGGAAATTTTTGCTAGAATGTCATGCCCTTCGGGTTAAAAAATGAAGGGGCAAGTTATCAAAGAGAAATGACCACTATCTTCCATGATATGATGCCTACCTTTATGGAGGATTACATGGATGATATTCTAGCTAAATCTTATTCCAGAGAAGGACATCTGGATATCCTGGGCAAAATTTTCACTAGGCTAGAAAATTTCAATGTCAGACTAAACCCTAAGAAATGTGTCTTTGGGGTTACATCAGCAAAACTCTTAGGATGCATAGTCTCAGAAAAATGTATTGAAGTAGATCCAACAAATGTAAGGGAAATAATGGAAATTCCACCACCCAGAAACATTAGTCTACTAAGGTCACTACAAGGAAGGCTACAATCAATCAAGAGATTTATCTCCCAGTTGGCAGACAAAATTCACCAATTTAATCATCTATTGCATAATAATGTTGTGTTCAAATGGGATCAAGGGTGTGAAACAAATTTCAACCAAATAAAGCAATTTCTTATGTCACCACCTATTCTCATGCCACCCACAAAAGGAAGACCTTTAATACTATACATTGCAACAACAAATATTTCTTTAGGAGCACTATTGGCACAAGAATATTATGAAGGAAGGGAACAAGCCATTTACTACATCAATAGAACTTTGAATGGCTATGAAATAAATTATACCTTCATTGCTAAATCGTGTTTGGTGGTGGTATTTTCTACCCAAAAATTGTGGCATTACATGTTGACTCACACAATCAGGCTCATAGCAAAAATTGACCCATTAAAATATCTACTCGATAAGGTTGCTTTAACAGTTAGACTGACCAAATGGATAATGATTTTAAGTGAGTTTGATCTTCAGTATGTGGAAAGGAGAGCCATCAAAGGTCAAGTGATCACCAAAAAATTAGCCAAATCTCCTTTAACAAATGATCATCCTATGACAATGGAGTTTCCTGATGCAGACATTCTTACAGTAACAAAACAACAATGGATACATTACTTTGATGGATCATATACACAAAGAGGATTTGGTGTAGGAATTTTTTTCATTACACCCCAAGGACACACAATCCTAAAATCTTATAGACTAATGTTTCAATGTACCAATAATGTGGCACAGTATGAGGCATTAATCATTGGAGTCAAAGTGGCAATTGAATGGAAAATCATAGAGTTACAAGTATATGGGGATTCTCAGCTAGTTATTTATCAAGTAAATGTCAAATATCAGACAAAAGATGAGAATTTAATGCCCTATAAGAAGCCAATAGATGATCTCAAACAATAATTTTTCAAATATAAAATTTGACCAAATTCCAAGGACAAAAAACAAAGCAGCAAATGCTATGGACAAAATTGCTTCTCTTTTACAAATAGCAGAGAAATGTGGTCGTTATGAGTTTATGGTAGAACAAGTATATAATCCTTCTTATAATAGTCTGGAAGCCCAAACCGTATAACATTTAGATACCGTTGAACCCTCCATCTATGAAAAAACTTATGCATACCTAAAAGACAACATCCTTCCCCTTGATCTCTCCATAAAACAAAAACACAACTTCATCAACTAATCCACTCGATATACTTTAATCGCCGACATAATTTATCGTCAAGGTCTAGATGGTACTCTTCTCCGATGTTTAGAACATAAAGAATCTGAGACAACCTTACATGAGCTTCATGAAGGTATTTTTGGAACTCATTCAAGAGGTATAACTCTAGAAAAGAAACTCCTCTGTTTAGGGTATTACTGTACAAGTATGGAGAAGGAGTCTTATCAATTTGTCAAGAAGTGCCAAAAGTGTCAGATTCATAGTAATCTAATCCATGCGCTAGCTCAAGAATTGCACTTGTAGATACCTAAAATTGGTCTAGGCCTGCGAGTACATATTCGACATAATTTTCTATAGTTCGTGGTCATGATTAAATAATGTCAATTATTTAATTACCCTTTCTAACACATTTTCCTCTATTAATTAAATACCCCCTTTTAATTAATTCATTAATTCATCATTAATCTTTATTCAACTTGATTAATTAAATAGATCATATTTGTTTAATTATGTCCCTAACTAATTAATTCTTCCTTCTTAATTAAATATGTATTATTTAATTAAACCCTCTTTTTATCATATGTCAACTATAATTAAATATCGTTATTTAATTATTCATTTAACCCCCTTTTCAACTATAATTAAATATTTATTATTTAATTATTCAATTCCACCCTTTTCGAAAGTCAAATTAAATAAATTACTTTATTTATTTAATTAAATCTTCTATCTTTGAATGTTGAATTAAATTAACATTTAATTCATTTATGCCACATTCCTCTATCATTCAGTTATCTAATCGTCCACTTACCTTCTGACCTGAGATCTATTTTTAGTTCTCTAGTTATCTCTGAATTCAACTGTTGATCATCTCTGCAGGAAGACTCTCCGTCACAACTAGTCGATTAACTAGTTCTAACTCATATGCATGAATTCTTTTATTAATTAAATATCTTTATTTAATTAATTAACTCAAGTACGCATTCGAATGCATTATTCTTCAGCTTCTAACTTTGTCTTTTGCATACAAAGTCTATTTCTTCTATTTTTGAAGATGAAGATTGGAACTCATGTTCTAAAATTAGTCTTTATCCTGCAATTGAACTCACGTTCTATCTGATAGAACTCACATCGCATGGCATTCATCAATCTCATCCATCGATCTCTCTTTCAATCTGAGCCGATTGTTCGAAAACACAAAATCTATAAAATGGCCTATCATTATCATTATTCCTCCTCCCGAAATCATTATACACTTTTGAGAAGAAGCAATCTTCGATATTTTGCTGAGACACTCGACGAAGTTATGCTTGCATTCAAACACACAAATATCCGAGGGAAAGAATAACAATACAACAAAATGGAGAAGGGCAATTGAGATAAATCAAGGAAGTATCTGCATATTCGGTGAGATCATTCTAGTTTTATTAGTTTAGATTAATCATGCTTACTTATCATTCTTTGTTGTTTTCTTTAGATTAGAATTGATGTTTAATCCTGTGCAGCTTTAGCATCCATCCACAATTCCGAAAAATCTGAGTTACAACACCCATTCACATCAGAATGGCCCTTTTTTCAATGGGGACATGACTTTGTAGGAAAGATAAAGTTGTCTTCATCCAATGGACACAAGTTGATAATCATAACAACAAAATACTTTACAAAATGGATAGAAGCAGTTCCTCTCATAACTATCACTAGAAAATAGATCTTGTCGTTCATATTGAACTACATAATCTGTCAGTATGGCATACCTCAGTCTATTATCACTGATAATGTATGACCATTTAAAAAACAATATTTCTAGGAATTGTGTGAAAAAATTCATATCCATCATCATTTCTCAACACCATATTATCCTCAAGGAAATGGCCAAGAAGAGGCCTACAAGATAATTCTAAAAATACTCAAGAGAATGGTTAACAATTTTGGATGTGATTGGTATGCTCAGCTTAATCTTGCACTATGGGCCTACATAACCAGCATCAGAACACCAAGGAGAGCTACACCATATGCCTTGGTATATGGATCAAAGGCCATATTACCCATTAAGGTAGAGATTCCATCACTTTGGGTGTCACTAAAAGGAATCATTTTAGATGAGGACTATAGGGTATCTAGGTTTTAAGAACTGGAAATGTTGGATGAGCGTCGTCAAGAATTTTTCAATCATCTAATGACATACCAGCATAGAATGTCAAGGAGCTACAATCACAGGGTAAAGTCTAGAGTTTTTTAGGTTGGTGATTTGGTCCTAAAAGAAAACCCTAGAAATCAACAAGATAGAGAAAATAAAGGAAGTTTGAACCTAATTGGCTAGGTCTCTTTGTCATCATATCAGTTTATGGATCAAGCGCTTATCAACTATCAACACCTGAAGGGGATTTTTTTGATGAACCTCTCAATAGTATCCATCGTAGAGATACTACACTTGAATCACCTAGTGCACTTTTCAAACTTATAAAAAATGGTTTCCTTGATGAAAACCTAGAAAATAGGCGTCTTGGTAACAAAAAACTACAAAAAAAAATATACAAAAAAAAAAAGATCAATAAAAATATGAAAATGTGCAATGAAAACATGTAGTGAAAACCTAGAAATAGGCACTATTTGTGATTTTAACCAACTTTCACCATCTATTGGAATACATGTCATGGTCATTACTTTCACCATCAATTTTTTGCATCCATTATCATATCATTACAAATAGTCATGTCTCACCCTAGCTTAAGGGAAACATCTACACATTATTGGGGGCAATAAAGAAAATGAGCTTAGAAAAATGCAACAAAAATGATGATCAAAACACAACCCAACATGGAACATCAATCACCATCAAAAACACATCGAACATCCATATCCCAATAGAAAATCCAAAAACAAAGTCACCAGTCAAACTACGTGGTCTCTGCATGTATAACGTAGGCAAGGCTAATCTTTGAGCAGCCCCCAAGGCCCCTAGGATAGGTCATTAGGTTAGGTTTGGTCCAAAATATCAACAAATAACAAAAAAATAAAAAAAATAGGATGGATGATCTAATATGAATAATGATTGAAACACTTTAAGTAAAAGTTGGATATGTTGTATTTTCGATTATTTGCTATCATTTAATTGGAGTAACTCAATGACGTAATAAACTAGAGAAGCTAGGAAGAAGAATGGTATTTTTTTTTTGTCTTTTGTTCATGAATTAATCATTCAATGTCTGAATTGTCATGGGATGTGCTCTACAAATGTATCAGGGATGACATTCATAATTCACACACTAAAATGATTGATCTCTTTCTGTTTACACAAGAAATGCTCAAGTCATCTCAGTTCAATTATACCTAGATTCTTGTGTTCACTTGCAATATGAAAAATCATGAGAGAAATACTCAGGTCATCATTGGTCTAACTCATACCATTGATTCTTGTACTCACTTTCAACATTTTAAAATCTCTATGATGATACAAAGCACAAAAGTATTGTTAAAATTCCAATAGTTTTCATATAGTTGCATGATAAAATTAGATTACATTCATAATAATTTCTACATATACAAAGTGTTAGTTACCAAAAGGATTCAAATTGATGATTATCTTTTCTAGTAATAAGATTGAGTATACTTGACGTAAACAAAAAAATCATCATAACCATGTAGGTGCATCATCATTTTTATTTGCATAAATTAGAAAGCATTGTCATTTATCATTTCATAATTCATACATTTGAATCAAATATTTGTGCATTCATCATATCATATTTTTCCACATCACATTAAAGTTCTAAAAGAAAGTTTCAAAATTAAATCATATCATTGCATTCATACATTGAGTATGTCATCCTTTCACATTATATTATCATACATTTATTACATCAATCATTTTATTTGTTGCACCATATCATTCATCATTTTCTTTATCATACAAACATCATATCATTACATTTCAATGAATTCATCATTATCATCCATGTATTACGTCATAAATTCTACATTTGCAATAAAAATGCAATAAATTTTTTAAACCATCCATGTATAAAACACAAAATCATTATATATCATTATGCATCCATCATAGAATCACAATATAGCCATCATAGATTGATAAAATTCTAGTGCATATCATATAAATCATCAATTTCAAGTATACAATGAAGTCCGAAATAAAAGAGATATATCATCAAAACTGGTTGAAGCAAAGTACACATCATGTCTCAAAAGTATATCATAGAATCATATAGGGGCAGCTAAGATTTGCTACTGCCAGACAGTGCAAGCATCTCAGAACCAGTACCTCCCCCACTAGAAGCACCAGGATCTCTCAAATCTCTCCATGGAGGCTGCATCACACCCTCGCTAACCGTCTTGGTATGTGTCCTACTTGATCATGAAGGGGCATAACTAACTCTTTTCTTGATAGGGATTGCATTGTGGTAATGGCCTCTGTAAAACTCTACCTCTTGCCCAACATGGAGAACCTCCCTCATATAATCACCAATGGTGGTACCATCGACAATCCGTTGTAAGGTCTCAGTAGTCACCTGTGCCTGCTCTACGATCTGCCTGGCACTATCCCTCTCCACTATCAGTGTGGCAATCTATTTCTGTGCAGCCTCTAGCTATCCTTGTACTTTTTCTAAGGCCCATGCATGAGTATCTGCCTATGTCTGTAGTTGTGTGTAAGTCTGCATAAATAAACCCTGAGCCTACGCTAGCTTCCCCTGCAAAGTTTAAATTTGTACCTGAAGGGTGACAATCTATGTCTACTACTCTGAGGAAGATGTCTCCATTGCTTTCCTCTTACGAGGCATACTAGTGGATGGGCCTATACTACCAGCCACAACCCCTATGCCACCATTCCCTCCATCATCCCTGTCCTCATTGCTATTCTCATCACTAATGCTCTCATCGCTGCTAATCTCCTCACTATCCTCACCACTACCCTCCTCCACACCGATATCCTCCTTTGCCTCAACATCTATGGCTTTCTCCTCTCCACCCATATCCTCTACCTCAACATCCACAACCTGCCCCTCCACCACATGCTTCGCTCTCCTCCATCGTTGACCACGTGCAACCACAATATCCTTCTCTACAAGTAATGTTGCTAGCTCATTAAGAATAGTAATCTGAGAGCATGGATGTAATGCAAGAAAATTCACATACTCCTTTGTCACTGGGGCCTCTGTAATATTGCAATGTATGTCCCAGGCTAAAGGTTGTAAGGCACGGTATCCATCTTCTAAGGTATCATATGACAAACATGGCCCCTAATCTACTAAATCACTCTGTCATCAGGCATAATGTGCAACACCCTAGGGCATGCATTGAACAATACCATATTGCCTGTAGACCCTCTATAGTAGGAATCTCTCTAAGATGAAGCAAGTCCTACCAATCAAGTACATATGTAAGAACTTATGAAAAGAAACAATAGGATCTAGAGATCAAAGATAGCACAAGAGAGAGAGAGAATGAGAGAATATGATGATAGTATTCTCAATATGCATGAAGATGGTTAGTTAAATGTGTATGTACAAGGATTTCTTATAAAGGAAAGATAGGACACAATGAAGGGACAAGAATGAGACAAGTGGCACAATCATGTGTAGGGTAGGTGGAGAGAAATAATAGATAATTCCATGAAAGCTGGATCACCCACCTAAAGTGGAATTATCATGCCATGAAAGGTGGAGATGAAAAGGTGATAACTAGATCACTCCACAAAGAGTGGAATTTATCCAACACACACTTCCCTAGGTGTCCAACTCATATCTCTCTATGCATGCACAAAACTAGATGCATGATGCAAATAACTAGGTGTCACAAGTGCAAACTACAATGCTATGCATTCCCTAAGTAAGCTTAAGTAAAGTGTAATAAGTAAAATACTTATTTATACCAATACCCTCCCTTAAGTGCAATTGGGGGAATGAAGACTCAATAAAACCACGCAAGATGGGTCCCAAAAACTAGGCCATGTTAGGTACCCGTGAACAAATGTAGTGCAATCTCTCATAAGTGAGGAAAGGGAGAAAACCTCATGGGAAAAACTCCCCCTCAAAAGAGAGAAGAAAACAAATGAATGTACAAATGAAGTAGGAAAAATCCTCAAGATGAGGAAAAATTCCCCCCCATGAAAGAGAATGAAGAAGTCAAGTGAATCCTCTTGTCACATCCCACACCCCCAAGAGAGCTGACAACTGATGGTACTTACTCTTAGTGAAGGGTTTGGTGAATATGTCGGCTACCTGATTTGTTGTCAAACAATAGCACAAGTCAATGACCTGATCCTAAATCAACTCCCTGATGAAGTGCATATGACTCTTAATGTGCTTGGTCCTTTGATGTTGGACCAGATTCCTAGAGATTGCAATAGCACTCTGATTGTTGCACTGAATGACTGTCAGACATGGAATGGAAAAACCAAACTCAAAAATAATGTGTTGAAGCCAAATGGCCTCAGTGGTGGAATTAACAGCCCCCCTATACTCAACCTTTGTCAATGAAAGAGCAATGGCATATTGCTTCTTGCTCTGCCATGAAACAGGTCCAGACCCAAAATGGAAGTTGTAGCTGGAGGTGGACTTGTGATCATCAAAATCATTAGCCCAATCTGAGTTGGTATAGCCTATTAAGTCAAGTTGTGCACCTGTTGCATAATGAATCCTATGTTGATGAGTACCTTGTATGTAGTGTAAGATGTGTTTGGTAGCTTTCCAATGAAGATCATGTGGTTCTTGCATAAAGTGGGAGACCATGCCAACTACATAAGAGATGTTAGGGCATGTATGAGTCAAATAGATGAGAGTTCCAAAAATTTGATGATACAAAGTGGCATCAACAAGTGGAGTGGAGCACTTAGCCTCAAGCTTGAATCCTAAAAGAAAGGGATTCAGAGTAGGCTTACAATCAGTCATGTGGAACTGTGAAAGAAGATCAAGAGCATACTTGGGCTGTGACAATGTAATCCTGGATGAAGATTAATGAATCTCAATGCCAAGAAAGTAGTGAAGAAGGCCCAAGTCGGTCATGGAAAATTTGTTCTGCAAAGCAGTTTTGACACTGCCAATGATGGATGAGGTGCTCCCTGTAATGATCAAGTCATCAACATAGAGCACAAGTATCAAATGTGCATCATCCTACCTCAAGATGTAGATATTTTGATCAGAATGACACCTAGTGAATCTATGGAGAGAAGGAAGGAATCCATCTTGGCATACCAAGCCCGAGGGGCCTTCTTAAGGCCATAGAGGGACTTCCTCAACCTGCAAACCAATGAAGTATCCTAGATGAAACCCTGGGGCTGCTCCATATACATCCCCTCATCAAGATCCCCATGTAGAAAATAACTCTTAATATCCATCTGATGTACTGCCCAACCATGTGAAGTGGCAATGGCAAATATCAGGCGAATGGAATTCATCTTTACAATAGGGGCAAAGGTCTTAGTGTAGTCAATTCCAACAACCTGTGAGAAACCCTTTGCAACAACTCATGCCTTATACTTATCAACACTCCCATCTGCTACATATTTGGTCTAATAGATCCACTTGCATCAAACCAGCTTTCTCCCCTCAGGGAGATGGACTAATTCCCAAGTGTTGTTCCTCATCAAAGAACTATACTCTTCCTCCATAATTGCATCCCATTAGGGAACCCCGAAGGCTTCCTTAAAGGATTGTGGATCTGAATTTGATGCAATGAGAGCATGTGGAATAGGCTCATGCTCATGTTTTGACCTAGTCCTTCGAGTATCCAAAGGATCCCCAATAAGTGGTCCTATTGCCTCAAGATTTTGACGAGCCTAATGAGTTCTAGTAGGGGTAGAAGGACGAGGCTCCTCAACTGGAATTGGACCCTACAAAGGTTGAACCTTGTGAGTTGGTGAGGAAGGAGAGCAATCATCATTTGAATCACTATCATTACTATCAACTATGGAGGAAGGAGGAGGAGTAGAAGAGTCAAGGCTAGGTGAGCTCTCCTCAACATGTACACTCCTCTCATAGAAAATCTCATGAGTCTCAGGATCCATCAATTTGTATGCCTTAACACCATTTGCATATCCCACAAAGATACAAGGCCTACTCTGTGGCTCCAATGCCTTGCATTTCTATGGAGGAATATGAGCCCATGTTGGACTCGCAAACACTCTGAAGTGTTTCACAATGGGTTTCCTAGAAAACCAAGCTTCAAAAGGATTGATACCCTTCAAAGCTTAATGAGGAACCCGATTTTGGATGGTGGCACAATTGATTTCTTCTACCCAAAAAGCTAGACCAAGAGACCTGGCATGTATCATGCAACTTTCCATTTCCTTGAGGGTTCTATTTTTCCTTTTTGCCACACCATTCTACTGGGGTGTGTAGGCAAAAAAAATTTGTAATTCAATTCCCTCAAGTGTGCAAAATTCCTCAAATCTATTATTCACATTCTCTCTGCCATTATTTGTTAAAAAAATCTTGAATTACTTCCCATATTGCTTCTCAACATGTGCTTTGAAGTTAAGAAACTTGTCAAATACTTCACTTTTGTGACAAAGGAAGTAGACCCAAGTGTATCATAAAAAATCATCAATGAAAGTGAGGACATAATGAGCTTTGTCAAAGGAGGGCACTGGAAATGGGCCCGCTACATCACTATGAACAAGCTGAAGAAGATCCAAGGCTCTCCAAGAGTTCACTCTATAAAACTTCTCTTCAGGATGCTTTCCCATGGAACATCTGGAACATACATCCTTTGAAAAAATGAGTTGAGGAAGACCTTTGACCATGTCCTTGGTGTGAAGTTGTTGTAGATAGCGGTAGTTGAGATGACCAAACCACTCATGCCATATCTTACTTTATGAATTTGAATGAGTGATCAATGTTGTAGAAGGAGAACAAGGTACCCAATGGGAGAATGAGTAAAGCCTTGCATTGTGATTAGCTCGACTCATTGCAACCAAAGCATCATTTGCAAGTTCCTTTACCACAACTATGTTGGGAGTGAATTCAACTTTCTTACCATCACTATGATGTGTGATTTGGTAGATGGAGAGAAGATTGGTGCTCAATTTTGGAACATAGAGAACATCCAAAGATGTCCCATCACCCATCTCAATTGCACCTTTCCCCTCAACTTCCACTTGTGTATTATCACCAATGAAGATGTGAGGCACTAAAGAGGACTCCAAGGAAGAAAATTGCCCCTTTGAAGAACACATATGTTGAGTAGCCCCTGAATCAAGAATCCACTATTGTGATGAACCTGTTGTTGCCATGAAAGCTTACCCTTTTCCCTGAGATGAAGTAGAAGTGGAAGAAGGTGAGTGCTTCTTTTTATATTAATTAGGAAAATTGATGTTGTTCTTCTTGATGATGTTGGTCAACTCATCAATTTTCTTACCATGACAACGATGCTCCTCATGGCCAATATTTTTACAATATGCACAAGTTAGTTTCCCCTTCATGTTTGAATTGTTATTCTTTGAAGAATATGATGATGAGCCTTGTTGTGGAGGAGTGGATTGTTTGTTCTCTCCTTGTGGCTTTGGTGAAGATTGCTTTTGGCCTTTCCCTTTACATTGCTTTTTGTTTCCATGATTGACCACCAATACTTTTGAAGTTGAAGACTTGAGAATGCCCATTTTCATCAACTTATTTTTCTCAAGAATCAAAAGATTTGTGAGAGCCTCAAAAGTTGGTGATGTGAAGTTGCTAATTATCAATCGTTGAGTTTGAAAACTTGAAACAAAGGTTGCATACTCAGCTAGAATCTTGTCCAACAAGTTGAAGACCAATTGATCATCCTCTTTCTCAATACCACAATATTTTAGTTGTGCTCTTAGCTCATTTTCTTTAGTGACATAATCTTGAATAGTGTAAAAATTATTAGGATCAAGGCTTAGGAGATCATTTTCAAGTTTTTATCCCTAAACCTTATCAACCTTGCCATACAAAGTAGCAAGCTTATCCCAAGCTTCCTGGGCTGTAGTACATTTATCAACATGGAAAATGAGATCATCTAAAATAAAATTTCTAAGTGTACCCAATTCCATAGAATTTTTAGTGAGCCAATCCATATATGCAGTTGGATCTGCCTTGGGATCTGTAGGTGCAGTTACAGTTCCATCAATGTATTAAATGAAACCTTTTTCCATTAGTTTACTCCATGCATGTATTTTCCATGTAGCATAATTATGTACAGTTAAGAGTTGAACTTTATATGAACCCATGATGGAATGCAAGATAAAAAGAGAGAAAATAGGCACAATCACACAAGAGACACCCCCCCAAAAAGATAATTTTGGCACTTTATAATTTAGTGCCTGTACAATAGGCCACTTGCAACTTGGCTAAGTGGACTTATGATTTTTGATTTTAAAACTTGCCACAAGTAGGCTGGTAATAGACTAGAACAATGAAGCAAAGACCTAAATTCATATCTATGCAATACAAGTACCAAATAGGCCAAAAAAGACCATATGTTGAAAGTACAAAATCCACTCAAGATTGCTTCAAACTAATTGCATATTCAAGAAGTAGATGAAAAATCATGAAATTTTTTAAAAAATGACACTTGAAGAGGAGTTCGTATGTGCCTGTACGCAGCCCCAAAAGTTGTAGAAATGAGGATTGGATAGGTATAGTGATGAAAAACTGAAAATTATGGAAAATCTGTCCACAAAAATTAGAAACCAATTGCACTACTATGAAGACAACGAAAAATTATCCCAAATAAAAAAAAAAGGAGAAAAAAGGAGAAAAAATGAGCAAGTTATGAGCCTTCAAAGTTGGCCTGCAAAATGAAACTGCTCATTCGTGAGGGGGTCCAATTTTTCAAAAAGTTGTTGACGTCAAAAAAACGCTATGTTAAATTTGATGATCGTCCGGCCATCACAGCCGTTGTCACCTCCTCTTGCTAGAAATAATTTGTCAGTGATGGAAAATTCTCTTTGATTGTCAGAATATTCTTTTTGTCACAATCGGAATATTCATCGTCGGAATCTGCCGAAATCTTCTTTTTTCGATGCTGCTTTTTTTTACTAGATGCTAGTGGAGAATATTCTGACCGCCTATCGGTGTGGGGCTGCGAACGCTAGGCCACGTGGTCGATGATGGTGTGGTTGATGGGTACACCAGTACCCTACCTTCACAGGTATGTGGTACTATGTACCATAGCAAAAATTTAAAAAAAAAAAAAAACAATTTTTACAAGAAATTTAGTGAGAAATTTTTTTGATATTTTTTTTATTATTTAAAAAAAATAAAAGACTCCTCAATACAATTTTTTTTCAAACAATTAAATGGAGGATTTCTCTAAGAAAATTTCAAAAATATTCTGACGAATTTTTTGAGAGAATATTAAAATTGAAAATTTCTAAGAAAATATTTTTTCCAAAACTATAGAAAAAAAATTAGAAAATTGAAATAAATACCCAATAGGTGATTTTTTTGATTTAGAGCTCCCGGTGTCAGATTTGAGTGAAACAAAAGGCTACCTTGACTGGAAACACCCTTCATAATACGAATTTGAGGTCAGATCTAGTCTAGGATGCACCAAAATTATGCTTCTCCTTAGAATTTCCTCTTGACCACCTTCACACGAACGAAGATCTCCCAACAATGGCTATGCAAAGAACCTCCAACTACTTTGATACCATGTAAGAACTTATGAAAAGAAATAATAGGATCTAGAGATCAAAGATAGCACAAAATAAAGAGAGAAATAGTGAGAGAATATGATGATAGTATTCTCAATATGCATGAAGATAGTTAACTAAATGTGTATGTACAAGGCTTTCTTATAAAGGAAAGCTAGGACACAATGAAGGGCCAGGAATGAGATAAGTGGCACAATCATGTGTAGGGTAGGTGGAGAGAAATAATAGATAATTCTATGAAAGGTGGATCATCCACCTAAAGTGGAACTATCATGCCATGAAAGGTGGAGATGAAAAGGTGATAACTAGATCACACCACAAAGAGTGAAATTTCTCCAGCACACACTTCCCTAGGTGTCCAACTCATATCTCTCTATGCATGCACAAACCTAGATGCACGATGCAAATAACTAGGTGTCACAAGCACAAACTACAATGATATGCATTCCCTAAGTAAGATTAAGTAAAGTGTAATAAGTAAAATACTTATTTACACCAACAATATAGAATCACACAAGTATCCCATCTCCACATCGTCCTCATCCCAATGATCACAATCTAGATATGGGCGCTAGGTCACTACCTCTAGGTCATCTAGTACATGCCTCTAATTCTCCAACTTACCTGTCCTGGCCTGGGTAAGTCTACCTCTATATCTAAAAATATATGGCCTAGTAGCAGGCCCATCACGAATTGGCACTAGTCGCGTGACAACAATATGCTCCCATGCCAAAACCTGAAGCAAGGTAGCTCTGGATGATAAGCTCTGCCCTCAGATAAACAACATAATGTAAATCATGATACAAATATGCTAGCATGCACATCCCCCAAGCATATCGGGTCCCATGTACGATCATACTATCAAGAACCTAGCCCCATTTGACATATAGTCCCTTTGACCTATGATCAGGACAAAGGAACCCTCCAATAAATCTTGCCAAAACTGAAGGTAGGGTGGTATATGAATCAACCATCTCCTGCCATGGAATCCAGATCCCAACAATATGCTCATCTTGAAAGACTCTACGAAGTGCATCTATCCCGCCCACCTTCTGTGAATCATACATAGCGACCTCTCCAACAAATGGTATCCACAAATTATGCCAGATATCCTTTGGGGTGATAGTAATCTCACTGGTGGGGAAGACAAAGTTGTTATGATCACTATGCCACCGCTCGGCTAAAGCTATGAGAAGACCTCGATTAATCCTAATTTGGGGCATTTCAAGAAGAGAAGCGAGACCACATCGAATAATAATCTATGTCTCATCTAGTGTCAACTGTGGAATCAAATCAAATGTCCAAGGGAAACACTCTCAAATCTAGAGGTTATCTAGAGACTCCTATCATCATGAAAGGTTCAAAAATCAATACACTATGTCAACAATCACAAGTTATTTTACTGTCAAATCCAATCAGCTCTTGGTATGAATTTCAATCAAAATTCATGAACAAACATCATCAAACCTCACCTATCATGAGGTCATCATTATAAATCTAAATTGAACTTTGCCTAACTTGAGGTCAATTTATCAAAATCAACCTCACCTATCATGAGGTTCATCAAAAATGAGATTATTCCTCACCTATCATGAGAGTAATTCTTATCTATCAGCAAAATCAATCATCAGGGTTATTTAAATCATCAAATCGTATCAAATCGAAGGGTTGACATGATCAAAATTGACAAAATGAAGTTTAAAATTTAGAAAAATTTGCAAATCTAACTTAGATACACTAAAATAGGCATTCAAAGTGCTAAAGTATAGAAGTTCTATTTCATCAATCAGAAGCACTGGAATAGTTTATCAATGTGCTAAAATATAGAAGTGCTATTTCATCAATCAAAAGCACTGAAATAGTTGCTCAAAGCACTAAAATCCTTGAAGCACTAAATTTATCATTAGAACTGCTAATCTAATCTACCATTGCACTAATCATCTCAAAGCTCTAAATTTATCATTAGAAGCGCTAAACTATCCTATCCTAGCGCTAAATTAACCTATCAAAGTGCTAAAAAACCTAGTTGAAGTGCTAATTTTCAGAAGCGCTAAAACAAAACCTAAAAGCACTACACCAGAGTGTGAAAGCACTATAGCACGTTCTTGAAGCGATAAAACTACGAAAAAAATTAAAAATACATAAAAAATGTGAAAAATGAGAAATCACGAAATACGAGGAGGTTTAGGGGTACATACCGAAGGTCCATAAGTGGTCGGGTGTTGATGACGCCGCACTTGATCGAATAGATGGGTGTGGTAAGGGATTGACATCTTGCTCCAAAGTCTCAAATATCTCTCTTTTACAAAATTTTCAAAGGTCAAATGCACAAATGAATTTGAAAAAGACTCTTTTGACCTTTTATAGGTTATTAAAGGTAGGTTTATGGTGGAATTTTTAAACTTTTAATTAATTTTAATTAAAAGATTAATTGAAATTCATCTAGGGACAAGTATTCTACATCAAATATCGAGAGATAAATTATTTTACAATCAAATCATCATTGAATCTTCATCCAATCTTCATCAAATCATAATTTTTTTTTGAAATTTTAAAAAAATCCAATAATCATAAATTTATCTCTTGAGGGGGCATATTATCATCAATCACCTGAAAATCAATGTCTGGGGCATGTCTAGGGCATACTGAAAAAAAAAAAATCGTCGATAGTAGCAGCAACAACAAAATTTTCTTTGAAGCAATGCATAAACACATCACTTTAAAGAGGGGCAAAATGTATACACCTAAAAATGGTCTGAAGAATCCAATTGATTAAATATGATTTATTTGATTAATTACCCTTAATTCCTCTACTATTAAAATAAATAGAAATATTTATTTATATAGTTCATCTTAAATTCTTCAATCTTTATTCTTTTATTTTCATCTTAATTAAATGAACAAATTTCACTCTATTTTATTTAATTATCATAATTAAATTCATCTACTTTTAAATAAATATAAATATTTATTTAAGTATTTCACATTCTAAATCTTATATTCTTCAATTTTAATTAAATATGCAACTTCAATAGATTTTATTATTTAATTATCATATCATTCAATCTTAATTAATTAAATAAGATTAAATACTTTGTTATTTAATTATCATATTCCTCTATTTTTACTCACCTATCAAATTAGACATCAAATGTCTAAAATATGTCTAACTTAATGCAAATGGAATTCATAGGAAAGCTTGCAGGAAATCCTCTCAATCCTCTCAATCTTCTCCCTCTAATCCTTCCTATGCTCTTTCCTAGTGTTTTCATGGGTAGGAACCATTCCCAAAATTAGCTCTAGCCTTTCAATCTCCCACCCTTCAATCCTCCAGATTGAATCTAGGCCTCTATTTTTTGCCCCTGTGCAAATGTGCTACCGAGAAATCTATAAATAAAACCTTCTTCAATAGGAAATAGATCCAGAATCCCAACTTTGTGCAATCTTACTCTACAGGAAAAAAATCAAGCATCAAACAAATCATTTAGCATCATAGAATTTTAGAATCAATATCATGGTTGCATCATAGATTATTGTAGCTTTCATCCATCAATTTTCATGTCAGAATAGATTACAATAGCTTTATTTTTACCAATTAGATATTGTCAATCATCACATCATTGCATTTAGCATCATTCCATTCTCTAGATTGGCATTTTAACAGTCACAAATGCTTATCAAATCTGAGAGCCCTCTATGATTTTTAAATCTTTGGAGATAGGAAACAATGAGGTGCTTTCAATATTTTCTATTCTTTTTAATAGATTATTGCTTTAGCATAGTTTATTTTTTGAATCTTTGATATAATGTTTCATTAAGAAGTGTATTAATCTTTGTTACTTATTCACACTTACAATTGGTATATATATATATTGATTAGTCAGCTTATTTGATAACCTTTGTCTTGGCCAGCATAAACTTAAACTTTTCTTGCATAAGTTGCAATACTTGGTTAATATACATATCGATTGGTGGTCTTTGGCCTTTGGTTAATATACATATTTAATTATAAAATATTGACAACATACATGTAGTTAACATTTGGCAACATATATGCGGTTTTCCAAAATGTGTAGCAAAATATATCATTCAATAAAATAAAAAATGTGAAAGTTAATAACTGTTTTGATGTGGGTGAGCAAGATGTCACAGTGTACATGCATGGTTGTATAGTTAGTTGTCCAACTATCATTTGTATATTTCATAGATTTTCCTTCGTTTAAAATAATTGAGTGTTCTTCATTGATTGAGGGATAAAATAGAGAATAGAATAATGCAAATGAGTCAAGACCGATCAAATAAAATTTGATAAAAATGTTAAGTACTTTAGCTTCGTACTTGAATTCAAGATGACAATGAGTTTGGTCGTTAAATTTTATAATCTACAAATGGAGATTTGATATTTTAGTGATTAGTCAATTATATATACCACAATCTCTACATGACCTTTACCTTGCCAAGTTCATTTGGAAGATCACTATAAGGCCAACTGTGATCATCAACAAGCACTCTTAGCAATTATCTTAGTATGAGAATCATGAAATTCCTTAAGAGACAAGCATGAATTAGTAATCACATAGGTCCACTTGAGCAATGGTTGGTACTTTTTTTTAGGCTCAAATACTTTATCAAATTCAAAGTCCATCATGTCACATCATCATTTAGGTTCTTACATGCACACTATGAGATACCGAACTTGTATGTTGTAAAGTCTAATGTGACAATCAAAATGTATACTATTCTCTATGATAGTGTTAATCAAGAGTTGTTACTAACATATTTTTTGTACAACAACAATCAAGACTATGATAGTTTTGGAGAAAAGAACAAGTGGTGATGGGAGGGAAAATCTTGTATGGAAGTGTTTAGCGATTGTTTACTTATGAAAACAAATGTTTATAAAATATTTTTTTGCAAATATTTATAAATTATTTACACAATGCATCTATGAATAAATTTAATTTTCAAATAATTTACAAATGTTGTTGTAATAGTGTTGATGGGTATGTCAATGTTTTTATTTTCTATGACAAATGCCTCAACTTTAGACAAATATAATCTTTGCATAGTCTTGTTTATCTAAATTGAAATGTTTTCATATTCATGTGTCATTAACCAATGTTAAACACATATGGCTAAACTTCAATGATAAAATTGTTCACTATGTGTAGCCCCTCTATATGTATGAGTAAACAGACATCATTTTAAAATAAGACTATTGAATGTAAAGTCAAATGCATGTGACATCCATGTCTTTAAAGTAGATATGAAAGCTTAATTCTTATATCAAAATATTTCATGTGAAGAATACATGTTGATTAAAATTTACATTACAATCTCTTTGTGAAAAATAATTTTAATAGCATCTCCATGTCTCATAATAACCAAAGTACTAGGTTAAAAATATATATGTATGGGAGGGTACATGCAAATGGGTAGCAATTTCGTGGATACCCTCCAAAAAAATATTTGTAAATCAATAATGTGAGTGCATTATAGCTCGTTATGCCAAGCCTGAGGCTTGGCAATTATAAACCGATAATGCGAGCGCGTTATAACACGCTTGCATTATTGACTATTAAAAGAAAAAAAAATGCAAATCTATCATTAGCATTTAGACTATTTTTTTCTTTTTTTTGCAGTCGTGGCCAAAACCCCCACAATTTCGAACTTGCATTCGAGGAGGAGGAATTCAACAATTTTTTTCATGAGCAATTCATATTTCTTCGCAACGATGGCACCACGATGATGAGGAGCTGTGAGAGGTAATGATTCTATGGTTTTTGTTTTGAATTTGTTATTTTTAGGTTGAATTTGTTAGTTTTAGGTTGAATTTGATACATATTTGTTTGAATTTTTAGGAGATACAAATCAACCTACAAACCCTCAAAATCCTCAATAGGAGGACCAACCAAATCCTCAATAGGAAGACCAAGCAAATCCTCAAGATCAAAATCAACCACAACATCAACCTCCTCCACCAATCACTCAACCCCCTCCTAGCACTCAACAAAATTTAATGAGTGAAATTGAGAACAACAAAAAGAAAATTGAGGATTTTATCAGTAGGTTGAGTGATCCAAATGGTTCAACCACAGAAAGAATGACCCTAGAAAAAATAATTAAAGATATGTTAAAAAATATAGATTCAATTAGAAAAAAATTAACTGGATAGCAAGATAGGAGGTAGGCGGCTAAGGATTATTATGCAAATAAACTATCATACAAGGATGTAAAGGATTTAAAAATTATAAAAGGTGATTTGTGCTCATTATTCACCGACCCACACACAAATAAAAATCTTACCTTCAATGCAAAGAGGTTTCCTATCCATTGGTGCCACCACCAATAGATTAGGGACCAATTTTATGATAGGTGGTACATGGTGTTCGATTACCCACCATGCAACAATTGTGAGGTCCCACAATATTTCCTTAGGAAACTATACTATGAGTTCATATTGAAAAAGATCCCAAATTATTTTGATATGAGGGATTTCCAGGGGAGAGGTGGGGGGTTATCTTAGGATAGACTTGGTGCACAGTCGGATCCTACACAACAAGGTAGACGAGCTCTCGGTAGGCCACCTCGTGAGCACGTTGTTATGCCTTTCATCATGAAGGAAATTGTTGACATAGAGACATTGCAGGTGATAAATACTTTGACCCAGAGTGTCATCCATCATACTAGCCCTATTCTACAATGCCATCCAGGGGAGTCTTCGAGTGGTGGCCTTCGAACACCTGTGTGTCAATATTGTGGGGCTACTTGTTCATATGACCCCACTGACACTCAGGAGACTAGTACACAAGATCCATCTGTAGCTATGGAGATGGAGACGGAACCTGACATTTTGCATCAGGTGTATGGCATTGATAGTCAGGTAAAAGTTAGTGCATGTTCATTGAATTTAATTTATTAAATTTTGATTTTGAAATGCAAGATTAACTAAAAATGTTTTATGATTTTAATAAAATTGTAGGGTCATAGTGTTGAGACTAGATACACCAGCCCCCCACCAACTTATTTCTGCAGTACACCTATTGCTAGGGCATGTAACTAGTAAACAATTATAAATTTATTGCATGTTAATAGCATTGTTTTACAAATGGTAATTTAATATGCGATTTTGGATGTTGAATAGACTAATATTGGAGGTTTTGATGGAACACTTCCCAGTGGTGGTGGATTTACTCAAACCTACATAGAGGTAATAGAATAAAGAGTTTAACTAATGAATCAAGTACTTAATAGATTTGTGTAGTTTATATGCACATCGTTGATTACATTGTTTAATTTGTTGTTTTATTTTCAGATGTTGCATGACGATAAACCTCTGAATCTGATGAGGGAAATGGATATTGGTGTGACATCTTCTAAAAAATCCTCGATGGCTCTGACAAGAGAGGTATGAGAAAAATTAGTAAATTTCAATTTACATTTGTTGTTATAGATGTTAGTTAGTGAAAAATCAAACCATTATTGATTCACATAGTTTAATTTCTATTTGTATGGTTTATATAGGGCTTGAGAACGCTTGAACATGGGTATGAGAATATTTCCCTTGTGGAGAGAGATCGTGCGATGGCGGTAAGTGATTATTTTTTCAAATATATCATTTTTTATAATGTAATTTTTATATATTCATGTCTTTACTTCTTATTTTAACAGTTAAAACTTCACAATGAACTAAACCCTATGAGGAGCAGCAGGAGCACTCCTCGAGCGCAAAAAAAATGAGTGATAGACCTATTACCATCCGATCAAAAAATAAAGGGAAAGATTTTATTTCCAAAGCACGGAGAGCAATGACTTTGATTCTAGAGCCCTTTGTTGTATGCCTACATGGCAGTCTTGTACATATTTTTTATTGGACATATTTGACATTGTATGCCTAAATGGCATTCTCGTAAGCCTATATGGCTATTTTGTACATATATTTCATACTTATATCGACATATATTGATGTATGCCTACATGGCTTTTTGGTTAATACAAATATCTTTTATCGATGTCTGTCCATATTTACATTCTAAATTGATGGTTCAATAGATATGAGTTACGTGTATTCAAGTGTATACTTTACAACTTACGTGCGTTCAAATTTATACTTTGTGGCTTACGTGTTTTCATGCATATACCTTGTATTTGTGTATATACTTTGTTTTAATTTGTGTATACTATGTATTTGTGTGTATACTTTTTTAGGCTTACATGTTTTTGAGTACTTGTACTTCCCTTATTGACATGTACATGCTTGACTTATTCATGTGTATAATTATTAATTGGTTAGCCCTAGCATTGATCTATGTCATCCTCAATGCATGATCCTTGAGATGGAGTTAGAACACCCTCAAGGTCCAAAGGAGTTTCACATGCATTCTTCATAGGCTCATTTTGGTAGTCAAACCAAAAACATCTTGCATCATTAAAATAAAAAAGTTATCCTTTATAGCAGGTCTGAATCCATTATCATTCTTCTTTGGTTCTTCATGTATCCACTCCCCATTAATGGTTGCCTCATGACCTTCATGAAACCAAGAACTTATCTCATTTGTGATAGAAGAAATGTATGAAGATTTATCTTCCTCCTTATGAACCATTCATTATCATGAGAGATGGGTTCTTGTGAACCACTACTCATGAATCATGGATCAATGAGTTTGACTTGTAAAACTAAACGATTGAATCCTGATAGCAATATCACAATATTTATATATCTAATTGTGTTGTTTCCTTTAGCTAAAATTTGCACTTATACTTATGTGATTGATGTATGTTTGTGTATGGGATCATAGTAATTTCTATTTGATAATGCTATTGTGTCTTTAAGGTTTATTTATTAAAGGGTGCATGAAACAAGTTTTAAATCCTTAAAAATATTTGAATTTCTTAAGTTTTTCTATTTGTCAAGTCTGGGCTCTGAGCCCGAGTCCAAGTAAAAAATTGGCTTGTCAAGTCTGAGGTGAGTCCAAGTCGTGTAACACTGCTGTGAAAACATTGAGGAATAATGTATATGTCGATGAAGAGAGAGCCCATCCTTGTTTCTAGACAAACCATAGTATAGATCTAGTTGGTCAAGATAAAACATCACTCTTCTGGATAGTTTGAACCATAATATTTCATGGCTGCAAACACACCTTCATTATGTGTGTTCTTGATCCTACTGAAGAAATGATGGAACATGTTGTAGATCAAATATTACAACCCTAAGTCCACAAGAAGGTTACTTGTCCCAATTTCCACAAATGTAATTCAATAATAAAAATAAGTTTACAAATTAATTACCCAGATCTTCCCTTCTTATTCTCTTTTATACTCGAAAACTACACAATTGAATCTTGATTACAATATCAAAATTTGACGCATTGTAGAAAATACCTCCTACTTATCAATTGATGAGCTAAAAGGGATCTATAATTAATCTTTCATAAGGCACAACACTTGTTGAAGGTTTTTCAAATGAGGTTGCGAGCTAAGTGGGCTTAACCTTGGGGAAAAAACTTTGTGGTTAAGCGCTTGAGTTGGAGTAGTACTGGGATGGGTGACCTCCCGAGAAGGCCTAGTGCCTCACCTCTGTGAGCATCACCTAGATGTAATAAGTGCTAAATGGGCCATTCATTATCATGAGATATGGGTTCTTGTGAACCCAGTCCTCTTTCAATCTATGTTAGCCTTGGGACCGTACAGGAAGCTGGAGGTCATACCAAGTACGGGATCAACAAGTTTGTATTAAAAATATAAAAAATAGAGAACAATGTGAATAATTCTTATTAGATCTTCTCCAAAAGTTCATCAACAACCTCCATTTGAGCCTCTCAAGGCTTTACATAGTGTTTTACACCCTTCTCTAACTGATCCACACCCTCAACTAACTAAAAAACAACTTTCAAAACAAGTAACTATTGCATTTCAAATTTGTTACTCTAAGCAACTTACAAATTTGCAACTTTAGACTCCTCCAACCTAAGGGATCGATCTGGTGGAACATAGCTCAGAATGATCTCACATGTTTCAATGTGAAAAAGGACCATGAATAGCATAAATATACCTATTCAGATGTGTTGGAATAGTTTTCTTGGTCACACAAGTTGTAGAATGAAAGTTGCACCACTTTGCAACTTTGCACTGCTTGCATTTGATGTTTTTTCCATCAAGTGAAAATCTGCCAGCACAGGAAAACCAATCTGAGATAGCCAAAACTGAGAGAGGCTTTTGTAGAGGGGCCCAACTTTATCATATAGGATCAAGAAAGAAGTTTCTAAACATCATGGTATCCAAGTAATAGCATGTTGAAGTTTAAAGCCATTTTGCACTTTGGACCCTTAAGGGATCGATCCGGTGGAACATAGCTCAAAGCGATTCCACATTTTTTGGTGTAAAAGAGGACCATGCCTAGCATAAAAATACCTATCCAAATGTGTTGCAATAGTCTGCTTGGTCACAAAAGTTGTAGAACTAAAGTTGCACCACTTTGAAACTTTGCACTACTTGCATTTGATGCTTTTTCCATCAAGTGAAAATCCACTGCCACAGGAAAACCACTCTGAGATAGAAAAAACCTAGAGAGGTTTCTCTAGAGGGTCCTAACATGATCTTTTAGGATTAGACGAGAAGTTTCTAAGTGTAACGGTATCCAATTAATAGCATGTTGAAGTTTAAAGCCATTTTGCACTTTGGACCCTTAAGGGATCGATCTAGTGGAACATAGCTCAGAGCGATTCCACATGTTTCGATGCGAAAGAGGACCATTCCTAGCATAAAAATACCTATTTGGATGTGTTGGAATATTCTGCTTGGTCACACAACTTGCAAAATGAAAGTTGCACCACTTTGCAACTTTGCACTACTTGCATTTGATGCTTTTTCCATCAAGTGAAAATCCGCCACCACGGGAAAACCAATCTGAGATAGCCAAAACCGAGAGAGGTTTTTGTAGAGGGGCCCAACTTTATCCTATAGGATCAAGAAAGAGTTTATAAGCATCACGGTATCCAAGTAATAGCATGTTGAAGTTTAAAGCCATTTTGCACTTTGGACCCTTAAGGGATCGATCCAGTGGAACATAGCTTAGAGCAATTTCACGTGTTTCAGTGCGAAAGAGGACCATGCCTAGAATAAAATTACCTATTCAAATGTGTTGGAATAGTCCGCTTGGTCACACAAGTTGCAAAATGAAAGTTGTACCACTTTGCAACTTTGCACTGCTTGTATTTGATGCTTCTTCCATCAAGTGAAAATTTGTTGCCAGAGGAAAACCACTTTGAGATAGCCAAAATCGAGAGAGGTTTTTGTAGAGGGTCCCAACACAATCTTTTAGGATTAGACGAGAAGTTTCTAAGCATCATGGTATCCAAGTAATAGCATGTTGAAGTTTGCAGCCATTTTGCACTTTGGACCCTTAAGGGATTGATCCGATGGAACATAGCTGAGAGCGATTTCACGTTTTTCAGTGTGAAAGAGGACCATATGTAGCATAAAAATACCTATTCAGACATGTTGGAACAGTCCTCTTGGTTACACAAGTTGTAAAATAAAAGTTTCACCACTTTGCAACTTTGCATAGCTTGATTTTAACACTTTTTCCATCAAGTGAAAATTCGCCACCATGGGAAAACCACTCTGAGATAAGCAAAACCAAGAGAGGTTTTTCTAGAGGGGCCCAATACAATTCTGTAGGATTAGACAATAAATTTCTAAGTGAAATGTAATGAGTTTTATGGGGTTTATGTTGCTTCCCCTATAGATTTTGATGGAAAAGGGCATGAAAAATGAGGTTTCACCCTAGGGTTTGATAAAATACTGCATAAAATAAGGGTTTTGGTTTGGCATGGTGGATTGAGTTTTTCTTTGAGACAAATTGTAGATCTGAGGATTTGGATACATGATAATTGCTGCCCCAACAATGCATTATGTAAGAAAATCTTATTACAATGCCTCGGAGTTTGTCATTATGTAAGTAAATCTTATTACAATTGCGGATCTGAGAGTTTGTCATTATGTAAGTAAATCTTATTACAATGTCTTAGGCACTTTTTTCTCATAGACCTTTTACAATTTCACTCATATATTCAAGATTCTCTTTAAATTTCTACATCATAGATGCTCATTATGAGGTTAACTTCAATTGAGTAACTCGACATTCCCTCGCTAAGCTTCATACACTCTTTTATAATGGCTTGAAATCAAAATTGAGATTTATCAAGATCGTCAAAATAAGGATGTTGCATTGCTTTTTTGGCTAAGATTCTCTTTGATGGCTCTTAAATCGGCATTTTCTACAATGAGAGATCAATCAATTTTTAGTAGTTTACTTACAAATATGCAAAGAAAAAGATAAAAAGAAAGAGCATCCAAAATGGAAATGAAATAAAAATAGATGGAAGGCACTTATAGATAGGCATGAAGGTTTCACAACTTAGTCACTCTTGGTCATACATCTTCACTGGGAATTCCAACATACCTATTGCACACAACACCTCTCATGAATAGAGTAAGTTGAAATTTTAGATGCTCTTATAATGTCTACATCATAGCTACTCATGATAAGGTTAAATTCAAATGAATAACTTGAAATTACCTCACCAAGATTTGCACACACTTTTCTAATGGCTTAGAATCTTGATTGAGATTTGTCAAGATCATCAAAATAAAGATGTTGCATTGATTTTCTGGTTGACATTATCTTGGATGGCTCATATATTTGAATTTTTTGCAAGGGGACACCAATCGCTGTAAAAGAAGATGATAGCATTGGAATCAAAAAAATTAATGTGCATACAAGTATAAATTAATAAGAACCAATGTGCATATACTTACAAATTAATCCAACAAACCATTCGGGTCTACTCTACTCTTTATTGTGTCAAGTATAGCCTCATGGTAAGACTCACAGACCTTCCACAAGGTCTTGTTCAAAGGTCCACCCCCATATTTGGTCAAATGAACATTGGATTCCATGACAAGGTTCGAGTAATGAAGAATCTTATGATGCATGTCAAAGTCCTAGAATAGCCAATGTTTAACACTTGAATGTGGGTACCTTCTAAGCCATGTTCCAATAACCACAACTGAGCCTGCAGGGTATTCGATGTTTTCTCCATCTATAACTGGGGCCTCCAATTTATTTTTGGCTTCAACACAATGACACAATTAATATTTTGTTCCCTCTTCATTGTCTTCATCTATAATAACTGCATAATTTTTCCCTACATTGATATGTCCAACAACTCTCTTTAAATTTGTCAACATTACGAATATAGTACAAAGTAAGATAACGATATGGAATTTCAACAACTAAGCATTTAGATATATCACTTGGTTGAACTAGATTTGATACGTGGTCAAATTAGACCAATACTTCCATCTGTGTCAATTCCAATGTCATCAGAGGGTGATACGTGTGAAGTGGGCTAAGATAACTTGTGAACAATTTTTCAACCCACTCCCCTGACTCACAATCATTCCAGGCTTGCATTGTACATGAAGAAAAAAAGAATGCCATCTTTCCTGTATCATACTCCATGAACCTGCATTTGAGCTAAGGAAAGAGTGCACCTCATTCGATCTTGTTAGTGTACAATAGTCTTCATATGGTGAAATGTTAGTATCATCCATCAACCAAAAAAATATATGAACTGAAGACGTACCTTCATTACCTGGACCCATCAAAGCATCACACTACTCGACGATTGATTTTGCATCTGTCAACTTTGCACTGTCTTTATACTTTAACTCTTGTCATGCTATTTCTCTTTTCACACAATCTCTTGCACCATCATGCTCCCCCTTTTCATGTTTGGCCTCAAAAAATTTCCACATATGTTGAACACCTATAATGGCATGTATCCTGCACAATGTAATGCCCCGCCACACAACCCTAGAGGAAGTTTCAATTCACTAAACAAGCGTACTAATTTTATTTTTTATTTTTAAAAGAAGTGAATTAAACCCACATGTTCAACTATAATTGGCAACATCCCCTAGGGTTACATAACTGATATTACAAAATCCCCATTAACATACAACATCTAAATTACATTGAAAATAAATAACTCAAGTAATAACATTCAACAACATAAGAAGATACAAGATATAAATGAAGCATCCATTATATAAATCTATTACAATCCTCATTCCCAGAATGAGTCAAAATACATAAGTATGATAATTACAAGGTCCACCTCATAACACAAGAGGGGTAAAACAATATCATTACAATTTGAAATACAAAGTACAAGAAATAATAACAAGATTTGTGAGCTGTCCATCTAGATGTCTCGCCACCAAGTGTTGAAGATCAAGGGGGACCCAACGGTTTTGGTGCATGTTCCACCCAACCTAGTGGTACCCGAAGGCCCACCCCCCATGCTAGGAGATAGTAACAAGGTAACATGGACGAGAAACCTACTACCTCAACCAAAGGCAGACTCATATTGATACAACTGACTTTACCACACATATGCACAATATAAGTCTAACACTAAACATGGTTACATTGCTTCCAGACATATTATAATCAAGTGTGCTAAAGAAAACATACGCACAACATAAACATAGTGTTATCCTAGACATAGTGTCATCGCAAGGTTTGTCATGAGATATCCTCTGGGCATTCTTCATAGGCTCCGGTAATCTTGGTGGCCTCAACTGAATCCCGGCACTCATACTCACTCAAGCGAAATCAACTACCTCTCATAAGGACAAGATAGTTGACCTTTCCATTCTAGGCCTTCTCACTCACCCCAAGTCTAAACAAACCCTTGTGTCTATGAGTGAGGTTAATTTATCTTGGCTAATGTGAACTACATCCTAGTCCTCTAAGTACATTTACTTTAGTTCTCAGTTGTTAAAATCACTTCTGAAGGTTACCCGATTTACCTCTTTGGGCTCCGGCCCCTAACAAAAGCCACTCTTCTAATTGGATAACACACTACACAATCTAACTCCAAGGGTTACTCAAGTGTTACAGAACTGAACCAATGTACTCTCTCCTATCCTAGGAGACAACAACATAGAAATCCACTCCAACACTAGGAGGAAACCAAAACACTTGTGACACTACCCAAGGGAAAATCAAATAATAACTTATCAAGGGAATGACCCACATCTACTAGAAGACTTTACAATAAAAAACCTCAAATACTCGCTTCCCAAACAATCAATAACAAGGAGAATCCAAATAATAATGCATTGGCAATGAAAATTACTAAATTTGGATATCTTAAATCCATATTCCTATCTAATACTTCTCATGGAATTTAGAATGCAATCTTTCAAAACTTTCATTACACATAATAATAACTTCATTAACATAATTACTTTTCACAATTTTATTTAATCATGCACCCTAATTATTTCAAATTAGATTACCGTCTACTTATTTTGCATACAATAATATATTTATGCAAGCCATCAAAAGGATAGAAAATATAATTAAATATATCTATTCTATTCATACATAACTATCCCTAAACCAAAAGATTAAATAGACATTGCTGAAACAATTCTATATTTCTAAAAAGAATATCATAATGTTAATATAATTGTATCGGGATAAGATCTACAATTTTCCCAATTTAATAAATACATAAGTACATATATATTTAATATTATATCACATATAATATTAACATATATATATTCAATAGTTATCTCCACCCACCGAAAATACTATATAAAAGAAATTAATTGAAATCAGAATAAAATACGAATTAAAATTCGCATACATATATACAAAAATCGAAACTCAAAATAAAATCATAATAAACAAATTAAAAATCATAAAACCGAAATAATATAAAGCAATTTTAAAAATAAAATAAAATTAAAAAAAATAAAAAAAAACAAAATGAAAATAAAAATAATCAAAAAATAAATCATGGTAGGCCAGATGGTACCCGTCCGATGGATGGTACTGCCGGCGCCTGCGTACGCAGTCCGCAGACTGTGGCCTGCGCCGACTGTACTACGTACAACGGCCAACACAAGGTGTATAGGGGGCGTAGTCCCCACGGGACAGTGCGTCCCCCCAAGCGGTGGGCGCACTGCCCAGTGGGTACTGCGTACCCCAAACAAAGCACTAGTGGGGGGGCCGAACCTCCCCACACATAAATATTTTCTTTTTCAAAATAATAAAATGAAACAAAAACAAATTTCGTACGCGCAGGTACGATATCCGACCTTCGCCGTACGGCGACAATCTCATAAAAATTAAAAGCAAAAGCTTTAATATAAAAGGATATATATTTGTAAATATATATTCTGTGTATCATATTTGAAAATATGATACATGTAATATATATTTACATTTATATATTTTTTTTTCCAGAACCAAATTTACTGGTGAAATTGAAAGAAATAAATCTAAAAACCAGTAATAAAATTTTGACAATAATAAAACATCTCATGTTCAAGAGACTAAAATCTGAATGCCAAAAGAAACCATTCATTCATGTTTCAAATAATTTTAAACAAAAGAAAAGAAATACATTGTTCTAGAACTTTTCAACAAATTTTTCAAAGAGGGTTTGTGTTTTGAAATACAAATCTGAATCCTAAAAGTTGAAGTTCAACCTAGGGTTTCAAGTAAATCACCAATTTTGCAATTTCTATCATTTAGAAAATAGATTAAACTAAGAACAATAAATCATAGAATAAAAGAAAAACCTGGTTATTTGAAGCCATAGGAAATAGCCAAGATTCTTGATGCAGAGCTTCCCTTAAGATCCTCACAACTCCTCTTCAACAATGCAATGAATTTCCAGCTAGCTTTGATCCAATAGCTCCACCTTCTTCACAGAATTTCTCTCCTTTCAATTTAATTCTACCAACAGAAAAATACTTCCAAATCCTTTCATGTGCAAACTTTCTCCCAAAAATTTCATGCCTGTCAAAAAAAGAAAAAGAAGAATCCCCAAACTTTTCTGCCCTAATCTTATAAAACATCATTTCCTCACAACTCCAAAATAACCTAATGCAACCCTAATTCACATTCAATGCAAAAATTGAATTTAGATAACAATTTCATTTCCCATTTTGGAAGACCCTAATTTTGACTTTAAAGAAAATTTCAATTTCCTATAAATTCCCTTTTGATTTAATTTAATTTAACAATCAAATATACTTACTTAATTATTATTAAATTATTTAATAACTAAATCCAATCCCTTAAGATTTAAATTTAATTAATTAAATAATTTAACTTTAATTAATTTACTTTCAATTATTTAATAACTAAATTTAATCCCTTGAGATTTAAATTTAATAAATTAAATAAATTAACTTTAATTAACTTACTTACAATTATTTAATAACTAAATTTAATCCCTTGAGATTTAAATTTAATAAATTAAATAAATTAACTTTAATTAACTTACTTACAATTATTTAATAATTAAATCTAATCCCTTGAGATTTAAATTTAATTACTCAAATAATTTAAATTTAATTTCTATAATAATTTTAAATATAACCAATAAGCATAACTTTAATACAATATAAAAATAAACATCTCTTTCAACTAATGTAATTTTCTAAAAGAACCATTTAATAAGTAAGCATTTTTCAAAACATTACATAACATCAAATTAGATACAACATGACTCAATAATCAAGACTAACGACACACTAAGGCTAGGGTGTAGGCCTGACACATGTTACCAAGCTACTATATCTCGTTCAACTTAACCGTTGGATCGACACGCTCAAACCTGTGAAATCAGGTGGAGTCGATGTCATGTACCTGCAACCTAAAATCAAGTAAACAACATAATATATCCAGCATATAATTCACACCGTGAAAAAAAAATCTCGGATTTGCAGGGCGCTCGCAAGCGAGTGATGCGAACCTGTCTTCTTCACCAATACACTCATCAAAGACTGACACTAACGTCATAAACAATACTCACATAAATAATCTCATGATAATTCTACTGACATCATTAATCCATTAAAGCATGTGAAACAAAATCATATAATCACATCACAGAATAATAGTTGTCGCTCAAGAGTAGCGATCATAACATCATAACGAAATGTGTCAAGTATCAAAGTAGCTGCAACCCAAGCAAAGCATAAAACAACATGAAACGAGAAGCAAAACGGAGGGGTATTACACACAACTAGTAGAACATGTGTGATTTCTTGAACTGTGATGCACAATTATCATACCATATTATATGTCGATTGTATTCTATGCCCCTCTGAGCCAAACCACTGTAGAACATCTGGAAGCAACCTTGCATGAACTCAGGAGAATGTGTGCAATCATCACTAATGTAAAAGTGGTACTCCCTCAATACCTTCCTTTGCTGATTTGTACTATCAAATACATGAATGAATTCTATGTGCACAAATATCTAAACTTGTGTGTAGTTGTAATACTATGATTGCACCTCATGTTGTGGCTATAGAGTGTAGTTCTCCACAAATTCAACCACGGATACTATTCTTCCAACTAGAAAGGTGTCCTTGCATAGCTTGAATTGGGTGTCCAACCATTGGGCTCTATGGGTATGCATTGAATACTCAGATAGTATATTGTCACAAAATATGGTCATAAATTGGTACACTGGAATGTTCTCAATAACCAACTCACACCTTTTTGCTTGAGACCCATCTTTTGTAGCATTTTCCACTGTTTTATACTTCCTGAACTCTACTAGTTTTTGTCCCACCTCATCTGTGCTTTCCATATGTTGACATACTGGCATACGCTGGAAGCCACCACAATGCTCGCATGAACCATCCAAGCATGTTGCCCGATAGAATATCTGGCCATCTTCTATTTCACATAAATTTTTTGATAAGAAATATCTTGAAGATTTTGGTGGGGCTTGTATGCCACAATCCTGCAAAACATCATGAGTATGCAAATCTAAACATATAGAACGATAAACATCATAATGGTTAGAAAATTCAATATGTACTCTACAACAAAAAGTAGTGCGTGTGTGATTTATCTTGACATAACAATGTTTAAGCATTTAAAAAAATATTTGAGAAATACTAATTTGAGGATAATTATTTTCAAATTTTTGAAAAAATTGGGTTTGAGTCATATCCAAAAAATGCTTTGGATGTGGCTCACGACACCGATTCTCCTTCTTACCACATCCCTTTGATTTGGAGATGGCCTTGTGTTATTCTTCCAATACTCTTCAATTAGTGTTCTCAAGGCTTTGATAACTTCTTTATCTTTTCGTGATAGTCTCCCCAAGAATTCCAATAATTCATTTGAATCATTGCCCTCAATTATTTGTTGCCTTTGAATGGCTCTTGATAATGTTTTTCTACTGATTCTCATTTGTTCACTAGTATTTTTAATTAGACAGGCTCTCTTTGTTTGAAAACTTACCAAAGTCAATGTAATGACACGTCAGGTGACATTACTATCCTTTGAGCGTGAGGTCTTACCCACAATCTCATAAGCATCCATTAGATTCTTCATAATAGTGTCTTCACTCGATGCATTCGATGTTCTCAACCCAAGATTCTTCATGATGTTCCTATACTTTACACCTCGCATCATTTCAACAAATAGTTGAAATCTTGCAGTCTCATTTAGCCTTTCAGAGAATCATTCCCAAATCTTATCAGCATATCTTTTACAAGTGTGTGTTGAAATCTTACCTTCCATGTGCTGCAAAATCTCATCATCAATATTAATCAAATACTTTGGATTTCTATGCAAAATTCTAAGTGGTGTTCTCCTAAGTACATACATCTCAACATTAGGAATTTCATCAATATTTAATTGAGGTGGGCTAGATTGTGTACCTTTGATCGAGGGTGGAGAAGAAGACATACCTTGAGTTTCACATGGGGATGATGGTATACCTTCTTCGTCAATTCCAAGTGATGATGTACTCTCAACTTGAGATGTGTTGGATGGTGTCCAATAATATTCACTTGAGGTACATGGTGTCCCTCCATATTCACTTGCAGTAGATTGTGTCCATCCATATTCACATGTGCTAGATTATGTCCCTCCATATTTTCTTGTGCTTAATGGTGTCCCTTCATATTCACTTGTCATTGAGGGTGTGTCTCCAACTACGGTATTTGAATCTGTCTTACGATGATGCTTTCGCATTCGTTCTTGTTGTGTCGTCAATTCCCATTCTCTTTTTGATGGTTGAGTTTCCTCTACAATCGAATTGTTTTCATGATATGCTGCCACCCAAACTCTCTCATTTTCTTTGAAGGTTTCGTTCTCTTCGTCTGTCAGTTTCCTCTTTGTCTTTTTCTTCGGCTTGGTGGATAGTTTTATCTGTACCATGTTAATGAGACAAATATTCATTCCTAAAAAATGTATCCATTCAATTTAATTGAAAATAATATGTCATTGAAGGATTCATTTAAATAATATTACAATCATTGTGTACAAAAGTTAACCTACCATAGACAAATGTGTACAAACTATGGAAGCATAGACAAAGTTTTTATATTCTTTCAAATGTGGTTGTTTATTAGTTATAGGCATTGGGGGGAGTTGGTTTTCATTTCAAATGGTTTAAACAACCTCATTGGCTCGAAGGGCGGAGTATTGTTCATGTTGAAATCCATTTTTATGATTAAAAAAAACGTTGTTTTCCAGAAATTCACTGGTTTTTTTACACATTCCTGCACTTGTACGGATTTGTACAACCTCCCCTTGATACAAAAATAATATAATATTGTAGGAACATTTCTTAACTCTCTAATGCATCAGTTCTGAGGGCTTAATAGTACATTTGAAGGGAGCAATTGACAATTTTCTGAAATTGCTCATTTCAAGCCAGTCAAGGGTTTGAGTAGGATTTAATTATGAAATGACCATCCCACCTAATGTTATGAATTTTTTCTTGTAAGGATGGAATATACATTGTTAGAATAGGGTCTTTTATTGTTTAAAATTCCTTGGAATGAAACTAATGACAATAGGATGGGGTTCTTAGGCTGAAACGAGCACTTTTCCATGAGAATTTGAGGAACCAAGGAGTGATTTTGAAAACGTATTGAAGGATTAGTCTATGTAATGAAATTTTGACCTTGTGCAAGGTATTTTGAAGATGTTTGATTCTTTGGAATGGTCTGGGAAGGCCCAGGTATAGGAGTTTCTATAAACCCTCCCTCTTTGCATTGAAAAATGGGGGGTTTTGTATTGGAAACTTAGTTGAGCGAGTAAGGTCCTAAGACCTAGAAAATATTTTTTTTTGAGACCTAATTAAAGACTATTTTTGGGTTACGAAGTCTGGTGTGAGGATATAAGGGTAGTTCCTTTGTAAAATTGGCATACTTGGAGGCCTAAAATAGTGAAAAGGTCAGTTTTCTTAAAGTTTTCCCAAAGGAGTCATGCGATGGGTTAAGGTATGTCTTGCAACTCTAAAATGGATCCTAGAATCATTCTTTGATTTTCTTAGTGTTTTGGAGTTAAGGGCCCAAAACTAATTTTGCACTACTACTAGATTCCAAGGGTGAAAAGTGGGAAATAGTGTTTCTCTTTGTTGTCCAACTTAAAGGAGTGTTGGGATTGGTCCATTAGGCCTTTTTAATCTTGTTATATACCTCTTGAAGGAAAATTGACATCTTGTTCATGGTTTTGGGTCCTCTAACTCTACATCAAAAATGAGTATCACAGTCTGAAGTGTGTGCATGGTTTGGGAGATACATGTGACAGTTTGTAGATGCTTGGCTACTAGTAATGTGGAAAATGAATAAAGGAACTAAGTTTTTGTGTAAGGGAAAACTTCTAAAAGGTTTCATTTTTGTTTTACTAACTCAAACAAATATTTCTTAAGAAAATAATGGTTTGTTTGTGCCTTAAGAATTATAGTTTGTGTTTGTAAACAATGGTGCCATTATGGAAGATTTAAGACAAGTTGTGAATGACATAATAATTGGTTGATGTTTTGAGGAATCTAGTTGATTGCAATCAGTTACTTTCAATATTTTCAAATTTTTTTGAAGGTCCTTAAGGAATTGGGAACTCTTAATGCTAATTTGAGTATATGAATCAAATGTGTTGTGAAGGGAAATATAGTTACAATGACAACGTAAGGTTATAAATTATAATGACAAACAAAAATGAAAGAAAGCCATAATACAATTAAAGAAAATGTGTAAAGACTTCACATACCTAAAAAAAAAGACTTTCAAATGGAGGAGTTCAACCCAATTATGTAGCATTAGCTAAGAGCTTCTTCTTTCTTCAAACTCCACAACAATTTGACTTGTTCAAAATCTTGTTCCCCTCCAAACTTCAATTGTATATCATTTTTCAATGGAATTCAAACTTCAATTGATATTATATGTCTTTCAATGTGGAAAATCTGCTATTTCATGCAAAGGTGGTAGAAAGATCATGGAGAAGGTGATGGAATGTGAAAAACATGCTTGCACACTTCACAACATCGTCAAAAATCAAATTTTTGTCAGAGCACGTGCAGAACCAAGGCCTTGAAATCATGGGTATATAGAATTTTTTACCATTTTTAGTGGATTAAAACACATGCTCACGTTATAATGTGAGCGCATTATGTGAAATATGGTTTTCTTAGTATATTTAGTTTCTCCCTCTTTGTCTATACCCTCTATCCTAATTCTATATATGTCCCCTGCACCCTTATAGTAGAGGAGATAGAGGTGAGAGTGTGTGTGTGTGTGAGGGAGAGAGGGAGGGAGAGGGGGAGGGGGAGAAAGAGAGAGTTGGAGAGAAATAGGGAGAGGGAGAGGGAGAGAAAGAGATAGAGAGGTAGGGAGAGGGAGAGGGGGAGAAAGAGATTGTGGGAGAAAGAGAGGGAGGGAGAGAGTGGGAGAGTGGGAGAAGGGGATAGTGGAGAGAGGAAGGACATAGAGAGGGGGAGAAAGAGATAGTGGAGAAAGAGAGAGAGGGGAGGTGAGAGTGGGAGAGAGAGTGGGAGAAAGAGAGTGTGGGAGAGAGTGGGAGATAGAGAGGAGGGAGAGAGGGACAGTGGGAGAAAGAGAGGGAGGGAGAGAGTGGGAGAGTGGTAGAAGGGGAGAGTGGGAGAAAGAGAGTGTGGGAGAGAGTGGGAGATAGAGAGGGAGGGAGAGAGGGGGAGAGTGGGAGAAAGAGAGGGAGGGAAAGAGTGGAGAAGTGGGAGAAGGGGAGAGTGGGAGAAGAGTGGGAGAAGTGGGAGATAGAGAGGGAGGGAGAGAGGGGGAGAGTAGGATAAATATAGAGTGGGAGAGTGGGATAAAGGGGGAGTGGGAGAAAGAGAGAGTGGGAGGGAGAGGGGGGAGAGTGGGAGATAGAGAGGGAGGGAGAGAAGGGGAGAGTGGGAGAAAGAGAGGGAGGGAGAGAGTGGGAGAGTTGGAGAAGGGGAGAGTGGGAGAAAGAGAGTGTGGGAGAGAGTGGGAGATAGAGAGGGAGGGAGCAAGGGGGAGAGGGGGAGAAAGAGAGGGAGGGCGAGAGTGTGAGAGTGGGAGAGTGGGAGAAGTAGAGAGTGGGAGAAGGTGGGAGAAGGGGAGAGTGGGAGATAGACCCTAAAACCCTCAAACTCTAATACCTCAACCCCTATACCTTCTTAATCCCTCAACCCTCAACCCTCAATGCTCAACCATCAACCCTTAAACCCTAATCCCTCTACCCCTATACCCTCTTAATCCTTGAACCCTCAACCCTTAAACCCTAATCCCTCTACCCCTATACCCTATTGATCCCTCAACCCTCAACGCTCAACCCTCAACCCTTCAACCCTAATCCCTCTACCCCTATACCCTCTTAATCCTTGAACCCTCAACCCTCAACCCTTAAACCCTAATCCCTCAACCCCTATACCATCTTAATCCCTCAAGCCTCAAGCCTCAACCCTTCAACCCTAATACCTAAACCCCTATACCCTTTTAATCCATCAACCCTCAACCCTTCACTCCTAATCCCTATACCCCTATACCCTATTAATCCCTCAATGCTCAACCCTCAACCCTTCAACCCTAATCATTGTACCCCTATACCCTATTAATCCCTCAACCCTCAATGCTCAACCCTCAACCCTCAATGGTCAACCCTCAACCCTTCAACCCTAATCCCTTAACCCCTATACCCTCTTAATCCCTCAATGCTCAACCCTTAAACCCTAATCCCTCAATGCCTATACCCTCTTAATCCCACAACCCTCAACCCTTAACCCTTAAACCATAATCCCTCAAGCCCTATACCCTCTTAATCCATCAACCCTCAATGATCAACCCTCAACCCTTCAACCCTAATCCCTCTACCCCTATACCCTCTTAATCCTTGAACCCTCAACCCTAAACCCTTAAACCCTAATCCCTCTACCCCTATACCTTATTGATCCCTCAACCCTCAACACTCAACACTCAACCCCCTTTAACCCTAATCCCTCTACCCCTATACCCTCTTAATCCTTGAACCCTCAACCCTCAACCCTTAAACCCTAATCCCTCAACCCCTATACCCTATTAATCCCTCAACACTTCAACCCTAAAACCTTGAACCCTAATCCATTTACCCCCATACCCTATTAATCTCTCAACCCTCAACGCTCAACCCTCAAGCCTCAAGCCTTCAACCCTAATCCCTCTATCCCTATATCCTATTAATCCCTCAACCCTCAATGCTCAACCCTCAAGCCTTCAACCCTAATCCCTCTACACCTATACCCTATTAATCCCTCAACCCTCAACACTCAACCCTCAACCCTTAAACCCTAATCCCTCAACCCCTATACCATCTTAATCCCTCAACCCTCAACCCTCAACCCTTAAATGCTAATCCCTCAACCCTTATACCCTCTTAATCCCTGAACCCTGAACCTTGAACCCTGAACCCTTAAACCCTAATCCCTCAACCCCTATACCCTCTTAATCCCTCCATCCTCAACCCTCAACCCTTAAACCATAATCCATCAACCCCTAGACCCTCTTAATCCCTCAACCCTCAACCCTCAACTCTTAGCCCTCAACCCTCAACCCTTCAACCCTAATCCCTAAACCCCTATACCCTCTTAATCCCTTAACCCTCAACCCTCAACCCTTCAACCCTAATCCCTCTACCCCTATACCCTATTGATCCTTCAACCCTCAACCCTCAACCCTCAACCCTTCAACCCTAATCCCTCTACCCCTATACCCTCTTAATCCTTGAAACCTCAACCCTCAAACCTTAAACTCTAAGCCCTCTACCCCTATATCCTATTGATCACTCAACCCTCAACGCTCAACCCTCAAACCTTCAACCCTAATCCCTCTACCCCTATACCCTCTTAATCCTCGAACCCTCAACCCTTAAACCCTAATCCCTCAACACCTATACCCTCTTAATCCATCACCCCTCAACCCAATACCCTTAAACCCTAATCCCTCAATCTCTATACCCTCTTAATCCCTCAACCCTCAACCCTTAACCCTAATCCCTGAACCCCTATACCCTCTTAATCCCTCAACCCTCAATGCTCAACCCTCAACCCTTCAACCCTAATCCCTATACCCCTATACCTTATTAATCCCTCAACCCTCAACACTTAACCTTCAATCCTTCAACCCTTCAACCCTAATCCCTCTACCCCTATACCCTATTAATCCCTCAACCCTCAATGCTCAACCCTCAACCCTCAAACCCTAATCCCTCTACCCCTATAGCCTATTAATCCCTCAACCCTCAATGCTCAACCCTTCAAACCTGATCCCTCAACCCCTATACCATCTTAATCCCTCAACCCTCAACCCTCAACCCTCAACCCTCAACCATCAACCCTTAAACCCTAATCCCTCAACCCTGATACCCTCTTAATCCCTCAATTGTCAACCCTTGATCCTCAAACCCCAATCCCTCAACCCCTATACCCTCTTAATCTCTCAACCATCAACCCTCAACCATTAAACCCTAATCCATAAACCCCTAGACCCTCTTAATCCCTCAACCCTTCAACCCTAATCCCTAATCCCTAAACCCCTATACCCTCTTAATCCCTCAACCCTCAATGCTCAACCCTCAACCCTTCAACCCTAATCCGTCTACCCCTATACCCTCTTAATCCCTCAAACCTCAACCCTCAACCCTTAAACCCTAATCCCTCAACCGCTATACCCTCTTAATACCTCAAACCTCAACCCTCAACCCTTCAACCTAATACTCTCTACCCTAAACCCTAATCCCTCAACCCTCAACCCTCAACCCTTATACCATGAAATCCAAGAAAACTCTCTACCCTAATATCTTAACTATCAAACCTTAATCTCTCAACCCTTATAAGCTCTACCCTATTTATTGGACCCTCAACCCTAATCCCTCGACCCTATAGCTTAAACCCTCAATCTTCAACCCTCAACCCCCAACCCTTAAACCCTCTACCCTCTACCATTTACCCTATACAATAAACCCCCAACCCTCAATTCTCATCCCTCAACCCTCAAGCCTTAATCCCTCAAGCCTTAATCCCTCAACCCTCAATCCTTAGACCCTAAACCCTCTACCCCTATACCCTCTACCCCTTACATTGGACCCTAAACCTAATCATTCAACCATATACCCTCAAACCTATACCCTAAACCCTCTACCCTCAACCAGGTAAACCCTTAACCCTAAACCTCTAACCCGAAACCCTTCAACCCTAAATCCTTAAACCTTCTACCCTATACCCTCAACCAAATACCCTCTACCATTGTCCCTATTCCCTCAACCCTCAAACCTTAAACCCTAATACCCTAGAAACCATCAACCCTATAGGTCCTCCACCCTAATACCTCAACCTCTATCACTTTCTCCTTATCTATACATCTCACCTCTCCCTCCTTTGCTCCCTCCTACCCTCTCTAATTATCTCTATCTACCATCTCCCTCTTTTTACATACCTCTCGTTCAATCAATCCCTACCACCCTCTCTCACTCCCTCTATCCATCCCTCTTTATGTCCCTCCCACTCTATCCCAATATCTCCTCCCACTACCTCTCTCTCCCTCTCTCTCATGTCTCTCCCTCCCACCCCCTCTCTATCTCAGGTCTCTCCCTCTAGGAACCTACCTAGGTAACTCTCTCTTTTTATCTCCCCCCTATCTCTATCTATCCCTCCAACCCTACCTAGATAAGTCCCTCTCACTCCACCCCCTCTCACTCTACCTCTATCAGGTCACTCCCTCCCACACCCTCTCCCTCTCCCAGGTCTCTCACTCACACTCCCTCTCTCTCTCACATTCCATCTCTCTCACACTCCCTCTCACTACCTATCTCTCAAGTCTCTCACTCTCACCCTCCTCACACTCTCAAGTCTCTCCCTTTGGCACCCTACCTACATAAATATCTCTTTCTCTCCATCTCTCTCCCCCCTCTCTGTCTCTCCCTCTCCCTTAATTCTCTCTCTCCCACCCCCCCTCCCTCTCTCCCTCCCTCTCTCCCTCCCACCCTACCTAGCTAAGTCCCTCTAACTCCAACCCCTTCTCTCCCACTCCCTATCTCTTAAACTCTCACTTCCACCCCACCTCCGTCTCTCTAGACTCTCTCTCTCTAAATTCTGTCTAAAGACAAACATAAATGGATACATACAAGCATAATACATATGTACATATAATCTTACATCCATACAAGCATACATACATACATACATGTGTAGATACAATCTAACATACATAGAGGCATACATACAAGATATATGCATTGATATATACATACATGACATACAAGAATACATGTACATACAAACATACAAATATATCAACATACATTCAATATATTAACATTTAACATAAAGGAAGACATAACGCGAGTGCATTATACGGGCCCGCGTTATGTCTTAGTTGACATGTTTGTTGCGGAAGCAAAAACCATGTGAAAAGTGAGATATAAGGTGAGCACGTTATAACGCACTCGCGTTATATCTTGCTTTGGGAATTCTTGAGCCTTAGGCTCGATATTTGCCTTGGAATACCAACCCAAAGGTTTGGAGGGCATTCCCAATGACCAGAGACATGTTTTTGAAAAATCTACCATATTTCTCATAATCGAGTTTGTGCTCACCATCAGGATTGCATGTGGTTCAATATCAAAAAAATAAAACACATGGGTAATGTTGGGTTTTCTCTTAGCTATCCAACGATGTAATTTTTTTCACTTTCTGAAAATTTTAAGCCATTCATCCATAATTTATTTTATTTGTATGCCTTTTTTTGCCAAAAAGTAGTGTTTGGTATTTTTTTTGTTATAAATTAACCGTTCATTGATTTTTCAAACAAATTACAATTTTAGAAACTAGACTCCATTCTACAAATTTTAATTTAAAAAAAGAAAAAAACAATTAGTTTCCAAACTTTGTAGGGGTAGCACGGCCAAAATTTTGTTTTTCAGGAAATGTCCACTTCACAAATTAGTAAAAAATCAAATATTCATTAAAAAATTATTAGAAAAATCGTGCATCAACTACATACTATTAGCTAACTGCTGACCATTGCAATTATAAAAGTACTAAAAAAAATTTCACCGTACGAGTGTCATACAAGAGTTGCTATGTTATGTTTTTCTGACAAAAACAACACCAATTTGTGTATGTCCCTTGTTTGAACCCCTTAATCTCAACCATTTTCAGAATAAATTAGTAGTTTAGAAATTAGACTCGGAGCACTTGAATCCTTCTTTTTGTTCCATCTCAAAATTTTGAGTGTAAGTATCCTCATTTTCACATCCAAGGTTAGTATTTCCTGATTTTAGAAAAAAGTTGTCGACTTAAGTCCCCTTTTTGGGAACCATTTTGTGCACTTACCCGTATATTTCCTATTGGAACATCTAAAAAAATTCTTTTGTCCTTTACCATTTGATGGATGTCCATACCCCATTCTAGACCTCCCATTTTTGTGCGTGAAAATTTTTACACCTACCAATTGCATTTGCTTGAAAGTTTTTAAATAATTTTCAACAAATCCATTTTGTGCAAATCTTGCAATCAAGCATTCAATGAGAACACATTTCTTTGAGGAATTTTATTAGACAGTTAACATGCCTTGTCTATCCTTTGACATTTTGTATATATTTCCATCATGGCATTCCATGAGATGACATCTCTTTGAGGCATTCTAGAAAATAGTTCATGTGCCTTTTTTTAGCTTCCACATTTTCCATACATGTCTACTTGGGTAGTTACAACCACAAAAATTGAAAATATTCTTCTATCCTTTATCATGTGATGGATATCCATACCTTGTTCCAAACCTCCCATTTTGGCATCACTATTAATCTCCACAAAAACATTGTCCATATTTAAAATGATGGAATCGGTATGCGTCTCTCACAAAAAAATCTTTTGCAACATAGAGCTAAATTTTTTTTGCAATGCGACAATCAAAACATACTTGAAGGCTATAAACATATAATATTTCTTCCCGAGGTGTTTTTAACAAACCAAATGCAATTTCCAACTTTTCACTATGGTGGAAGAGAAATAATTATTTTTCCTCCATCTAGAAAATACCTTGCCACTTTCTTCTCACAAGCCAATTTCTTCAACTTTGCATAAATATTATGTGTCTATGGATGTGATTTGTCTCCTACACAAAAATAATGTACCATTTTATGGCCTACAATCCAACTACATTCAAATGTCATTTTCATTCCTCTCTTTCATCAATCTCCTTACCATTCGAACTTCACACCACCTACCCACTTTTGCATAGATGTTTTAGAGAACATAAGTTGCAACACTTTTAGGATCCAGATAAAAAAGAAAAATCATAATAAATACTCCTAATACAATATTCATATGTGATCTACAAGCACCAAGAAAACACATTCACACAACCACCACAAGTTTAACTAACATCTTAATGATAAATTTTAGGTTGTCCTCAAGATAGCTAGCACAAGAAATAAGGTCAACCATGCAAGTATAATGATCAATCATAAGTGTAAATCAATAAAGATTAATCATGTGATTGAAATATGTGCAACCCTCATCCACTAAATCTACATGGTTGGATGCACATGGAACACAAGCAAAGCTTAAAATGTTAGCATTTCTTCCATAGTGCTTCATTAAATCAAAGGTTTAGAGAGCATCCTCGCAAAATCCATTTTTGCATATCTTGAAATCATTGCATTCCATGAGATGTCATCTCTTTGAGGTATTCTGGAAAATCGTTCACCATCCTTGCCTATGCTTCTACATTCTACATACATATCTACCAAAAAAATTCTAACTATAATAGCTGAAAAAAATGCCCCTTCCATTAAGCTTTGATGTATGTCCATATCCTGTTTGAAACCTCTCGTTTTGGTACAAGCAAAGAGGATGTTAGCAAAGGGTTTGGAGCTTGGCTTTACACCTACCAATTACATTTTCTTGAAAGTTTCTAAGGCCTTTTAAACACACCCTTTTGTGCATATCCTACAGTGATAGAGGCCTTCCATGAGACCACATTTCTTGAATGCATCTGACCAAACAATTCATGTTCCTTGTCTATGCTTCCACATGCATGTCTACTAGGGCATCCTATTAAACAATGAATGTGCCTTGTCTATCCATACCATGTTCGAAACCTCACATTCTGGCATAGGTTGGGATATAATTGGTGATACCTCCATGGCCAATCACTCCAAAACCTAAAACCTCTTGCGATCAAAGCTTTATTAAAAGCAAGTATTTAATATTTTATTTTTATCCAAAGCTCTCTAAATTTAATTTAATTTTCATTTAAAAAAAATTGAGTTTGAAGTTTGATTTATAATTTTATCTCTATTTTTCCAACTTTGCCTCAATAAGTTGTTAGTTCATTTTCAACTAACCAGAATTGAAGTGCATATTCCATCCACTTAGTAGAGCAAAATTGACTCACATCAAAGAAAGGTATAGGAGTTAGTGTACATATATTTCAACTTGCTACTACTACCCAACAATATCTTTAATTTTTTAGAAATTGGAAATCAAACAACCAACATAAATTTAATGTGAGAGCTAGTAGCACTCTTTTTGGTTCTTGAAACCTACCTTCATAATCTAATGTGAATGATGATGATGCTACTATTTATGAAGACCATATGACATTGCTGATTTTATTATTTTAATATTGAATAGTCAATATCTATCATGACATTCAAGTTTGACAATTTATTATTGAAGCAATATTTTTAATTTTTATGGTACTTATGTATATTGCGTGCATGTTATGTTGATGTTAGAATAGCTTTGGGTCTCATCCTTCTAGCCACGACTTTGAAGGAAAAAATTCAATATAGCCTATTGGCTATTAAATTTATTCAATTCGATATTAATGTGAAGAGGCACTTCACTTGCAAACATAAATAAAAGATTAATTACTGATAATAATTAATCTTGTTCGAATTTTTTTTTTTGCCACCCTTGGAGATATATCAGTTCATATTGAAGGCTGAAATCATGCCTTGAAGAGGCACGATCTTTCTCTCTCCCATGTATTTATATGAGTGATGATTATTCATTTGATCATCAAGTTTATTCATTCATATTCGCATCTCTAGAAGTTCACACTTGAGCAGCAGATCATCATCTTGCAACAACAGATCAAATTCAAGGGGAATTATATTAATTTGTATTTGTACATCTAGGAGAAGCACTATTATTGATTGTATCAAATTCGGCATTGTGTTATGCCTCAGTTGTAAGCAGATTTCTGATCCTATTACATCAATATATAAGCAATATATTTGTTGGGTTTTTCTCCCTCAAGTAGGAGGATTTTCCCAGAGTATCTTGGTGTGTTCATTGTCTTATGTGTTGCATTTCTACTTATTGAATTTCTGATCCTAAAACTAACATGGTATCAGAGTGGGTTTAAAGAAGATCGTGATCAGATTTATATAAGAAATGCCTTCATCCATGCTTGTTCTCATCTTCTTGCATCTATCTCATCTTCAAAATGGTGAACAGGCTCAAGATCGAAGATAGGCTTGAAAGTTCTTCCAACTTCACCTCTTGGAAGTTTAGAGTGATGCTTGCATTGGAAGAAAATGAGCTTGTTGAGTTCATGGAGGGAAAAGTTCCCGAACCTAAACTGAGAAGCCAAAATGGAAGAAGAATGGCACTAAGGCAAAAACAATTTTGGTTGATTCGATGAAGGACCACCTTGTTCCAATTATCTCCAAGTTGAAGAAAACAAGAGAAATGCTCAAAAACTTGGATGAAATGTATGAGTTCAATAAGACAAGAAGAGATCTTGCCTTGAAGAAACAACTTCATCATGTCAAGATGGTGAAAGGAGATTCTATCATGTCCTTCTTCATGAAGATCACTAAATTGAGAGATCGGCTCTCTAGCATTGGGCATATGGTTGATGATAAGGATTTGGCCATGTTGGCTCTTAATGGTATTCCTAAATCTTAGGAACCATATATCCAAAGCATTCGTGCGAGATCAAAGCTACCTAAGTTTGATCACTTGAGGGAAGATTGCATTCAAGAGGAATCAAGATTAGTAGCAAGAGGCAATGGGAAAAATTATACCAATGAGGAGATTCATTTACTTGCCACTCAATCCTTGAAGAATAAAGGAAGAGAAGGAAAGAAAGGCTACTTCAAGAGGAATAAAGATAGAATATCTGATGGTGCTCCTGCATCTAAGAAGAAGGAGGATCTTTCCCACATACAGTGCTTCAAATATAACAAGTTTGGTCACTATGCAAAGGATTTCCCAACTAGACCAAAACAACATGCTTCAATTGCGGATGTGGGTGAGATCTCTCCTCAAAAGGATTCAAGTGAATTTCTATTCTATTTTTCCTTATCAAGAAATGTTCGAGCGGATAGCAACACTTGGTTGATTGATAGTGGCACCTCTCATCACATTACTGGTTTTAGAGAACATATTTCAGATTTTATGATGATAGATACAAGTGTTCAAGTCATAATTGGAGATGATGCATGTTATTTGGTGAAAGATGTTAGGACCTCCACTCTTCACTTAGATTCTAGAATCTCCTTGCAGTTGAGTGATATACTATTTGTACCAGGCATCAAGCGGAACCTTTTCTCTATTTCATTCATGGAGAACAAGGGATATCAAGTTGCATTCTCCGAAGGTTAAGTTCTTGCATGGCTAAAGAACTCTAGCATCAAGTCAGCTCGAGTGATTGGTGTTTGGCAAGAGTGTCTCTACAGAATTTCAACTCATCCACTATAGGATTTGCTGCATGATACATCAAGTTCATGTGAGATTTGGCATAGAAGACTTGCTCACATTCACTTTCAAGCACTTCCAACCATGGAGAAGATGGCCATCGATATTCCTAAACTCAGCCAGGAGCATGAAGGTACTTTTCGAGGATGTGCATTGGGTAAGAATACTAAAGGACCTTTTCATAGTAGTGAAAGTAGATCCAAATGCATTCTAGATCTTGTTAATTCTGATTTTTGTGGTCCAATGTTTGTTGCTTCCTTGAGTGGTTTCTTGTATTATGTAATTTTCATTGATGAGTACTCTGGAAAGACTTGGATTTAAGAAAAGAATCTGAGGAAGTACTTGAGAGATTCAATGAATTTAAAGCTCAAGTAGAGAATTTGTTCGGGAAGAGGATCAAATTTTTGAGATCTAACAACGAAGGAGAATATATCTCTGGAAGCTTTCGTAACTTTTGTGTTGAAGTAGGAATTAAGAGGGAGTTTTATCTTCCCTACAATCCACAACAAAATGGTGTAGCAAAAAGGGAGAATAGATCTATTGTAGAAGCAGCTTAGGCCATGATTCATGATCAAGATATAAAAATCTTCTTTTGGGCCGAAGCTTCTAGGGCATCTGTGTATGTTCGGAATTGGAGCCCTCATTGTATCTTGGAGAACATGACTCCTAAAGAATCTTTCACAGGTGTGAAGCGTGAAGTCTACCATTTGAGAATATTTGGTTGTCTTGTGTATGTTCATGTCCCTAAAGATAAAATGACAAAGTTGGAACCATCTGGCAAGAAAGGAATATTTATGGGCTACAGTGAGTCTTCAAAAGCCTACAAGATTTACATTCCAAGTTAGAAACTGATAGAGATCAACAAAGATGTTACATTTGAAGAAGATGTATTTAAGAGATCTAAAGGCTCTCACATGGAGATAGACAATGAAGACCAAGATTCTCCTTGGGACATGGAAGTTGACCATACTCATGAGATTTAGATGGAGGCTACTGATCCAAAAGAAGATGATGATCTAGTTGAGCCTTTGGAAGCTACTAATGAGCCTACTGACATTATTATTGGTCGAAAGAGACCTCTATGGGCTAGGAAAATAATGCAGGTGGCAGAAAAGTTTGCAGCCCCTAGAGGAACATTCAGAGAGAGAAAAAGACCTCTCAAGTTTTCAAATTATGTTGCATTGATGCATCAAATCATTGAGTTTGAACCTTCCAGTGTGAGGAAGCTACAAGTCAGCAATTATGGAGAGATGTTATGGCTGAATAATATCAATATATTCTCAAGAATGATGTTTGGAACATTGTACCTAGACCAAAAGGCAAATATGTTGTATCTTCTAAGTGGCTTTTCAAGATCAAGCATGCGGCTGATGGAAGCATCAAGAAGTACAAGGCTAGATTTGTGGCTAGAGGATTCTCTCAGAAAGAGGGAATAGACTATGAGGAAACCTTTGCTCCAGTTGGTCATTATACTTACATCAGGACTATCATTGCCATTGCAATAGCTAAAGGATGGAAGTTACACCAGATGGATGTGAAGACAGAATTTCTAAATGGTGTAATTGAAGAAGAAGTATAAATTGAGCAACCTAATGGATTTGAAGTTCATGGGAAGGAGTCTTATGTTTGTAGATTGAAGAAGGCTTTGTATGGCCTTAAGCAGGCTCCTCATGCTTGGTATGAGAGGATTGATTGATACCTTTTGAGTTTGGGCTTCTCCAAGAATGATGTTGATTCAAACTTGTACTTCAAGGTAATTGATGGTGAAGCATTGATATTGGTCCTCTATGTTGATGATCTATTTCTTACTAGAGAAGAACTCCTCATTATCAAATGCAAGAAGGAGTTCGCTTCTAAATTTGAAATGAAGGATCTTAAGTACATGCATTATTTCCTTGGTTTAGAAGTATGGAAAAGGCCTAATGATATCATGCTAAGTCAAGGGAAGTATACAATAGACATCTTGAAGAGATTTGGTATGATGGATTGCAAATCCATGTCTACACCTATAGAAACCAATTTTCAAAAGTTAAGGAGGTTGCAGCTAGTTCAGATCTAGTGGATCCTACTATGTATAGGCAATTGATTGGATCATTGATGTATCTAGTCAATACCAGACCAGATATTTGCTATGCAGTGAGTGCACTTAGTTAGTTCATGTGTGAACGAAGGCAAATACACCTATTTGGAGCAAAGCATATCTTGAGATACTTGTGTGGCACAATTGGGTATGACTTTAGATATTCTTCTAGTGTAGACTTGAAGTTGCATGGTTATATTGATTCTGATTGGGCAGGGTGTGTTTCTGATCGGAATAGCACCTCTGGATGTTGTTTCAATTTGGGGTCTATGATGATCTCTTGGTGCAACATGAAGTTGTCTTCAATGGCACTGAGCACCACAGAGGCTGAGTACATTGCAACATGTGTGGCAGCTCGAGAAGTAGGGTGGTTTTGGAAGCTCCTTGCAGGATTGTTTGGACAATCATTGGAGCCAACTATCATTCATTGTGATAATCAAAACTATGTGAAGCTTTCTATCAATCCAGTGTTTCATGACAGAACTAAACATGTTGAGATTAAATACCACTATATCAGAGATATGGTATTGAGGAAAGCTATCCATTTGAAGTATATTAGCACTAATGAGTAGGCGACAGACATTCTCACCAAGCCTCTCTCTAGAGTAAAGTTTTTGTACTTCCAATACAAGCTTGGTATTGTGGAGAATGAAGCCCTAACTGAGAGGGAGACTTAGCTTCAATGATATTTTGTGATTTTCTTTAATGCATCTTTCTCTGTGAAAGAAATTTGAGGTGTAAGCCCTTCTTTCCACCCTCTCAGAGTAGCCATGGTGGATGTCATGTTGAGTGACTCCATGACAACATCACATGAGAGAGTCCATGATTATTTTCTTGTACTTGTGTTTAATCACCCTTTGGGTGTAGCCATGGTAAACATCATGTTGAGATGATGACATCACGTTGAGTGATCCCGTGATGGGCACTTGTGCACATTTGCTTTACCATACATGGGAGTAGCCATGATGGTTGATATCACGATTGAGTGAATCCATGATAAGCTCCTTTCAGATTTGGGTGTAGCCATTGTGGATGTCATTTCATGACATTGGTCAGCTGTAAGTATTCCTCCTTAGCTGAGAGGGAGTGTTGATGTTATAACAACTTCGGACCTCATCCTTCCAGCCACAACTTTGAAGGAATAAAATCAATATAGCCTATCGGCTATTAAATTTGTTCAAGTTGATATTAATGTAAAGAGGCACTTCACTTGCAAACATAAATAAAAGATTAATTATTGATAATAATTAATCTGGGCCAACTTTGTTTGTTCGCCACCCTTGGAGATATATTGGTTCATATTGAAGGCTAACATCATGCCTTGAAGAGCATGATCTTTCTCTCCCCCGTGTATTTATATGAGTGATGATCATTCATTTGATCATCAAGTTTATTCATTCATATTCACATCTCTAGTAGAAGTTTTCACTTGAGCAGCAGATCATCATCTTGCAATAGCGGATCGAATTCAAGGGGAATCATATTCATTTGTATTTGTGCATCTAGGAGAAGCGCTATTATTCATTGTATCAAATTCAGCATTGTGTTGTGCCTGAGTTGTAAGAAAATTTCTGCTCCTATTACATCAATATATAAGCGATATATTTGATAAGTTTTTCTCCCTTGAGTAGGAAGGTTTTCCCAAGGTATCTTATTGTGTTCGTTGTCTTATGTGTTGCATTTCTTCTTATTGAATTTCTGATTCTAAAACTAACAGTTATCATGTACTCTGAATTTATCTTATGTTTTTTGGATGTAAATATATATATTTATGATTTTTATTTGTTTCTTGTATGAACATACCCAAAAAAAAAAACTCAAACACAAAAAATATCGGCACATCAGCATACACAAACATGAACTGGTAACTTAGAAAAAAAAATTCTATGAATCAACGGTGAAGTTGAATGATAGGGCCGACAATGAGATAAAATTACAAGAATTTCTGAATATAAAAAAAATTAGCATTTTTTAGTTTTTCTTATTTTTTAAGGTCCATCGGACTGGATTTTTCCCTTGCAAGCCTTCTAAACTTGTTCATAACATAGGCTTTCCAATACGGTTTGTAATTCTGAGCTACATTAGGAGTTACAAACCCAACAAGTGGGACCATCAAAATAAATGCATACCAACTGTCCATTTCAGCTTCTAAATAATGTCGTAATTCAAAAGTTCATTTCTATTGCCAAGAGGGACACATATCACCACCATTAGCAATGACTTTACTTTTAGTAAGTTCTCATTTTTTTAATTTTATTATATAGCTACAAAATAGGTAGACTTGAGAAGAAATTGGTTTTCCGGGCATACATTTGTCTCTAAAGATTGCCCTTTTTGTATACTTTCTCATTTTACAATAAAGTCATATTTCTCAGGAATAAAATTTAGTTCTTGTCCATTTTGGTTTAAATAATGATCCTCTATATTACACATCTAGATTCATCTACTTCAGAGAATTGTCCCAGGGATAAATCTTGGGATTTGGGTTAGTTTTCCTATTTCTTCATCTCAGGAAGAGAATAGAGACAGCAGATATTATCCACAGACCATGTAAGAAGATGTTTGTCTAACTTGGCTTGTATCTGGTGAGAAGAAACCCTCAACTGATCAATAGAAATCCTCAATCTACAAGACCAATGAATTCAAAGATAATCAACACAAACAATGATTGCATCAACATTTTCTAAGAACCGTAGTGTGTAGAAAGCCATCTTGTGGCAGAAAGCCTATGGGTAAATAACCTTATGGATATTTGTTTGTTGGATTTTGGATACACACAAGTGTGTAGGGGATCAGAAATATAGTAGATTATGTGAAACACCATCATCAATGTACGAAGTGAAGTCCATGCACTTTCCATGTGGATGCCTCAGAGCACTTTGGTAGCAGATAATCTGCATTTTGACAGCTGGCTTAGACTCTTCACCCCTACCTTCGCTCTAGAATACCTCTCTTCAAATAGGAGTGATATTGTAACTACATGGAATGAGACTTTGAGTGTAAAGAATAGCATAGGGATTTAGTTCAGTGGATGATAGCAACATGTTGCTGAAATGTAACCACATCCTAAAGTTAATAGAAAGTATGGGAAACATTATCGCATTCAGGTGTATTAGCTTATATATTTATGTTATGCATTAGGTGTATTAGCTTATCGCATTCAGGTTTGTTTGACATGTTAACACCTATTTTGGTTACCATTGAATGATATATTTAGCTTTTAGTAAGTATTCTAGGTTGTTATTGATGATGCATAATATTGTTGGGTTTCTTGTTTATTATTGCCTGTCTCTCCAGTCTAAAAGGGTGCCATAAGATCACCATGTTGCCAAACTATGGATGAATTAACACTATAGAATGATGCAAACCTTTACAAGAGATTGCAGGCTTAGACAATAGAGATGCATGCTCTTACCTATGCTTTTATTTTGGGACATCCAGTAATCGATTTCCTCTGATTTAATATATGATGTTCATTAGAAGCCACCAAGACAAGATTATCAATTATCTCTCAGGGTCATTTTTTCAACTGTATGTAAAAAATTTAAAAGCTCGTTCGATAGCATGTGTGATGGCACTCATATAATATACTCATTTAAGTTTTCATTGTGTTTGAAATTCGATGTAGTCATTACAATTGATGAGATTATTTCCAGAGTAACCTTCTACTTTCTAGCTGCAAAAAGTTAAAAGTATTATATGAAAATTTCAAGAATGTTATAACTCTCCAAGATGAACACAAAAGTATAAATTTAAAATGTCTTCATAAAAAGTGCATTCCTAAATATATGGAATCACAAAGTATAAAACGATTCAAAGTCGCCATAGCTAACGTGTCAGTTCAAATTTGTTTTGCAATAATGTAGATAGTTCCAACAATGAGTTCACCTTGAAATCCGGTTGCACATTCATAGATGCATCATTACTGGTGTACTTCCCAGATTCATCAAGCAGTCAAGTAATTGTACCAGCACCCTTGCCACAAGGAATCTAAGGTTGTAAAACCATAAACATGAGATGAAAATTATTAGGCGTCACTAAAATTCTTTTATAGTTTGCATGGTTGAATCAGAATGTATAAAATAAGAGTTACTACTAGATAACATTACTGAAAATGAAATATAGACAATAATTAGGCAATTATCTTAACATTTATTCCAATATCCACTGAATTATTTGGAAAAGATATGATGCTGCAGTAAATTTATGCTCATTTTTTGTTAGCTTACTACAAGAAATCACCTTTTTCAACATTGAAAATGATATGTAAACTTCTTTAGTAAGAAGAAAAACTAAAATAATAATGTATGACTAAAAAAGAAAACTCAAGGTTTTAAACCTGTAAATGAAATTTTTATTAGAATTTATTTGCACAAATGCATGTTGTATTCATGCAGAAGCAAATCCATTTGAGAGTGCTTCTTTGGCATCCTGATATTTTGAACATGTGATTTTGTGGAGCAGCAAACAACATACTATTAATAAATGGTTTTCACAGTTCAAAGATAAAATTTAAGGGGTGGTTATTGATTATTATAAAAGTAGTTGTAGAATTAATAAATCGGTTATTAAAAAACTATTATTAAATGATTTCCACAACTCAAAAATAAAATTTAAGGGGTAATTATTGATTAAGATAAAAGTAGTTCTAAAATTAATAAACTGGTTATTAAAACAAGAGTATTTCCTGTTGGTGAAGAAAGGTGAGCATATATGATTCAAGCCTGGGTGCAACACTAACACAACGCCTCATTAATAATGAGGTTCTTAGTTTCATCCCTGAAGAGAATTCCTCATTCTAGGTTGCAAGATAAATGGAAGAAGCATCTGGGTTCAATGCAAGCTGGTGTTACAATTTTTAACACATTAGAGGCATTGTGATTAGTTTTTCCCTGAATCTTGACCCACCCATTATTCAAAAATTGAATGGTGCGCGTGGAATGAAAATATGACAAGGAAAAAAAAAAAACTAAATAGGTTACACTCAAAAAATTGGAAAGACCTCACAAAAAGAAAACACAATAGAAACACTACACAAATGTCAAGTAACTAATAAGAAAGTTTTAGCTGCCCATCATGATACATTCTCCTTTTCTTGAAAAACCAACAGACCATTCCAAGCATGACACTAAGCATATATTTTTTGTCAAGAAGATAAGGCAAGCACCAATTCTAGAAAGTGTTCACTTTTCACATTTTCAGGACAGGTTTACTGTTTCCTAGAATTTCTTTATCTGATAAATCCTATAACCTCTATCTTAAGTTCAAATTAAGGGAGAGAAAAACCATTATGGTTTTGTATTTTATTTTCACATATAGAGACCTCCATATTAAATTACTATCATGTCTCCTCGCACAGTCTTGGGTTAACTTGATCACATAAAGAAATCGAGGGAGCATTGACCACGAAATTAAAGATCGAATGCATTAAAGTAGTTAGGGAATCGATCATTAAGATGGCAGTCAGCGATAATACTTAAGGATAATATTAAAAAATGTATTATTCCTTAAGTAATATCATTTACAAAAGACATGTCTATTGGATGGATGCATACCTTGAAAGGACACGTCCCTCAAGCCAATGGTGGGTATAAGGAGATGAGAAACTCAATAGCAAAGGGATCGATCAGAAAAAAATTAGAAGTCTATGAAAGAAGAAGGATCGGCAAAGAGAAAGCAACGACGTTCATCAAGTGTAATTTCTGCCACCTCATATAAATTAATCTACTTGTCTATATTCGTTGTGACTAATGGTTGGACCCAGCAACAACTAATATATCTTCCTTAATTTCATCATTCATAATTGCAGCGATGTAATCCCTTGCATAAGACTATCTTCCTCACAATAGAAACTAACTTCATCACTCAATTCGTAGTTCCAGATTTATATCTATATTGCTTATCCATCCTAATGATTAACTACTTTCGTCAAGTGTCTATCTGTTCTAACAATAATCCTAGACAGTAACTTGATTTGTATATAATAATACCTGACTTCTTTAGACATGGATTTTATATATGCATATTATTCTACATGTATGTTAGGAAGATATAATGATTGTATCTACAATTGTGTATTAATGTCAATGCGTAGTAGTGTAGTTGAGTGTTTGAATCTGCTTGAAACCCCACTTGGGGGAAGGGGATTGGAGAGAGCGATACAGGTCCCATTTATAGCTGCCAATCCAAAGGAAAGGATTGTTGGATAAAAATAAACCCAACTACAGTGGACAAAAAAGAAAACACAAACCAGATAAAATGGACAGAAAAAAGAGGTAGAATATTTTCTTGTTTCATTCAACTAAATCAAAAAAATTACAAACTTCAATGCTTACATACAAAAACTCAGCGCAAGGCTCTGTACATTCCTTCATGCAAAAACTATGCAAGTTCTAGAGCAAACTAGTTGCTGCTGTGTGCTGCTGTGAACATTCCAGAGCACTGTCCTCTATCAATGTCTGGAGCACTTTCATCTGCTGCTACAAGTTCACCTGAACATTCCTCCTTTCATTCTTCTACTGCCTTATATCTTCTATCACTTACTTTCTTTTTTCCAACTGAAAAACATTTTATTATGTTCTTTTGTCTTTCCCAGCCTTTTCCAAAATTGGCACTCAATTCAAATTCACCTACCAAGAGTTAATTCTCTGCCAAGATTAATTGGCCAGCATGGAGGTTAGACACGGCAGGTGGAGGATCCTTACGGATCATTTCAAACTATGCATTAAATACACTCGGTGGGTGGCTGTGAAAGATTAACATTTCCAACACTCCCCCTTAATCTTGAGTCTTTCTGATTTACATCACTATCCAAAAATTCTAGAGTATAAGTTCCAGAGCATATGCCTTTCTCCAAAGTTTTAGAGCATCTTCCATTTTCTGTGTTTCCTTGAACACAAGTTCTGGAGCACCTGCGCCAAGTTCCAGAGCATCTGCCTTTTTCTGCATTTCCTTGAACACAAGTTCTAGAGCATCTACCCCAAGTTCCGGAGCATCTGCCTTTTTCTGTGTTTTTCTGAACACAAGTTCCAGAGCCAAATTTCTAGAGCATTTATGTTTTTCTGTGCTTACCAAAGCCAAATTTCCGAACCATTTTTGCATACCCAACCTATCTCTTAAGCGTTCAAAGGAGTCTTTTGACAATGCCTTTGTGAAAATATCAGCGAGCTGCTGCTCAGATCTGCAAAAATGAAGCTTGATCTCTCCATGCTCCACCAACTCCCTTATGAAATGGTAGTGGATTTCTATGTACTTGCTTCGTCCATGAAAGACAAGATTCTTGGTCAATGCAATAGAAGATGTGCTGTCACAAAATATGGTTGTACCATCTTCTTGCTGCTCATTCAAATTTGCAAGGATTCTTGTAATCCAAATGGCTTGGCATGCTGCTACATTTGCTGCAATGTATTCTGCTTCAGCCATGGAGAGAGAAACTATGGGTTGCTTCTTTGATGCCCATGATATTGCTCCTGAACCCATGTGGAATGCATATCCTGATGTGCTCTTTTTGTCATCTATATTTCTTGCCCAATCATTGTCTATGTACCCAACAAGTTGAGACTCATTAGAGGTGGTATACATAATGCCATAGCCTTTCGTGCCATTGACATACCTTAAAATTCTTTTTCCTACTTGCTAGTGTGCATCCTTAGATTGCTCCATGAACCTAGAAATCAAGCTTACCACGTACATCAGATCGGGTCTTGTTGCTGTCAAATGTGGCTTCCAACCATGCTCTTATAGAGGGTTGGGTTAACATATTTGTTATTGTCCTCTTTTCTTAATTCCAAACCTATAGCTATAAGAGTTGTGGCTGGTTTGTTGTCCAACATTCTAAATCTTTTCAAGATTTGATTAGCATAACCTGTTTGATAAATAAAGATGCCATCATTTATTTTTTGAACCTCTATGCCTAGGAAATATTTTAGCAAACCTAGGTCTGTCATTTCAAACTCATTTTTATTATCTCTTTGAAATCAGCAATGGAAAGATTACTATTACATGTGAAAATTAAATCATCTACATACAAAACAGCAATAAGTATCTCACCATTGGCTGCCTTGATGTAGAGTGTGGGCTCAGTGCCACTTTTTTTGAAGCCATTGCTCAAAAGGTACATATCAATTCTACTATACCATGCACGTGGTGTTTGTTTCAACCTGTAGAGAGCTTTCTGGAGCCTGTAGACTTTATCTTCTTTCCTTGCAACTTCATAGCTAGGTGGCTGCTCCACATGCACCTCTTCTCTTAGCACTCCATTCAAGAAAGCTGACTTTACATCCATTTGTAGTACTTTCCATTTGTGTTGGGTTGCAATTGCTAGGACTGCCCGCACTGTTTCCAACCTTGCTACTGTTTGTATCCCTTAACAACCAGCCTTGCTTTATGTCTTTCTGTGTATGTTAGAATGTGTCAATTAAATTGCATATAAACTAGTACACCAATGAAACATTAGATTGAAGAAATGAAATTAAATAAAGTAATTGCAAACTTTAAACCATAGTTTCTTCAAATTCGTTCCATTGTCCTCTATCTCCAAGGATTCACTTCAAGATGTTTGCTCTCAGTTGTGCAAACAATAGCTTGTAGAATGGCACTTGAGAGAATGAGATTATCAAAAATGCATATGCATGTAAAAGATTGAGCTTATTGAATTAAAATGCTATGAAATGCTTAAAATGCGACTATAATAACTACGCATGAAAATATGAGATTCAAGGTTTTTCTCAACTCATGAAAGGGCTGTATTTATAGATTTTTGAAGGTAGGAATTCGATTGGCCAAGATCGACAGTCGAGTTCAAACCTGTTGAAATGAACGGTGAGAGATCGAGAATTCGAAAAGAAGGTGGAATTCTGATAGACAAAAAATGAAGAGACAAATTGAAAGGTGTTTATCATAATTAAATAAATATTTAATTATGTGTGAGAGAAATATGAAAAGACTTTAATTAAATATTGCAAATATTTAATTATGAGAAAAGAAAAAGCCCTTTTAATTAAATATTAAGAATATTTAATTTTGTGAGAGAAGTGGGAATTTGGAAAATGATTTAATTAAATATCGAAAGTATTTAATTAAATTTGGAGGGAAGAATATCATTTAAATTTAGAATTTAAACTTTGATAATTAATGTAAATAAATTGTAAAATTTATTTAATTAATTAAGAAGAAGGTAGCATTAATTAAATAAAGTTTATTTATTTAATTAAATTAGAAGAATTAGAAAATAAACAATATAAATAAATAATTAAATTTATTTATATGTAGATGACTTGAAAATATTAATTAAATAATTCATATTTAATTAAATAATAGGTTCGATCGACCATGACCATTTTTAGATGTGTACATTTTGCCCCTCTTTGAAGTGATGTGTTTCACACATTGCTTCAAAGAATTTGCCCGTGACTTTGAAAAATTATTGATGATGCTATATGCCCCCTCGAGAGATAAATCGCGTGATGAGAATGATTATGAGATTGATTTGGAAGATTTTCAGGTGATTTCAGAGAAAAATTGGCGATTTAACTCTCGAAATAGCACTTTGCATAGTAATAAATGCTATTTTTACCCCTTTAAAAGATGAAAAAGGTGAGAAATCACTTTCATTTGGATAGTAACCTTTGAGAAAAATTTGAGCTCTGAGAGAGATCAAAGCAATGCTGATCCCATATGAGTGCCATAGATTCGAGCAAGGTCACCGTCATCAGAGACCACCTGTGTATGGACCTCTGGTAAGTCGATCCAAACCTCTCCGTCAAATTTTTGTGCATTTTTGGATGCTTTTTTGAATTTTTAAAATTTTTAAAACTCTGTTTTAGCGCATCCAAAGTGGCACATAGGGATAAAACAATCGCACATAGAGTTCAAATAATTGCGCATGGAAGATTTAGCGCATAGGATAGATAAAATGGCGCATCCATGAATCTTGCCTATGGAAGATGATAGATTAGCGCATAGATGAACTGTTATAGCGCATATGAGTGATGAAATAGCGCATTCATGAAATCGCGCATCCATAGACTGTTTTAGTGCATCCATGGAATAAAGTTGTGCATCCATGGTTTTAGCGCATTGATAGACTATTTTAGCACATCCATGGATTTTTGCCGAATTTCAATTTTTGAAGAAAAATTGATGCATGCTTGATGATTGTTGCTAGATTAGACAATAGATTTTACGCATTTGAATATCATCAATAAATAGATTTGATAAATTTGTCTTCATGTTTGAAGAACAAATAGAATTGATAATTTTTGCTTCCATGCGATATGAAAAATAAAATACAAATGATAGATTTGCTTTTTTGATTGAAAGTCAAATAGAATGAGTCACGACGACTGTTAAATTTGTTTCCATACGATATGAAAAACAAATAGTATTGGTAGATTTGCTTTCCTATTTGAAAGTCAAATTGAGTCATGATGACTGTTAAATTTGTTTCCATGCGATATGAAAAACAAATAGATGTGATATAAACTTTGCTTGATGTATTAATTGATTGATGATATCCATTGCTGATTGATTTTGCATGCTTGCTTGATAATTTTGTAAAGGAGGATTTTAACCTCCTCCAGATCAGAGAGAGATTTCTGCAGACATGGGAGATGATTCCCCGATTGTCCCATGATGATTTGGGAGTGATAGACCAGTGTGGCCTGAGAGCTTTGTTGAGTATCCCACAGTATCAGGTCGATAGGGCACTGTTGACTGCCTTAGTAGAGCGGTGGCATAGCAAGCACAACACCTTCCACTTGCCGACAAGAGAGATCACAATGACTCTAGAGGATGTTTATAGGATTTTGGGTATTCCTGTGGTTGGAGAGCTTGTGATTTATGATCACAAGGAGATTGAGGGTACCGATGCTTTGAGACGGGTCTTCCAAGATCCTCATATCTGCGGATATGAGCTTCCATGGAAGGAGATGATGGAGAGATATGCCCCACTGCCTTCGGTTTTAGTAGGGATGATTGGTGGTTTCCTTTGTCCTGATCGCAGGTCAAAGGGACTATCAGTTGGGTGGGGGAGGATCTTGGAGGACATGCTTCTCCACTGTACCAGATATGCATGGGGGTCATGCATGCTTGCCCATCTGTACCATGACCTTCATCAGGTCGTGTATATGGATGGGAAGAGTCTCTCTTGTGGAGTGACTCTTCTGCAGATATTCGCATGGGAGCACTTTGCGATTACACATCCTATTGTCAGGAGAGATCGCCCCATCGGATTCCCCTATGCTTATGCATATACAGGGCCCCTTGTCTAGCTGAGGCTAGGAAAATTGGAGTACTAGAGGTGGGTACTTGATGAATTGGATATGGTCATCTAGTGATTGTATGTGGATTGTGACCCCTGGCAGTCAGATGACAGAGAGTTACCATATGTTACGAGGTCCAGATACTTGATTGGACGCACCCCCTTCATTATTGAGAGATTTTTGGGCCGGAGAGTTTTGAGGAAGTTTGGATGGCTACAGATGATGCCACAGGGGACGACACACTATGCTAGGCACTGGGGAGATGTACCAGAGTGGGGGCCAGTTTTGACTATTGAGGCCACCAGAGAGGAGTACTTCGAGTTACAGCTAGAGGATTGGACAGTACGGCCAGAAGTCACAGATGCAGGGATGACAGATGATTATGTCGCATATTTCTATACACATCCCTTTCCTCTGTTCACTAGTCCAGATGAGCCTTCCCCATTGATGGGAGGTCCAGTTATCCAGGCAGGGCGACAACAGCCATAGGGACATCCAGTAGCAGGGCAGCCACAGGATCAAGAACAGGTATAGGCAGAGCACGCCATAGATATCGGCGAGGTGGCTATGGAGGTAGATGATGAGAGCTCTGAGGCTAAGGAGTCAGACAACACAGATGATGGGGATGATGGGGGTGGTGGGGGTGGTGGGAGGCAGAGTCTATTTTTCGATATTTCCTTCCACACAAGACCACGAACATCTAGAGCAGTGGGTCAGGCCAGCACTTCAACGCTGTGGATCACCATCAGGGCTCCGTCATAGGGACAAGTAGATGCCTTGTAGACTGAGGTTCATACTCTTCAGAGTTAGTTAGCATAGGCCCAGGTGACCATCAGTTAGCTGCAGGGATAGATAGCACAACCACCACCTCTTGACCCACAGATAGCTCAACTTATGGCCGAGTGGGACAGCTTCCGGGAGAGATGTGTTTAGGCTGAGGGGGTAGTCGAGAGACTACTGAGATCAGTGGAGAGCACCTTCATTAGAGAGGTTGTAGCAGAGGGGTTAGAGACTGTTCAGGAGGCTGAGTATTATAGGATGTAATATTTTGAGGTAGTGCCACCTGAGCGGCAGATAGCCTTCACTCAGTCAGGGACTTGGACTCAGACTCACTCACACAGTCACTCTAGGAGTGCGACCAGGAGTGTGGGTCAGCCGATCATACGAGAGATTAGAACCTCCAGGAGCAGAGATCCAGCGAGGCCCGCTACCTCCGGTGGCAGCAGTAGCAATGATCCACAACCAGATGCCCCTCAGCAATGAACATTTTTTCATACACATTTATGCCATTGTATGCGATATATCTTTTTGGAACATTTGATATCCTTGTATTCCTGGACATTTGTTTTGATGAGATCTATGATATGCAATGGTGATTTGATTATGCATATGTTATGAATGATTTATGCACATGTTATGGATGTATGTTTTGATTTTTTTTATATGCTATGTCGTGTATGATGATGCAATGATGATATGTACTAAATGAATTTTGGTTTTTTTTTATGATGTATGCAATGAATGTATGATACAGGATGTAAATGCTTTAGATGAGATTATGATTTATGATGATAATGATGTAATGAAAATGCACTCATGTATTTATGATATATGATGTTATGGAAATGATCATGATAACCTAAGTAATGATGTGATATGAATGTAATTTATTTATGAATATGTGTGAAATATGCAAATTATATGTTAATGAATGAATGATAACCATGCATATGATGTAATGAATGCCTATAATATGTAATGATGCAAAATGATATGATAATGAAATGCAATGATGATAATGAGATGTAAAAAATGTCCAGTCTTACTCAACCATTGTCGAAAAAGATATTCAATAATGTGATCAACCTTCAAAAATCTATTGAAAAAGGCCCTCGAAATGCAAATGAATTATGCAGTCCTAATGATGAATTATGCAATTCTAAATGAAATAATGAATCATTCTCCTTGTTGCAATTTCCTGTTGTGTTTAGTTGTCATCATTGAGCCTTTTTATATGTTGAAAGTTAGTACAAGCATCAAAGGGTATGTTAGCACCAATGATGACCTGAGTACTGCTTCCATAATGTTTAATGTAGCAAGTTAATACAAGCATTGATGGTATAATTGAACCAAGATGACCTGAGTATTGTTTGCATAAACAAACAAAAGTTAACCAATTTCCTATGCAAATTCTGAAATGTCATCAATGATCTATTGTAGAGCATGTCTCGCGACTAATTTGCATAATACTAATGATTAACTTACATACAACAATCAAAGAAAAATCATACTTCTTCCTTGTCATTCTAGTTCAATACATCATTGAACCACTCTAAAGATATGATGTCATCAAAATATCAAAACAACAATTTGCAACTTATTGCTTTAAGTTTTATCATTCATTTTATTCAGATCAAGATCATCCAATTTGTTTTTAAATCATCTGTCAAGATAATCATGTAAGCTCAGTTTAATTGGAAAAAACTGTTGTTTCAGACATTTTGATGCTAGGCACATGCTGCCGATTACCTCCTAGAAAAGCAAACTGCCCCCTAGTGACCTTGTACTTTGACTTTTGCTAGACACAACTGTTGCAATGGATAATCCGTAAATCATCAAGCCATGATGAGATCCTTGTTGTTCCAAGGAGAATGATGCAATGCGAATGTGATAGTGAGGTGTGTGTGATACTAATGTGAGGATGCATATGTAGAATGAATCCTAATAGATGAGAGAGCTAAATAAAATCACAAACAATGCCTATTTGCCAGGTTTTCATTGTTTGTTTTTATTACACTTTTTCCTAATTTTATGATTTTTTTGCTATTACCAAGACGCCTGTTTGCCAGGTTTTTATCAAGGCAATGTTTTTTTTTTCAGGACTTTTTATATTGTTTTTGATTTTTCTCAGGTGTAGAACCTTTTCAAATGAATGCTATTGATCGTATCTTCAAACAGGTCCCCTTTTGCTATTGATAACTGATATTCCCCCGATCTATAGGCTGCAACGATAACGAACGGGCCCAACTAGTTAGGTTCAAATTTTCCTTTCTTTTCTCGATCTTGTTGATTTCGAGGGTTTTCTCTAAGGACCAAATCACCCACTTGAAAACTTCATGGTTTGACTCTGTGATTATAGCTATGAGACATGATTTGTTGATATCCCTTCAAGTGATTAACCGCAGTTTGATGCCGTTCATCAAGCAGTTCTAGCTCTTGTAACCTTGATACTCTGTAGTCTTTGTCATTGATTAACCCTTTGAGTGATACTCAAAGTGAAGGAATCTCAACTTCCAGTGGTAGAATAGCCTCTACTCCATAGACCAACGCATAAGGAGTAGCTCCTATCAGTGTGCGAATGCTTGTTCGATAGGCCCATAATGCTGGATTTAAATGGACATGCCAATCATGACCTGCTTCATTCACTATTTTTTTCAAATTTTTCAGAATTGTTTTGTTTGAAGCTTCAGCTTGACCATTCCCCTGTGGATAATAAGGTGTGGAGTACCTATGTTGGATGCGAAATCTTTCACATAGTTCATCCACATCTTGATTTTTAAAGGGTCTACCATTATCTATGATAATGGAATTAGAAATTCCATATATGCAAATGATATAATTCAAGATGAATGAAGAGATTTGTTTACCCGTAACAGTTGTTAGAGGAACAACTTCAATCCACTTAGTTAAATACTCAGTGGTTGTAATGATAAATTTATGTCCATTTGAAGATGACAGATGTATCTTGCCAACCAAATCTAATCCCCACTGAGCGAAAGGCCATGTTGTAGTGAAGGATTGTAATTCCTGAGCAGGAGCATGAATGAGATTCCCATGAATTTGACATTTTTCACATTTCTTCACAAAGGCGAAGGATTATTTTTCCATAGTTGGCCAGTAGTATCCTAATCTTACAAGTTTCTTTACTAAGGTTAGTCCACTTGAATGTGTCCCACAAATTCCACCATGAACCTCTTGTAGGGCTTTTTCTGATTCATTGCGTTCAAGACATCTAAGGAGAGTACCATCCAAACCACGCCGGTATAAGACGTTAGCAATTAAGGTGTAATGGGATGATTGACGAATGAAAATTCATTTTTGATTTCTAGACAAATCTAAGGGTAAAGTAGTATCTTTCAAGTAAGTGTAGATTTGGCCATATAGGGAAGATTCATAACTCGTCAAATGGCAAATGATTTGTGTTTCAAGATTGTCATGGGTGGGAGAAAACAATTGTTCCACTAGGAAATCGTACCATTTTTGATTCTCTGACAATTGGAGTAGAGAGGCGATTGTAGCCATGGCGTCTGTTGCTTTGTTATCAATGCGTGGAATCTGTTCGAACTTGATGTTAACGAAGTATTTCTTGAGATCTTCCACCATTTTTTTGTAAGGTATCAATTTGTCATCTTTAGTGTGATATTCGTCATTGATTTGATTTATGACCAGTTGTGAATCACCAAAAACTTGAAGTTCTGTGATTTTCCAATCTTCTACAATTCTTATACCGATTCTCAATGCCTCATGTTCAACTATGTTGTTTGTGCAAGGAAACATTAACCGATAAGATTTTGGGATTGTATGTCCTTGAGGTGTAATGAAAAGAATTCCTACTCCTGAACCATGTTGAGTGTAGGAACCATCAAAGTAAAGTGACCATGACCGCTGGATATATGCTGTGAAAATATCAGCATCAGGAAAATCAACATGTATCAGATGTTCCATTGGCATTGGTGCTTCTACTAATTGATTTGCAATTACTTGTCCCTTTATAGCCTTTCTGTCCACATACTGAATATCAAACTCGCTTAGGATCATAACCCATTTCGCCAACCTACCTATTAAGGTTTCCTTGCTCAGAAGATATTTGAGTGGGTCAATCTTAGCCACAAGCTTTACTGTATGAGTCAGCATATAGTGTTGTAATTTTTGAGAAGTGAATACTACTACCAAACAAGCCTTTTCAATGAAGGTGTAATTTAGCTCATGACTTGTTAGGGTTCTGCTGATGTAATAGATGGCGCGTTCTTTTCTTGAGTTGTCTTCTTGTGCCAATAATGCTCCTAAAGATACTTACATGGCAGCAATATATAATATGAGAGGTATACCCTGAATTGGTGGAGTCAATACTGGTGGATTCATGAGATACTGCTTTATTTGATCAAAGGCTACTTCACATTTGTTCTCCCATTTGAATGGAACATTCTTGTGCAAGAGATGTGTAAAGGGAAAACTCTTATCTGCCAGTTGAGCAATGAATCTGCGAATGGATTGTAACCATCCCCATAAAGAGCGTAGTTGATTGATGTTCCTTGGTGGTGGCATATCAAGGATTGCTTGTACCTTAGCTGGATCCACTTCAATTCCCTTTTCTGACACAATGTATCCTAATAACTTTTCGGATTATACTCCAAAAACACATTTCTTAGGATTAAGTCTTACTTTGAATTGCTCCATTCTTTTGAAAATTTTAGATAAAATATCGATGTGTCCTTCTCTAGTGTTAGACTTGGCAAGAAGATCATCAACATAATCCTCCATGAATGTATGCATCATGTCGTGAAAAATTGTTTTCATTGCTCGTTGGTAGGTAGCTCCTACGTTTTTCAATCCAAATGGCATTACGTTCCAACAATATGTACCCCAAGGACATGTGAATGCCATTTTATCCTGATCTTCTGGTGCAATCTTTATTTGGTTGTATCCTGAGAATCCATCCATCAATGAGTACATTGCATGTCCAGCAGTTAAATCCACAATCATATCAATGTTTGTTAAAGGAAAGTCGTCTTTAGGACATTCTTTGTTCAAGTCCCTGAAATCCGTGCAAATTCTGATCCTTCCATCTGGCTTCAAAACATGCACAATATTGGAAATCCATTCTGCATAATCTATGGATCGGATAAATCCAACGTCTAAAAGTTTCTTCAGTTCTTCTTTAACCAACAATGCAACATGTGGATGCATTTTTCTGAGTTTTTGTTTTACAAGCTTTGCCCCCGATGTGATAGATAGATGATGCATGATGAGATCTGGATCCAATCTAGGAATATCTACATAGGACCATGCAAAACTAATTTGATTATCCTTGAAAAATTCTGTGAATTTGGGTACTTCTTTATCTGTCAAAGATGTAGCCAATTGCAAAACTTTAGGCTTTTCTGCAGTACCTATATTGAGTGCCTCTGTTGGTTCGATCAAAATGGAAGATCTTTCTTGATAATACTCTGGAAGAGTGTCAAGTTTCCCATCCTCTGGCGCCTTTGAAAGGTTTTCACCATTGGATACGCTTTTTATTTTTCTCTTTTCTTGATCTAATACTGCCTTTGTTAGGTTTTCACCATTAGATCTTTCTTTCATTTTTCTTTTTTCTTGACCTAATACTGTCTTTGTTAGGTTTTCACCATTAGGTCTTTCTTTTATGTTTTTTATTTCATAGTTGAGAAACTTGGCAGTTTCCTGTTGAAAACTCTGACCTTGCGATTCCCCGGTGGAACTTATTTCAGGATGTGATGAGCAAAGAAAGTTTATTATGGTTTCATCATTTGGAAAAGTTGGAACATCAATGGGTGTGATTTGTTCCCAATCAATGAGTTCAGGATGAACCAAAGGTAATGGATCATTAGGATGAGTAAGGTCATTGGCTATGAGGGTCATGATGTTATTGTCAATGTTATCATGGGAAAAGTCTAAGATGGTATACTCCTCAAAATGATCTATCTCGCTTTGAATTGAATTGGTCTCACTAGGGTCATGATCGCTTTGTATGATGTATTCAAACGGAGGTCTTGAGATTTCTCCTTGTAAGAATGTAGGTGAGAATTTTTGTATCACATCCACTCTTTTCTCTGAGACAAAAGTATCATTCGAGAAGTCATCCCATTCGTATTCATTTGAGTCTATTTCAGAATTATCCGCTTGAATTCTTAGAATTGATTCAACTAACTCCTCATTAGATGGCCTTTGTGTTACCTTTTCTTTGGTATCTTCACCATATCCCAACCTAGTCTTATCTTTTCAGTGCATTGTTTTTAATTGGACAGGTTCAATAATACCTTCTTTTCTTTTACCTAGAGGGCAATTTCCTTCATAACCCATCTATTGCATGATAGCATAGCATTTTCCATATTGTTGTGTAGGTAACTTGATATGCTGTACGGATTCTTCTTCATCTTTATAGAGCCAATCAAGAATATCTTTTTCTTCTCCTTCAATTTCTTTGATAAATTTCCCATTAAACTTGGTGATGGGTGTTGAAGTTGAGGCTAAAACTACTACAACCTATTGCGTAGATGTTGACAGCTGACCATGGGATCTTGGGGATATGGGTAGATTAGAGAGAGATAAAGAGTATTCTCCCACCCCATTATCTTTTAATTTTAGCTTGCTGCCAAAATTGCTTATCATTTCTTGCACTTGTTCTTTGTTTTTGGAAGTAGAGATGGCCAAAGCCTCTCTATTATGTGGGACAAATGTGTCCTGAGTCGCTCTTAGGTTAGAACAAGTTTGACTGCTATTGTGATCAGTGGGTATGGTTACTTCTTGTCCATCATATGGAAACTTCAAACATTGGTGATAAGTAGATGGAACTGCTTGCATGTCATGGATCCATGGATGACCCAATAGTATGTTATAGGTTAGATCCCGATCAAGAACTTGACAAAAGGTGTTCTTCACAACAGGTCCCACTCTGATTGGTAACATGATAAGACCTTTTGAAGCTCTTTCCTCATCATCATAGGCTTTGATTGTAATTTTCCTCCATGGGTCTATAGAGTCTGTAGAATATCCCAAAGCTAGGACCAGTTTTAAAGTACAAATGTTTAATCTAGCTCCCCCATCTATAAGGACACGTCTAATGCGGGCTTTGTGAACCATGACTTCTAAATAGAGTGATGAATTATGCGGATGGGTTATGGATGAATCATCTCTTTCATAAAAAGATAAACATATGTTGGAGGACAATTGTCCCACCATGGCTTGGAATTTATCAGTATCTAGATTAGGAGATACAGTTGTATCGACAAGAGCCTTTTCCAGAATGTCCTTATATGCAGGTGATAACTTTAAAAGTTCCAAGATAGAAATTTGGGCTGATGTTTTTCATAATTGATCGAACAAATTGTATTGACTTGGAGGGGGAATTGCTGCTTTAGATGAAATGCCTTTGACAATGATCTTGGCTAGTCCCCTTGTCGTAACATTGACCTCTCGATATTCTATTTTACCTTTGATTCAAATAGCATTGATTTGAGGGTCATCAGTATAGATATGATTGATAATAATGCCATGGATGTTATTAAAATTCTTGCCCTTATCATTCGAAGATTCCCCTTTGTGATAATTAGGGAGCAGATTTTTGAATGCTTGATGATCATTATTGACATTGTGTCCCTCCACTGTGATGGTACGATTATCAATCAAATCTTGAAAAATATTCTTCAACCCTTGGCAACTGTTTGTCTTATGACCTTTGCATCTATGATAATCACAAAAGTGTGAGTCATTCCAAGATGGTGGTTTAACTCGAGGTTCATAGTCTCTTTGTGGTGGCAATGTAATAGCATTTTGATTCAATAACTCTTTGAGAATGGATTCCAAAGATTGGCCCAAAGGAGTGAAACTCCGTCAACTTGAAAAGTAGGATGGTCTGGGTGCATTTGAATTTTGATTATTGCCAAAATTATTCCCATGAGTATTAGTTGTGTTTCCTTGATTAGAAACATTGCCTTGGGTGCTAGAATGTCTAGTATTATTGTTACGTTGAACACCTGACATGTTAAGAATGGCGGGCTTCATATTCACGTTGTTAGCACCTACTACCCCATCATTCCCAAAATTTTTATTCTGAGTCCAAAATCGTGACTTGTCATTGTTGTTACTATGGTTGTTGTTGTTGTTCTACGAATTTGAACCTTCTTTATCAACTTTTAAAACTCCACGCTTGATCAATGCACCTTCAATAGTAATTGTGTTTTCAATCAATTTTTCAAATGATGGAGGACAATGAAGGTTTAGTCTGTAACTCATTTCTTGATTAAGACTATCGATGAAGATCTCCATTTTTTCCTTTTCAGGAACAGGACGAGAATACCTAGCAAAAGTTCTTCTCCATCTTTGCAGCAATGTAGTGAAAGATTCCCCTACTTTTTGTTTTATCTTATAAAGATCAAGCATGGTTATCTGATGTTGGATGTTGTAAGAGTATTGCAATATGAATTTATTTATCAACTCTTCAAAGGTTCTGATGGGGGGAGTGATCTTTGAAAGCCACTCCATGGATTGTCCACCCAAACTTCATGGAAACAACTGCATTAAATAGGTGTCTTCATGAGCAAATTCTAAGCTCATATTTTAGAAATCCCTTACATGCTCAATGGGGTCAGTTTTCCCATTATACCTATCAAACCTAGGGATTTTGCAATGTTTTGGAAAAGGTATCATTTGAAGATTTCTATCAAATGGATAAGGACATATTTCCTCCAAAGCATACTTCTTTGGTGCTCCCCCTTGCATTTCTTTTATTTGCCCTTGTAATTCTTTGATTTGTTGAGTAAGGGCACCAAAATCGTTAAGAGGAGCTTCAGGATTTTCTTTAATCCCCTCTGTGTCTGGCAGGTAACTTAGCTCCTTGAATAGCTAAAGAAAGAAAGTATCTTTCCTTGTTTCTTTCTAAAATTCTTTCCATAAGAGTATGGAATTGAGGATCTTGTTCTGCTTCTTGAAGTTTCTCTTTAGTTAATTCTTCCCTATTTGGAGCATTAAAGGTGTTTTCCTCCCTTTCACTATTATCACCCATTTTGCTTACTGTACTTTCATCTATCTCGTGGTAACAGGCATAAGCTTTACTCAAATCCTACTAACTTTGATCAAAGGAATGAAATAGTGCAATGGTGATGAAAGTCGGGATAGAATGAAGATTCTATGACTTAAAAGATTTTTAATCTTTAGCTCATGATTCCCTAAGTGAAAGGATGAAAATCCTGTTTGCGAGAATTAAACCAAAGATTGAAAAATAAAGGTGATTTTGCACTTTGTGAAGTTTGATCTTAGCTTTGTAGAAAGATGAATTTAATAGATGCCTAATGTGATTGAGTCCTCTATTGCAGAATTTTATTTGGACGAACAGTATATGCGATTGCAAGTTGATGAGTATAAGAAGGATGACTATGACTTGATTTCTGAAAACCAGAAAATCTCATAGGCTCGGGAAAACAGATGCGCCAAAACAGAGACTGAATGCGCTAAAATAGAGCATAGATGCACTGAAACAGTGCATAGATGCACTAAAGTAGAGCACATATGCATCGAAACAAAGCACAGATGCATTAAAAAAAAACACATATGCGCCAAAACAGAGCATGAATGCGCTAAAACAGAGCATGAATGCACTAAAACAGAGCATGAATGCGCTGAAATAGAGCATGAATGCACTGAAATAGAGACCAAATGCGCTAAAACAGCTTTGAGACTGACACGTTTTTGACAATTTGATAAAATTCTCTTGTTTTGGATGATCTTAATCTGATTTAAATGTGAAAAACATAGCATAGAAGTAGATAATTGTTTTGTTAATCCTAAAATCTAAACAAAGAGTGTATGTTCTTGAGATTTCCACAGGTTTCGAACAAGATAAGCACTTCAGTCAGACTCACTCTTAATTTGTCAAATAGGTCATCAAAGTAATCACAACCCACAACTTAAAATCACGTCGACTCACACAGCCTTGTCACCCCGTAGAGGGCGCCCGTGTTTTTGTCTTTTCCAAGTGCGTACTCAAAGTGACAGAAGTGGATACCGAATCCCTTGAGCAAACAATCTGTGGTGATTATATGGTGAGTGTCTTAGGGGCAGATTCTTCCCTCCCCTTGTGCCGTGATTAAAATGATGTTTGGATACTGACACGGTTGGCTTTCTACACTATGGTTCATAGTAAGGGTATCTGTTCAGTGTGGCAAATAGATATACTCCCTCGACAGACCTCCCAACCTTTAGAACAAAGGTTTTGGGGATGGTTATCCTGCGCACTACTGTCAGGTTGGATTTTCATCAACAACTTGCTTTTGATTAAAGTGCGTTGGAAACCTTGGCTTTAGGTGTTCCCATTTAGGTCATTCCTCTTGGGTGAGTACTTTTTCCCACAAGAGCAGGCCTTCTAAAGGATTAATAAAGCATTAAATTGCATAAAATAAAAGGTAAGTCTGGTATTTTGATCACCTAGTTAAGGGGAGAGCATAGACCTATTACCCACAATCACAACAAGTAAATAATGGTTCAATTTTAAATCCCAAATTGACAAATTTTCTATTCTAGGTGAAGATGTTGCTTCACTAAAAGCATGGGGTTTATTTTAACCAAAAGAAAATATGTTTGGTGAGTATCCTAGGATTGGTTAATTCAAATTTAAGTGTCTACCTTAGGATTGGTTCATTCTGTTAAAAATAGCATCAGAAAAATTCTGTATGTGGATTGCGTCAGAATCAGAATTTAAATTTTTACAACTGTATGCGCCGAAATAGAAGCTGTATGTGTTGAAATAGGTTACGTATGCACCGAAAGATCTCGTAAATGCACTGAAACAGTCTCTGGATGCGCCGAAACAGGTTATGAATGCATCAAAAGAGCCCTCAGGGATGCGCCAAAACAGGGTGTCTATGTGCTGAAAGAATTCACGTATGCACCAAAACAGTCATCGTATGTGCTGAAACAGTCTTCGTATGCGCTGAACCGTGACTCGTATGCTCTAAACCGTGATTTTTGTCCATCACCTGTCAGAAAAATCTACAAAAATAGAAATTAAATGTGGGGCTTGGCCCCACAGTGGGCGCCAGAAATGTGTACGTTAGAATGTGTCAATTAAATTGCATATAAACTAGTACACCAATGAAACATTAGATTGAAGAAATGAAATTAAATAAAGTAATTGCAAAATCTAAACTACAGCTTCTTCAAATTCGTTCCATTGTCCTCTATCTCCAAGGATTCACTTCAAGATGTTTGCTCTTAGTTGTGCAAACAACAGCTTGTAGAATGGCACTTGAGAGAATGAGATTATCAAAAATGCATATGCATGTAAAAGATTGAGCTTATTGAATTAAAATGCTATGAAATGCTTAAAATGCGACTATAATAACTATGCATGAAAATATGAGATTCGAGGTTTTTCTCAACTCATGAAAGGGCTGTATTTATAGATTTTTGAAGGTAGGAATTAGAGATCAATGATGCAAGTGTAGGGTCTAAATTTTTGGAGCTTCTTGACTGCTATTGTGATGAAGAAGACTATTGTTGTATAGTTCTAGAGCATCCTCCCTGCTGAAAGGTTTCGGAGCTGTTGCTGCTGTTTTATGAACTATCACCTTGTTGTAAGGTTTCAGAGCATCTTCCTTCTGCAGCTTCTTCAACCTCAAAAGATATTGAAACTGAAATACCTATGTTGCTATCAACTGTTCCATCCCATGATTCGTTTTCAATGAACTCGACGTCCCTACTAATCACCACTTTTTTGGTGATGGGATTGTAAAATCTATAGGCTTTGGATTCTTCACTATAGCCTATGAAAATGCATTTTTCACCTTTGTCATCAAATTTCTGCCTTTTCTCCTTTGGCACAAGAGCATATGCCACACATCCAAATATCCTCAAATTCTCAACACTCCATTTGCATTTTGTCCACGCTTCTTGTGGAATCTGATCACGAACAACCTTTGTGGGGCACTGATTCAAAATGTAAACTGATGTTGCTACAACATCACCCCAATATTCATTTGACAAACCTTTTTCCTTCAACATGCTTGCTACCATCTCCGTGATTGTTCTATTTTTTCTTTCAGCCACTCCATTTTGTTGTGGAGTATACCTGGCTATGAGTTGTCTCTGAATACCTTGAGACTTACAAAAATTCATAAACTCTTGAGAGATATAATCTCCCCCTCTATCCGTTATGAGGACTTTGATATAATGGCCACTTTGCTTTTCAGCCAAGGCCTTAAAATCCTTGAACTTATCAAATGCCTCTGATTTGTTCTTCAAAAGATACACCCAGATTTTTCTAGTATAGTCATATATGAGTGTCATGAAATAAACATTTCCTCCTAGTATTGGGGTCTTCATGGGACCACACAAATATGAATGCACCATCTCTAATGGTACTCTTGCTCTCTTAGAATGCCCTAATTGAAAGGGTTGCCTATGTTGTTTACCTAGGATGCATGCTTCACACTTTCTATCAGGATCTACAATTGCTGGTAGGCCCCTAACCATGCCTTATTTAGCTAAAATACTTAAACTAGAATAACTTAAATGCCCATACCTCAGATGCCAAAGCTTGGATGGTTCTTGGATGACCGATTTGAAGGCTGACTACTGTGAGCCTTTTGACTGTGCTGAGATTTGCATTTTGAGGGGAAACATTCGGTTCCTTGACATTTGAACTATTGCCATAACTCTCTTGCTTCCGTCCTTGTCGTAGATGATGCATTCTCCTTTCTCCATCAACACTCTATAGCCATTTTGGACCATCTATCCAATGCTCAAAAGATTATGTTTCATTCTTGGGGCATAAAAGACATCATGAATTTTTCTTTCTTCACCATGCTTGGTTTGTAGGAACACTATGCCTTTGCCCTTAACTGGAACCTTCTCATTGTTTCCCATTTTGATTTCAGACTTGATGCTACTATCAATGGAGGCAAATAAATTTCTGTTACCACTCATGTGGTTGCTACAGCCATTGTCCAAGTACCAAACTTTAGCGCTGCCTTGTTCTACTAGATTGCATGCAATGAAAACTTGTGGTTTTTTTTCATTTTCAGTCTTGTTCTCATTTGTCGTGTTTGCATTTTGGCTTCCTTGGTCACGTTGTTTCTTCCTTCATTCACTTGCATAGTGACCATACTTGTGATAGTAGTAACATTGCACGTTGCTCTTATCTTTCCTCTGATTTGAGATACTATTCCTTGTGTTTTGGAAGTCTGATTGGGAAGTGCTGGTTTCCTCTTGGCTGTTTGAGCTTCCTCTTCCAGAGTTTCTTCTACCTCTGCCTTCTTGACCTCTTCCTCTACCATTTCTTCCTCTTCCTCTACCTCTTACATTTGTTTGTGTTTTGAAGGCTTGTTCCTGGGAAGATTTTGTAGACCTATTTATGCATTGCTCATGGGTTTGAAGTGAACCCATTAACTCATCAACTGATAATATTGAGAGGTCTTTTGCCTCTTCTATGGCGATAACTACAAGGTCAAATTTAACAGGCAAGATTCTGAGAATCTTCTCCATAATCTTATGTTCAACCACATTTTCTCCATTTATCCTCAATTGATTAATCAAGGTGGAAGCCCTTGTATGAAAATCTAAAATGGACTCATCGTCCTTCATCTGCATGGTCTCAAATTCTCTCCTTTGTAGCTGGAGTTTTATAGACCTAACTTTCTCAGTCCCTTTGCAAGTGGTTTCAAGTACTTCCCATACCTCTTTTGCATAAAAAGATGCTTCTACTCGAGGGAAAATAGCCTTTGTTAAGGCTGCCTCAATCAAACTAAGGGCTTTAGCATCATTCTTCCTTGTCTCCTTCAACTGGTTCTTTTGGGGATTGGTCAATCTTGCATATGCATTTGGGTCAGTCACATCTGTGAACCCATTTTCTACTAATTCCCACAAATCATTTGCTATAAGAATGGTTTCATTTTCTTTGCCCAAACATCATAAATTTTTCCATCAAAAATAGGTGGTTGCTACCAACTCCTATTGTCTCCTCTAGCCATTTTTCTAAATGGGGGAAACTACAAATACCTAGAAAAAACCAAAGGGTTTTTCTTCACTTCCTAGAAAACTAGGGCTTTCCTAAATACCCAGAAGCAAGGCATCTGTCACAACACACCTAGGATTAGAGCTAAGACTTTAAAAATTAAATGCATAGAAGGCTTAGGGCTCTAATACCAATCTGTTGGATGAAAATAAACCCAACTATAGTGGACAAAGAAGAAAACACAAACCAGATAAAATGGACAACAAAAAGAGGCAGAATATTTTCTTGTTTCATTCAACTAAAACAAAAAGATTACAAAATTCAATGCTTACATACAAAAACTTAGAGCAAGGCTTTGTACATTCCTTCATAAAAAAACTATGCAAGTTCTGGAGCAAACTAGTTGCTACTATGTGCTGCTGCGAACATTCCGGAGCACTATCCTCTGTCAATGTCTGGAGCACTTTCCTTTGCTACTGCAGGTTCACCTGAACATTCCTCCTTTCATTCTTATATTGCCTTCTATCTTCTATCACTTACATTCTTTTCTCCAACTGAAAAACATTCTATTTTGTTCTTTTGTCTTTCCTAGCCTTTTCCAAAATTGGCTCTCAATTCAAATTCACCTACAAAGATTTAATTCTCTACCAAGATTAATTGGCCAGCATTGAGGTCAGACATGGTAGGTGGAGGATCCCTATGAATCATTTCAAACTATGCATTAAATGCACTCGGTGGGTGGTTGTGAAAGATTAACATTTCCAACAAGGATGGGCCATGGAGGGGTGGCAGGATCAAGACCGTTCAAGAGCTCCATCCATTCTCACAAATGGGCAAAGTGCTTGTTGAGGTTGGGACATGGTTGGGGAAAGCATGTACAAGTCACCAACAGGGAGAGTTGTGGTATACAACCTCTTAGGTCAGTATATGACTTCGAATAGATCCACCATGCCACTCCTCTTAATAACAGTAGGTTGCATCTTTGATAGTCTATTAATGTATTGCTATGGAATTAATGCTAATCAATGTATGCATATGCATGTGTGAATTTTGTTCATGTTTTTGAATGCAGGTTTACCAAGACCAGATCACAATCATTAAGAAGCTATTCATTGATAAGGTGAAAACCCTAACCCTAATTGATAGAAATTGTGACCTTTAGAGAATTTTAGTGCAAAATGGACATTACAATTACAGCTTCCATATTTTGTGTAGTACATATTGCAACAGACTTTTTGCCTCAAACCACACACATAAGATGAATCATAAAATCTAGGTGAGAGAAACTTCCTCCATAAACCAATACAAACTTTTTCTTAGCTGCATGGCATGTATCCAACTTATCTTTGTTCATATTGACATACTCAAGCATTCTTCTAGATGCCTCTTCTAGTTCTCTTCTCATCATACCCTTCTTGGGTATTCTTCATTTATTGTATTTTTTGAGCTCCTCTATTTCTCACAATCTTTTAGTCCTTTATTGAAGATGCAATAGGAACTCTCGCTAGCTTCTCTATCTTTTTACTTTTTGCAGTCTCTTTAACCATACTTCACCTTAAACATTAAGATTGTTTTAGATTAAAAATATGTACAATTTGACCATAGAAAGGTGTCAACAATATTTTTTTGTATGAAATTGAACCAGTTAGCAATAATTTGTTTAGATCATGAAAGATTTTTTCTTAAATATATTAAAATAAATTTTCATGGAGTGTGCCTTGGTCTTTCTATACATAAACCTTTGCTGCACATTTATATCTACGTACATATAAGCAATTTCTTCATTTCCCATATGCTAAGGAATAAGTTACATAAATGATTAATGATAATATTTTAATTTGGGCACAATAACTTTATTTTATAAAGATAATATTGTTATTTTAATAAAGTGGCTATCTAAATGGAACATCATAAGCTCTCATGTAATAATTAATTTGCAAAATGTTTTAAAACACTTTTGGAAGGAATTTTAGGAGGAAAAAGAAATTTAAATTTCAAGGGCCTCAAAAGGAATTTATAAAAGGAGAGTGAATAGATCAAGAGGATCATCCATTACCTATTGAAATTAAAACATTTTTCAAGTTTGAACACTTTTGTTCATTTCCTCACTTGAGGATGAAAACCCTTGGAAGTGCGGGAATTTGGAGCACTAAAACCCTCTTGGTTTCTAGTCTGAATTGGAGGACTAAAGGTTCACAATTTATTTCCAAATTCAATTTGCTACAATGTCACCACTATAATACCCTATCATTGTGAGGAGTATTTAGAACAGCAAGTTGTACCAGCAATATATTTATAATAGCAATTTGTATCAGCAATTATTATCTCTATCTACTGGTCTATTATGCCTTAATCACTACTACTATAGTCTTGTCAATTAGAACTTGTTGTTACTAGTTTATTTATGTAATTTTCAATCACAAATGCATAAGGGTTGGTTGTATGCAGCTATTTACATCAATATTTAGTTAATATCAATATGTTGATTTGTAAGTGAGTTGTCCATTGCAAAACTAATATCAGTTGTTATGCAAGAAGTTTGATCATTGATATTACTATTTATATGTTGCTAGTTAATATTGAAATATTGCCTCAGTATTGTTAAAAAGGAAATATTAAAAACCTCAAAACTTATAAAAGTATTAGAAACAGACATTTCAATGGTATTAGAACTTTGATCTTGCCAACCTACAAAGTTAGATCTAATTTTTGATGCAACAAACTGAAAAAAAAATCAGATTTTACCAGAGGGAACAAAGAAAGTTGCAAGATTAGGATGAAGAAATAGAAGAAATGGGAGAAGAAAAAGGTTCCAACAAATGAAAAGAATGCAAAGATTCAATCTAATGTCATTGTCATCATAATCCAAGGCCAATGAAAAATGACAAATATCCTAGCATAGTTATTATAAACAATGCAGAAACTGAATATTCCAAGGCCAATCCAAACCCCTACAGGTGAAGGAAGCACTACTACAAAAAATAGAACCATTGTGGGTTCAACATCCAAGCCTTTCCATCTTAAGTTCTTACAAAGAAATGAAAACCACCAAAAGAAAAAGAGAAAAATCATAATGGAGATCTATTTTGATGAATACAAGGCTCTTGGATCTAATTTTCATATAGGAATGTTTCTCACCAATTTCTACATCTTGAAGACGAAGAATGGACACAAGAGTGAAAGAAGGCCAAATGCAAATCAGCCTCATAGATATTTGAAGCACAAATTTAGTAAGTTAATCATTTCTATTTTTGATGGTTCAAATAAATATATAGCTTGTGTTTGGATTCAAAAGTTAGATACATATTTTTCACTGAACCTTATGCATAAGGAAGAAGTTACAAAATTTTATACCCTTCACTTGGAAGGCTTAACATACCAACAGTGGTACCATGGATTGGTTACAAAATGAAATAGTTTGATTAACATATAATGATGATTTCATCTAGAGGTTAATCGATAGGTTTGATAGAAAAAGTCCAAAGATCCATTTCAAGGAGTTGGCTTAATTGAGGTAATATAACATTATAGATAGTTATGTGGTAGAATTACAAAGATTATTAATGATGGTTTTGAATGTCTCTGAAAGGACGCTAACAATTATTTTTATGGAGGGTTTGATTGAACCTCTCAAAGGTTGGGTGAAAGCTTTCAATCTGCCATTTTTTAAGGAATTCATTAAGAGAGCTCTAACCTTAGAAAACTCAGTACCTAAGAATAAATTTTAATTGAAGACACCACCTCTAGATCAACTAAAGAAAACTTTCCAAAAAGGAGGACCTCACACATAACCCTAGAAGAGTATACCACTAAGAAAAGAGGATACCGAAAACAAGCTCAGGAGGAAGAAATTGTGTCTCTTACAAGGAGCCTTGGAACCTTGTCACAAATGTCTTGGCAAGGGTCAAATACTATGCTCAATGGAGTTTCAAGAATGAGGATGACAAGGGACGATGAGATGTGTTTCCGGTATAGGGGTACTTTTGGGCCATATTTTAGGGGACAATTATTAAAAACATAGGGATATTTTAAAAAATATAGAGAAATTTGAAATGTTCATAGCATAACATTGATAAAGAATTCATCATAGACATTGTAGAATCTTAATACATAGCATTAGACTTGAATTGATATTTCACATGAGAATCGACAAACAAATTAAAAAAATTCAAATGCTTTCACTATCAATGTACATACATATCATATAAGAATATTAGAATTATAACAAAAATGCCCAAAGGCTCCAAGTTTCAACTATGAAATGACATAAACATAGATGATAGAACTAAGAAAATATATGAATATCCCTAATCAACATATGGTATGTCTAAATCAAAATCAAAGCTCGAGTTTGAGTCACTACCAATAGAAGGGGTTGCCTCAGCCAATGGAAACCCAACCCATCCCTCTTGTGCATCCTCCTCATCAATTTGCATAACATCTTTGAGATTAACATCCCAATGTAAGGTTGGAGTTTGATGATACTCAACAGTCGGGTGATCATGTACCCACAAAGCACTATGTAGTATGTACAACCACTAATTTCTCCAATCGTCTAGAGGTAAGGTTGTTCCTCTTGAATGATTGGATGAAGCTATATGTGGACCGATTGCTCTTTGCAATAGAGGAATTGGCAACCTGTGAAAGAATATGAATGGAAAGTACGCTCAAATCTGATGCATCCTTGCCATGCTATGCCCATCATCCAATAGGGTTGATTTGAACTAATGTAGCCCTATCTATCCTCGCCTCACAAAGATTGGAAAATTCAAGCCACTGTGTGAAGTAGAGTATATTCTCTTGAGAATAATTTTTTTTAAGGGCCCTCATGAAGCCTTCTTTCACCTCTTCATCATGAGATGGAGGCACTCTCCAAGTCTCAATGCATACCATTTAGGATTGAGAGTATAGACTGCCATATGAAGCAAGGTGTTCATATTGTCCCATCGTCACATCACAATGGGCCTAAGATGCTCATAAAATCCCAAAGTTGGGTCCCTACTATGAATTACTTGCTTGATCTATCCAAGCATGCTATTAAAGGTCTCATTAATCTCTCCAAGGTTAGGAGAGTCAATATCAACATATCTAATCACTCGCAAAATAGGCTCGATGAAGGAGTGAACATATCTACAAGTTTGATATCAGTCCACCCATCCATTAACCATGTTAGTCTCATATCTTCCATCAAAAAACTCACCTTGGAGTACTCTCTATCAAGAAGGGTGTTGCATAGCTTAGTTTCTCCAGGTGGAACAAATGAGGGACCAACAGCTTGAACATCTTTTAATATTTTTTTGTGAGTCATGAAATGGTATGGAACGAGCATTAAAAAACTTAGCAATAGAGGATTCAACCATATCTTGTGATTCTATGTTAAACAAATCAGACACATTAGCACTTCTCTTCTTTCCCCTAGTAGTAGAACCCTTTCCCACATGAGAAGCAACATCCATTGATCATGAAGGCATTGACACACTAGGCTGCAAACTCTCCATTGGAATCCTTTTACTTAATTCCTACCTCTCCATATGCAATCTAGTTGCCTCAATTTTCTTAGCTTGAGTTATTGTTTTATAACCTTTCACCCCTTGACCACCTATCCACAAAAGATGGCAATAAAATCTCGTATAGCTGCCCCTATATTGTTTGTGGCACAAAACACACTCCCATACTCTACTACGCCCCAATTTTTTTTTTCTTATCTTTATCAACTCTTGATGCAAATTGTAATAGAGGTTTTTTGCGGTTAAACGGTCCATTTGCATATATTTTGAGGAGTTGGGAAGGACAATCAAATGGGTTTGAACTTGCTGACCCTGCTACACTCCCACTCTCTGAAGACCTACACTCCCACTCTTTGAAGACCCCCCAATGGCTGCCATATTTCTAGGTCTATTTCTTTCTTGTATTTGAACTTTAACATCATCACTATCACTACTCCCACTACTACTCATGATTTTTTTATAAGAAATTTATATTTCAAAGGTAGTTGCAAGTTCAAATAAAAATAAATAAACTCACAATGCCCTCCCTATGTGTTGAAAAACTTGAAAAATTGCAAAATAAATTGCAAATACAATTGTATGATGAATAAATTTTCTCTAGTGTAGTGGAATTGATGCCCTAGTCTCCTCTTTGAACTGTTGCTCTCTCCTTGACCACCTCATGCTCTTCTCTTGTTGCACTTTTCTTTGTTTGTAAATGTTAAAATGAAAGAGTTTATTTTCTCTTTTGGTATTTTGATGGATAAATTAGGTTAAGGTAATGTTTAAAGGGGTGGGGAGGTCCTTGTGGGCTCGCCCACCCCTTTTTTTCATTTTAAAAAGTGTTTTTTTATAAAATGTCATTCAACTGTGTAATGTACCTTGCTAATTCTGATATAAATGTTTAGTTTTTTGCCTTGGACATTTCGTCAAACACTTGTGTTGCAACTATATTCTTTTTGGTAACTGATTTTTTGTTTGTGTTTTCTTATTTTGAATGATGACCAAATGCATCAAAGGCTAATTTAAACAATGACAACACGCTTACAATGCAACTAGAATGAATTGCAATTATTTCTTATGAAAATTGAATGTAAATAGATGATTGAACCTAATGCAGAATTATAGTTACAAAAATTTGACATTATAACAAAAACTTTCCTTGCAACTCCCAAACTCTATTTTATTGCTGCACATTAATGATTACAATTGTTTCCACTACTAACTAAATGCAACTTATAACTGTTGTAGATGACAACGATTAAAGAATGAATTTGATTTCCTCAAACTGAAAAAATTACCACTACAAATATCTGTAAAAATCCTCCAATTAGATTCCTCCAAAATTTGGTCTTTGAGACCATTAAATTTTGGCTAAAATAAACAAGCACAAAATATTCCTCCTCAGATGAAATAATGATTGCAACAATACATAAAGTATTGCTATGATTCAAACCCCTAAAAAATGCAATTATAAACTAGCAATTGTATCAACTCAATATTCCAAAAGTGCAATAATACGTTAGTTATTGCAAAAGTCAAACCCTTACAATAGTACAACTATTGCAATGATTCAGAAACCTTGTTCAACCTGCAATAAAGCACCTATAGAAACCCTGGATGGATTCTTCCACAACTCCACCTAGGGTTGTGTTGTGACCTTTTCACACATCACCCCATTCAAAATGGGTACCCCCTAATTTTTGCTCCATTATGGTCTTTTGGCTTTTGTTTTGCATCTCTCTGATCTTTCTGTCCTTTCGAGGATGTATCTATTTTTGACCTAATTGGAAATTTTGGCTAAGTTTGAAGTGCATTATGATGAATTAGGGTTTTCATTCTTCAAGTAGGTTTGAGGTCAAACCAAGTTGGAAAATTGAAATATGAGCTTGGCACTACAATCTAAAGGCTTCAGGTAGGACCCCATCAAATTTTCACTGAATTTTGACAACTTACTATTTTTAGTAAGTACCTTAATTTGGGCTCATTTCCTCACAATTTTGGAATTTTGGCTACTTCGTCACATTCAAGACACTTCAAAGTGCTTGCATGCAAAATTTGAGCAAATTATGACTTGTTATTTTTAGCAGTTTTGGCTTCAGAGGGAGTTTTTGAGGTTTGCATGTAAGATATTTCAATGCATGTCAAGATATTATTTCAGGGTTTCTCAAGAGCTTTATGATGATGTCACATGCAATTCAAAATGATGACTTGTTATTTTTAGCAGGTGCTCGTATGTGGACCAATTTTCTGGGTTTTTTGAGATCTCTCGGGTAGTATGACATGCAAATACATTCGACAGTTGGTTGATCACTTTTCAGACACTTACTATTTTTAGTAGGTTCACTTGAGGAAGTCCCAGATCTCCAGTTTCAAGAACATAGTGGTGTAGAATAGAAACAAAGTCAAAAGAAGGTCAATTGAGGCACATGCAAACAAGATTAGGGTTTCCTACTTTGATGCCTAAACAAAGGGGCATAACATGGGAAAAATGAAAAACAAAGGTACCCCATTGCGATCAACATCCTTCAGGTAGTCTACTAGTAAAATTTGAGCACAATTCAAGCACTTACTATTTATAGTAAGTCACCTCCAAAACAAGGCGAAAAATAGAAAGTCAACGCGAGGGTAGGTGTGAACAGGTCAAACAAGTCATCAAGATCACATGGAGCATATTTCAAGTCAAAAGGAGCAACAAAAAGCAAGAAATCAAGAATTTACTAAAAATAGCAGGTGAGCATGGACGACAGATATAAATAGGTTAATCAAGCCACAAGGGCCACATCATGCCAGCTTTAGGTTCAAAACAAGTGAAAAACCTTGAAGGATCACATGTCTCCAGAAGTTACTAAAAATAAAAGGCTTATGTGAGGGCATCAAAATATTCTAAGTCATGAAAGCAAAAGCTCACCCTATGAAATGTGCCCTCAAGAAGGCAAAGGCTTGAAATTTTTCTAAGGCATAGAGAATTGAGAGCTTATACCCTCATATGCACCCTTGAGCATGAAACATCTTAAAAAACTTCTAAGTCCTTCAAAATGAAAGCTCCCCCTCTCAAATGCACCTTAGGAGGCATCTTGGTGAAATTTCTCTAAGTCATCAAATAGGAGTAGACCCCCTCATATGCGCCCTCAACATGGGAGGAGCCCTCTTGATATGTGCCCAAGTCAAGTAAGTTTTAAAAAAAAATGCCTAAGGCAATGAGAAATGGAAGCCCACCCTATGGAATGTGCCCTCAAATGGAAGCTCACCCTATGATAGGCGCCCACCTCATGAAGTAAGTTAAAAAAAATTCCAAGGTGTTGAAAAAAAATACACCATGCCAAATGCGGCCATCATGAAGGGGCCACCCAAAAAATTTCTAAGGCATGGGAATTAAAAGTTAAAGAGGCAAAATGTGCCCTCAAGAAGGAGTCAAATATCTTCTTAGTCAAAAACAAAGTTAGACCCCCTCAAATGCACCCTTTGCAAGTTGAGTAAGTTTGAAATTTCTTCTAAGTGATGGAAATGGAAGTACACCCCCTTGAATGCGCCCTTAGCAAGTTTAGTGGGTTGAAAACGCCTAAGTCACAAGATGAAAGCTCCACCTCGCAAATGCGCCCAACAAGGATTATAAGTTGAAGAAATTTTCTAAGTGTGGTAAATTGAAAGCTCACCCCTTGAAATGCACCCAAGTTGAAGTAGAGATGAAAAATGTTTCTAAGTAAAAGAAAATGAAAGTGCAAGGGGTCAAATGCACCCAAACTTATTTGATGACATCAAAATTATTCTAAGGCATGGGAGATGATAGCACACCCATCTAAATGCACCCTCAAAGATAAAGTGGCTAGAGACATGGAAAAGTTTCTAAGTCAAGAAAATAAAAGCTCAAGACCCCATATACACCCATCATGAAGAGGTTAAGTGGAAAATATTCTAAGGCATTGGAAAATAAGAGTGTGACCCTTCAGATGTGCCCACCTTGAAGAAGAAGACTATGAAAGTTTCTAAGGCATGGAAACTTGAAGAGGACCCTATGAAATGCACCTAGATAAGGGGGTCAAATGCGCCCACCATGAATAAGATAAAGGATTGAGAGTTTAAGGCATCAAAATGAAGGTGAAGAGGGTAAAATGTGCCCCTGAAGTGAAGGTTTTCAAGAAATTTTTGTTAGGTTTTCAAAGGCAGATATCTAAAAGCTAAATGCAGATTTTATCAAATTAACCAAAAATAAAACACACAGAGAATTTAACGTGGTTCACCCAATGTGGGCTACATCCACCAAACCGCAACCATCCAATGATTTCATTAACCAGTGTAAAACCCTATTACAATATCACGAATAATCGCATTTTCTTATCCTACTATAACTCTATTACAAAACCCTTATAACCCACTTTTTAGAAGCTTCTGAATTAGGGTTATACAAAGTTGGGGTTTTCCCCTTTTCAATGATTTTTCCCTTTTTTGGTAATTCCGCGAAAAAGAGAGGATACATGAAGAGTTTATAGTATACAATGATTAGTCACCACATACCAACAATCTCCCAATTGGAGACTGATCTGGCTCCACACCAAAACAATCTCCCACTTGGAGACTGAACCTGGACGACACCACTGCACTTACAGCTCCCACTGGAAATAATCACCTTGGACCCTGCTGCATTGTTATACTTTAATTCAACCTTAAAGACCAAATGAAGCTGAAGAGGAGCTCAACTTCTCCCTTATCACTGCCTTAGTAAACATATCTGCTGGATTTACATCTATTTGTATCTTTTCCAGATTTACTTGTCCATCCTCCATCACTGATCGAATGAAATGATACCTCAACTGTATGTGTTTGGTTTTAGAGAGCAAGGAAAAATTCTTTGCAAGATGTATAGCACTCTGGCTGTCTGTGAACAAGTAATTTTTAGCCTGTTGTTTTCCCAACTCTTCCATGAAAATTTGCATCCATATAATCTCCTTTGCTGCCTCTATGGCAGCCACATACTCTGCCTCTGTGGTGGATAAAGCAACCACCTTTTGCAACTGAGAAATTCAACTAACTACTGTCCCACCAATGGTAAATACATAACCTATGGTACTCCACCTGGTATTGATATCCCTTGCCAAATCTGAGTCAACATAGCCTTTTAAATCTGTATTAGATCCCTCAAAACATAAATATTTATCTGATGTACCTCTCAAATACCTAAGGATCCATTTCATGGCATTCCAATGCTCAATTCCTGGATTACTCATATACCTACTAACAACTCCTACAACATGTGCAATATCTGGTCTCGTGCATACCATGGCATACATTAAACTACCTATAGCTGAAGCATATGGTACCTTGGACATTTTTTCTTCCTCCTCTTGTGTCTTTGGACACATAGCCTTAGTCAATTTTACATGATTGGGCAAAGGTGTGTTGACAACTTTTGCATTCTCCATATGAAATCTCTGCAACACCTTTTTAACATAATCAGCTTGAGATAAAAAAAATTTCCTATTTTTCCTATCTCTTGTAATCTTCATACCAAGGATTTGTTTTGCTGCCCCAAAATCCTTCATAGCAAATGAATTTGCTAACTATTGTTTTAACTCCTTTATGTGATCCATGTTAGACCCCGCTACAAGCATATCATCAACATATAAACATAAAATAATGTAGCTATCTTCACCTAGCATCTTAAAATAAACACAATGGTCTAAATTACACCTGTTGTAACCTTGCTCAGCCATAAAACTATCAAATTTAAGATACCATTGTCGAGGTGCTTGCTTCAAGCCATATAAGCTTTTCTTCAATCTGCACACTAGTTTCTCCTTACCTTTGACCTCAAATCCTTGTGGTTGTTCCATATAAATTTCCTCTTCCAAATCACCATGGAGAAAGGCAGTTTTAACATCAAGTTGTTCTAAATGCAAATCTTCAACAACCACAATACTTAACACAGTACGAATAGAGGTCATTTTAACAACTGGAGAAAATATTTCATCAAAATCAATACCCTGTTTCTGTGCAAATCCCTTTACAACTAATCTGGATTTAAATCTTTTCTTATCTCCATCCTCCTCTTTCATCCTATAAACCCATTTGTTTGCTAAAGCTTTTTTACCTGCAGGCAACTTGCATTATTACCAAGTCTGATTTTTCAGCAAGGAGTCCATTTCTTCTTCCATTCCATGCTCCCACTGAACCTTGGTATCCACCTGCATAGCTTCATGATAACATTCTGGTTCACCAACATCAGTTAATAAGATAGAGTACAAAGAGGGAGAAAATCTATCTGGAGGTCTACTTAACCTTGAAGATCGTCTAACATTCACTGGAGTTTGTGGTATTTCTTGTTGTTGTTGTTGCGGAGCATGAGGATCCACTAAAACTTCATTGTTTGGAGTATCATCCAGCACTGCATAATCATTTTCTTTCTTCTCATGCTGCTGCAACTGATCTTTGTACAACACTTTCTCATTGAATATGACATCCCTGCTTCTCACAATTTTCTTATTTTCAAAATCCCAAAGCCTATAACCAAATTCATCAATGCCATATCCAACAAATATACATTTCCTTGATTTTGCATTGAGCTTGGTTCTATTTTCAAAATCTACATGTGCAAATTCTTCACAACCAAAGGTTTTCATAAAAGAATAACTCACCTTCTTACCTGTCCATGCTTCCTCTGGAATACCACAACCCAAAGGGTTAGATGGACCTCTATTAATTAAATAAATAGCAGTGTTTACAGCCTCTACCTACATGTTTAAAGGCAACCCAACATGCAATCTCATAGTTCGTGCACGCTCCATTATTGTTCTATTCATACGCTCAGCCACTCCATTTTCTTGTGGAGTCCTTGGAACCATTTTCTGCCTACGAATACCATTAAAAGAACAATAATCTTCAAACTCTTTACTGAAATACTCACCACCATTATCAGATCTGAGACATTTCAACTTTTTACCTGTCTCATTCTCAACCAAGCTTCTCCATTTTTTAAAAGTTTCAAATACATCAGATTTTTTCCTAATGAAATAAATCCATACCTTCCTAGTTGCATCATCAATGAATATGACATAATAATGAGAGCTACCGAGAGAAGATACCTGAGCTGGTCCCCATACATCCATATGCACAAGCTCCAATTTCTCATCTTTCTTTTGTTTCCCATCCTTGAGAAAACTAACTCTCTTTTTTTTTCCATAAACACAACTTTCATAGAAATCCATATTAACACATTTTAGACCTGGTAAAACATTCTTTGAATGAAGTAATTTCATACCTTTTTCACTCATATTCCCAAGTTTGTTATGCCATAGTGCTGATTCAAAATTCGCAGCAACTATCTGATTTTCTTCCTGCTGAACTACAACAACTGTTCCTGAACATTGATTTTTATCTGCAATAGCTAAAGTAGAAGGAACAGTATGACCTGTACAAAGATATAAGGTGCCTACTTTCACACCTTTTGCTACTACTAAGGCACCTTTTGTAACCTTCCAATTTTTATCACTAAATGTAACAAACCAACCTTCATCATCTAGTTGCCCTGCTGAAATTAAATTTATTTTTAGCTTTGGAATGTGCCTTACCTCATATAGTAGCCAATGATTCCCATTCTGCAACTTAGTATTGATTCTTCCCTTTCCAAAAATATGACAGGGTTCATTATCTCCCAAATAAACTAGCCCAAAATCCCCTTGGACATAATCAAGAAAATAATTTCTATGGGGTATAGCATGAAATGAAGCCCCTAAATCTAACACCCAAGAATCATCAACATTGTCAAGAGAGAGAATCAAAGCATCCTCATCAGATTTATTACTTACCACATTTGCCTCTTTATTTCCTTCTTGTTTGTCTCTTTCTTTATTTTTCCGAGATCAACAATCTTTCTTTACATGACCTGGCTTACCACAGTACCAGCAATCCCTCTTGTCTCTAGATTGGGACCTTCTGTCCCTTGATTTTCCTCGTGACTTCCCATGACTCCCAAAATTGTTTCGTCTCTCGTTTGTTCTACCCCTGCTTTTTGCATTGAAAACACTACCTGATGTGGATGTTCCACCTGAGCTTTTCCTACGAATTTCCTCACTCAAAATAACACCAACAACATCATCAAATTTCAATGTATTTGAACCAAAAATAGAATTGCTAATAGCCATTACCAAGCTATTCCAGCTTTCAGGCAAAGAACATAGAATCAAAAGAGCCCTAACTTCTTCATCAAAGTTAACTTTTACAGAAGTTAATTGACTGGTAACCATATTAAATTCATTCAAATGATCAGTAACTAATCCACCTTCTACCATTTTCATATTAAATAAATGTTTCATAAGAAATACCTTATTCGAAGTAGAAGGCTTTTCATATAACTTTCCTAGGGTTTCCATCAACTCTAGAGTTGTCTTTGCTATTGTAATATTGAACACCACCGATTGTGCCTGGCATAAGCAAATACTGTCAAGTGCCTTTCTATCCAAAATATCCCAGTCCTCATCCGACATTGCTATAGGTTTCTTGGTTTTCCCTTCCAATGGCCACCATAAATCCTTCTGATAGAGATAATCCTCCATCTGCATCTTCCATAACTGATAGTTTTTCCCATTGAACTTATCAACCTTCAAACTTACCCTCATCTGCCATTGCTCCCACTTAACCGTGAGACTCCCACTCAACTGTGAGACTTTCCTGCAAACGATAATCGAAAACAATCTGCTCTGATACCACTTGTTAGGTTTTCAAAGGCAACGCTAAATGCAGATTTTATCAAATTAACCAAAAATAAAACACACAAAAAAATAACAGAGAATTTAACGTGGCTCACCCAATGTGGGCTACATCCACCAAACCACAGCCATCCAATGATTTCATTAACTAGTGTAAAATCCTATTACAATATCGCGAATAATCACATTTTCTTATCCTACTATAACTCTATTACAAACCCCTTATAACCCGCTTTTTAAATGAAGGAAAATGAATCTAGACACCCTCAAATGTGCCCTTAACAAGATAAATGGTTGAAGATGAAAACACATGGGGTCAAAGGTGCCTAGGCAAAGAGTGAGGCTTGGGAATTTTCCAAGTGATATGGAAGAATGAGAAGTTTTAAAAATATGCCTAAGGCATATGAAATAAAAAAACACAAGGTGGTGAAATATTTTCAAAGTGATGAAATGAACGTTATTGATATTTTCGTTGCGTAGAGTGAAAAAATTAAATCACCCCCTTTGAAGTGCGCCCATGAATAAATAAAGTTAGGAATTATTTTTCTAAGGGAATTTTAATATTTTTCCAAGGGAAATATTTTCTAAGATTTCCTTGATTATTTTCTAAGAGGGATTAAATTTTGAGGTTGGATCTGGCTAGTGATTTTAGTCGACGTGGTGAAATGTTTTTGAAGAGGATTAAAATTTTCTACAGTGAATGTCATGGAAATGAAATTTCAAATGTTGGAGATTTTAATGGGTTAATTTTTTTTAATTTCCTCATAGATGTTGGATTTAACTGGAGTCAAAATGGAAATTTCAAAATAATTCAAAGTGATTCCCTTGCGAATAATTAAAATAACGAAGTGTTAACTGGCAGTTAGGAGGGGAAAATTTCAATTTTGAAGGAATCTCCAATTAAGGAAAATTCTATGATGACTGGCTAACAACTCACCCATCACTTTTCTAGAGCTAGAAAATTTCTAAGTGATGGGAGTGGAAATTTAATGAAGTTTCTAAAATAAACTCCCACACAAATTAGTAAGATTCTTTGGCACAATTATTTAATCAATTTTTTTTTTCATTTCTTCTCACCATTTGCACATGCAAATTTTTGCTGAAGTGAGAAGAAAATTCTTGAGGTTGCTAAAGTGAGAAGAAAATTCTTAAAGTTGCTGAAGTGAGAAGAAAATTCTTGAGGTTGTTGAAGTGAGAATAAATTTCTTGAAAAGTTGAGAGGTTGCTAAGTGAGAAAATTCTTCAAGTTGTTGAAAGTATCAAGTTGGTGCGAATTTTTTCTAAGTGCCAGAAGCTACATTGTAGAAAGTGTCAAGCTTCAAAATTTAAAATTTTGAGTTTTGGAGTTGAAATTTTTTTTATGTTGAAACCTATTATTTTCGAAGTTAACTCCATATTGTGGCCATCTCGAGGTGATTTATTTTTCTGTCTGAATTCTAATGTCTATATTTTATTTTGTAGATGGTTGAGGCAAGAAGAGGAGATGTTGCAGGAACAAGCAAGGCTGCAAATAAGGCTGAAAATGTTGAAGCAAGTAAGGCTAGTGCATCCAGGTAGATAGTGATAAAGAAACTTGGCAAGAGGTGCTGCCACAATAATGGGTTACACTTTTTGGGACATCTTGGTTTTTCTAAAATTGCATATTTTTAGAAAATATAATGATTTAAGCCTTAAAAAGGTTCCATTTTAAGGGTTTTAATTGAAGAGGGTTTGATCAAACCCACTTATATCAAACCCCCTTGGATAGAAAGCCGCTAGTTTTAAACCATACCTATAATGGAGTCTCCTCTATACCTATCAGAATGTTGATAAAAAACCACTTTTGATTTACCTTTTAGGGGATCAAATTAATTTATTTAAAATTATTTTTTGTAAACATGTAGTCCTTATTATAAGCTTCCCAAAAAGTATAATTTTAAATATATTTAATTTTATTATTATATTTATTTTTTATTTCTTGTGAATGTAGGTTTTTCAATGAACATCGAGGTCTTTATTTCACACATACAGAAAAATAGGAAAAGAGAGAAAAAAATTTCTTAAAAATGAATGAACACTAGCTATTGATGTCCTTATTCCAACAAAAAAAGAATAAGTTAATTCAAATGAATACAAAAAAAGTTATGCAGTTGAAAGTATACTATATCCAAATTATAATTGCTCTAAATTAGAAAATTAATTAAAAAATATATATGCAACAAAAACTTATGAAAAAATATCCATCCACTAGATAATGATGTGAAAACACTGTATTAAAAAAAATAAAATTGAATGCTTTCTATAAAAAAATTTATGCAGCTGAAAGTAAGCATCAATTTTTGAAAATGATGTTTAGTAAAAAAAATAAGCTAATAAAAAAAACCTTAAATAATTTACAATTTATTTTTTATTTAAAAAAATAATAATAATTAGATTCTCAACACAAAATATCACAACTCACTAGTTTTCTTCATCTTCAAATTCTTAATGGTTTAGCTTCTATAGGTGTACGAAAGTGAAGATCTGGTGAAAAATGTTGATTTCAATGTCAAGTTTGGCCAAAAAGTGTAACCCATTATTGTGGGATCACCCCAAGCCATTGCTTCATGAATCAAAGTTTACTTCGAAGCTGGTACGATTGAGTGATACCAACCTTGGTTCATTCAACTTGGGGGCACTCAGAGAAAGAATGTATGGGCTGGGAAGCCATTCTCCATCAATCATTGTGCACCAAATAATGAAGAGTGGAATTTATGTAGCTGCTAGTTTTCCACCAGCAATTCAGTGTCTCGAGTTGATCATGGAGTGCGCCAATTGTTACAGGATAAAATTAAGGACTATTGTTTCTCCCGATGAAAAATTGTTTGCTAGCTTCACACAAGACACCATTGGAGAGGCATTTGGGATTCCCACTTTTGAGAGGATGGTGTACAAAATGAAGGATAAAGCTGATAGAATGTACGCCTCCACTTTTGAGAGATGTGTTGGCATTATAAATTCAGTTTGGATGCAGAAGTCTAGACCTCCTCACACCAAGCTTCCTAAATAGATTATTTTAGATGATGTGAAGCAAGAATAGTGTGATATGATAATGATTCTTAGCTGGGTGAATTGAAGTCCACAAGCATTAATCTTTGAGCCATGGAAGTTTTATTACATCAGAATTGTGATGGAAGGGAAAGAGTGTGTTGATTGGGCAGGAATGATAAGTGACAATTTAGATGAGAAATTCAGGGTCCTGAGAAGAAAAAATACATTCTACATGAGCTCATATGTTGTTTACATGTTGGCTCGAATGACTAAGTACAAATGAATTACCTACAAGGATCTAATTAGGTGTGGACCTGAACAGTTCAAGATCTATGAAGCTTGCCCACAGTTGCACTTGACCAACACCTCCAACTAAAATTAGGTGAATGATGCCTTCACCATGCACATAGCGAGGACTCTTAAACGAAGAACACAATAGAGGATATCAAAGGAGGGGCATGCATTAATTGACAAATACAAATATTGGCTCATCCAATTTCTGAAGTTTACATATATTAGGCTGCAGGGGTTTACCTCATATCCATACAGATTGTCGAGGTACCCCATTGATAGAATGGTGATGTTAGAAGTATCTAGGAAGCTCATTTCCTATGATAAAATTCAGAAGAAGAAGAAGAAGAAAGGAGGATTGGACTTCCCTATCATCATGGGAAATTCAAGTAAAGTTTTTCCTTCCTTACAGGCAACCAGAGGAGCTAAGGATGAGCTACAATTCTTTCACCTTTCATACCACACCGATAGGTAGGATTTCGATCCTTATAATAATATCTAGACGATAAAAGGTGTGGAGTACAAAGATAGAGCTCATATTGAGAACTTTTGGGCTAGTACAGCGGATGAGGCCAAAGTCAGGAGAAGAATTTCTACCAGGCTACACTTGAAATTGATTAGAGAGTGTGAAATTATCCCAGTTGTAGATCAAGTGGATGAGAACGTGAAAATCATGTAGTCAGACTATGAGTCTATAAGAAACACACTGGTCCCACCACTAGATTGGTTAGAGTCGTAAATCATAGACTTGGATACACTATGCATACCATTTTTGACATTCACGAGCAGCTAGGTTGAGAGGCATGTGAGTTGGCTCAAAAGTAAGTCAATTGCTCTCACTTATAATCTCATGGGTGATCGATGATCAAAGGTCACCATCAGCGAAGAAAAGAAAATAGTTTTGCCAAGTTGCTGAGCCATAGAGAGAAGTGCTGGTTCAACCAATGCCTTAGAGGGTAGAGAAGGCATCCCCCACATGATCATAGATTCGATCTTTGAGTGTGAAGGATTTTCCACTATTTGGAAGCCAAGAAAGTAAATCTAATGAAGAGCGATAATTTGAGGAGGCAAACTAGCCACCACTCAGGGAATCAGATAGCTTAAGTGTCAACATACCCAGAAGAGAGAGCTAGCAGGAGGAGGAAGAGGAAATGGAAATGAACAATAATTTCTAGTAGATGATTGACACAACACTAGAGGAAGAAAATACAATAGGGAAAGAGGCTCGAGGTTTAGGAGAAGGTATTCATCAAATGGAGACTGACGAGCCTCAACGAAGTGTTGTTAGGGTAGAGGTACATGAAGAGGAAGCAAATGATGAGCAACCCCTCATTGTTTGAAATCTATGACAGGCAGTGCCCAATCGTCTCGTGGAGAGGATGAGAAGGGATCCTAAGGATGATACTAACACAAAAATTGAGATGGATGAATTCCTCAGTAGAATCAGTGCGCCACTAGAAAAGAAGAGAGCCAAAAAATATTCAAAGATAGTAACAAATGGGTTTGGTTCTTGCACACTTCATGTGGTTGTTCCTAGGGAAAGAGTGTGCTCGAGATGAGGAGAGGTTGGAGAATTATGTGATTACCACTGTTGAGCTAGGTTACCCCATTGGAGCTCAGATAATTGAGGATTGTGACAAATCCTATTAGGCGTTGAAGGATAGATTTCTCCACACAGAAGGAAAGTAAAAAAGGTTGAAGAAGGAGCATAGAACTTTGATGGATTTATGCAGCACTTGGCACATCCATGTGGATAAGAGAATCTAACAGTTGATATTCCATATGAGCTTCTAAGAGAATCAATCAGTAGCTTGGAGGATTTGAGGAGGATGGCTCAGGAGTCAGATAAATGGGTTGGTAATATTCGTGTGGAGGCAGAGAAGTTCATTGATGATATCACCTACTCTTTCCAGTAGGCCTCCAAAATTCTTTCTCACATGGAAAATATTGACCAATATTGGAGTGAAGCACACATGTATCAGGATTAAAATATCCCACACTTGGTTGCTTTGATGCATGTACCCATGCAAACCCTGGTTGGAGGAGGAGTAATCTAGGAAGGTGATAGATATGATCTCCTAGGTTGGTACTCTTTAGCATTCACTGGTTGAGGCTTCTTTGATGCAATGCATACAGAGTCATTTAAGGTTAGAAAAGCTATGGGAAACATAGAGGAAGGATTCCTCAACACGCTTGAAGCCTTATTCTCTAGAAGGCTAACCCTGGAGGAGGTGATTGTAGATGACCTAAGAAGCAGATTAGAACCCTTATTCTTGGATGTAAGATATTTTGTTCAAGTGGACTTCAAGAACATATCAACTTTATCCAACATCATCCAAAGTACTCAAGATTCCTTAAAGGCTTGGAGAAAATCTTGCACCCGACAAGCATAGGTAGTAATAGTGCTTGAATTCTAGCTCAACCACATTCCACCTATTTTAGTTTAGGAGGTTGAAGTTGTATTAGCCAGATTCATTGAATTTGCAGTCAGGGAAAAGAGCAGTGGGAACACATTTCTGGATGAGAATCTTCTGGATGATGGTGGGCATTAATTGCTCATAGTGGTTCCTACAGATTAGTGCAGAATCTCTTATGCATTTATTACCCCACTCCTCTTTGTGGCAGTTTTTTTTTAGGGAAGAACCTTGACTAGGGCTTAAGTGGCTCAATCTGATCCCTTCATTGTATGTGAATTTGAGTCATCCATTGGACTAGGCTAGCTATAAAATGGGCATCCCCTCTCATTTGTAAATCATTAGAATTAGAATTGAGAGATATAGCATAGAAGAGTAGAGAGAAAATATTATAGAAGCTATCATAGATTGATAGCTTAGATTGAAGAGGAAGGAAATTTTTTCCCATTGAATGCTTTGTAAGAAGTTGTTGTGAACACTCTCATAATAAAAAGAGTTACCATTGCTTTTCGGTTCCATCTTTTGTTGTGGGTAGCTAGCGAGGCTTCTTAGTCTTTCTAATTCACTTAGAATCTCAAAGTAGCTTAAAGTAAAATAGATTTCATTTCATGCAAGTAGTTGGTAGTTGTGGAATGTGGTGTTTAATTTGAGAAAGCTTCGCTTATCCATACCACTAGTGGGCTCACTGATGGTGGGTTTTCCTTGCGTGGTCGACTGGAATATTGTGAACTTAACTTCAAGTATGGTTTATATGTTAGTATGCGTCCTTGTGATGGTATCTGCATGTTGAGTTATGGTTTGAATACCTCTCGTCACTCCTTTGAATATTGCATCAGTTCTACGAAGGTTGTCCGAAGTGAGGCAAAGCAGTACTTAGTTGAAGTTTGTAAGAATTTATCCCCATGTCCCACATTTAGAGTAGACATTAGCATCTTTGATCCCTATATCTCTTTAAATTCAGTATTTTCCCAACTAGTTTAGGAATTCGAACATCATCGATAAATCCTTCGAGTCCTACAAGTTCTTCTCTTTGATCAAACAATTGTGTAAGTCCCCTTGGAATAACCAACAAATCACATTAAGCCAAATGAGACTATCCAATGCATGAAGGAACCTTGGAGTTGAATGCATGATCTTTCTATCAATCTTAGCATGCAGAATACTTTGTTCAAGAGAGGATAGAGTAAGTGTTGGGAAAATTTATTTTGTGTTGGTGCAGTCATAAAAAACCCATCAACAAGTTGATCTTTCACAACTGAACCTTGTACTCAAGAGTCTTCAAACCCTTGAGAAATGTCAAAGCATTCAAGCTTCTTTACCAGCTGGTAATGAGAAATGAAATCCAAACCAAGCATGCCCAAATCCTAAGCCAACAACTCCTTAAATAGATTTCTCAATGACATTTCAAGAAGCTTCTAGAAATAATATTATTTTATTTCTTAAGTGAGTTTATAATATATTATTTTATTTAGTCACTTTATTGAATTAATTAAATATAATGTCATCATTTCGATATTAATTTATTGGAATAAATTTATAAATAATTCATTTAATACCTCCAATTTGAGAACATGACAATCCTCCCTTCCCAAAGATTGCTTTCCCTCAAGAAACCCACAATTGCAAATCCACTCAACTTCCACAACATTTGATACCTAAACAACAAGCCATTTGTGTCTGTCTGCCAACCACCCAGATCCCAAATGATCCTATAAAGAACTCCAACCAGCAACCCCTCTATATAGTTGTAACTCATAACATTGTCAAGCCCTGTCAATCTATGAAGCCAATTGTCCAACAAGTAAACTCTTGGATCCCAACTCTGAAAATCATCTCTATATAAATTGTGCACAAGGATCTCAATCATCCATTGATTAGAAAGCTCTACCATCCAATTACTGTTGTCATGTATCCAAAAGCAATCCCTACTTGGATCCCATGAACAAACTAGAAGTCCAACTGACTTCCTTTGTGCCACTCTGATAACCACTAGAGTCCAATCGAATCAAATCTTGAACTCCTTTTGCTAGAAACATCCAACTAGAGAAATCAAAGTGAGAGACATTTCAAACTTGGACTCATCATCTAAAATTTGAAGCATTTCATACTAGAGTGAATCCGAACATCCCTTATTCAACCCATCTCTTTGTGTCATCAATGTCATCATCAAATCTTGTACATGTGAGCTAAAAGAGAACTGATGAGCACACCTCATGATGCAATCAAGATGAAACTCCCCCGATTGCGCCAATGGACAACCAAAGTAGCTGTGTTTTTCCATCATATTCTATCATCATCAAAAGAAAAATCACAACTCATAACAAGATGAGTTGATCTCACCACAAAATCATCATTACCCTTTGTAGTCTTGTCAACAAAACCTCCATCTAAAAGCAACTGCAAGTGTCCTAACTTACTTTCAAGAGTAGAAAGAATGTCAACCTAAATGCCATCATTCTCCTAAAAATATCCTTGAACAATAACAATTTCTAGCATGCAAGACTTAGAAGAAGTCATCTTATTCTAATAAGATTGACCAATTTCAATCTCAAAACAACCAATATAGAGCCTAGAGCTCAAATCTGCAATGACGCTTGAACCTACAACCAAGACTGGCATATCTGTATCATCAACAAACCAGTCCACACTGAATGGTATCTTGTAGGTGTGAAAGATGCACAATGAAGGTGCATAAAAATATATACCAACATCTATCAAGCTACTAGCATAAATCAAAACCATGCCATGTAGCTTGTGAATCAATTTGTCCCTTAACACAAAAGTGGCAATCCCAACTCTCGCTATCCATCTCAACTGTTGCTATCCTCAAAGTAGTACTATCATCAATCAATGAAGTATGAGATAAAACCCCTAGTTAAGATGGAATACAACTATCCTCATGCCGAACTCTAAACCATAGACTAAAATCAACCAGAAAATCAAGCATGCATCTATCACAAATTGATTCCTCTTGCCTAGCCATCACAAGAGGCGCCACATCTTTATCCTGAGTGTGAATGCTAGGAGATCCCACACTACTATCCTCAACATGTGTCCTCATTGCCATAGATGACTAAGTCTCTGTTACACAAAATGAATCTCAAGCTAAACTCAAATCTAAGTAGAGCTCATCAACATGAATCTTTGATTCCTAAAGAGCTATCTGAGTCATCCTCAAGGAATCGCTAGTGACCTAAAGCTCATGAGAGATATGATCAACTTCCTCTTCTTTCCTCCTCAAAGAATCTAAATAGATCTCAAAGAGGTTGAGAAGGCGTTCATGATATGAAAGAATGTGTAAATAATTTGTCTTCATTGTTCCCATTACTTCTTTGACTTCCTATAAGCAATTATGAGAAGACTCTACTTCATCTCCGTTTTGTCTTCTCTCCAACTAAATTGTCCAAAGGTGATTTTCAATCCGTTTGTGCATTTTTTCATGATGAGATAAGGCTGCCACAATCTCATCCTCATTCACTGTCAACTGGTTCCTCCAACAGTGCAGACTATGGGGGTATGATTGGCTTCTCCTTCACATGAAAAAGGCATTTGATTGTTCTTGAAGTGCTTGAGTCACCCAACTATCTTCTTCCACCAAGTCCTGCATACATTCATTCTGATTTAGAATTAGGTCAACACTAATTTCACCTTTAAAATCATCATCAACGCCCTTATCAGGTGTCTCAATACAAGAGGGCTTAGACTATTCTATGATCTCATTCTTCAACTCAACTACTCCACTGGATGAAGACCTACTTTCTTCAAGTAGAGAATAGAACTTGTAGACCAAATGAGATTCAATATTGTGCATTCAAGAGTTCCCTGAACTTCTCAATTTTCTGCTCAACCAACTTTTTTGTTAGATCATATGCTGCAGATGAAACATGTTCTCTTCTCCAAATGTCTAACAAATATTATTGTATCTGTTTGAAAATATCCTTACCTTCATCAAGGATCACAGACAAGATAGTGAACATAATTTTCTTCATACTGTTTGAGTGATGTTTCCTGATTCCTAATATGAAGCAATCAAATAACTAGAGAATAAGATGATCAAACATGATAACACATGACCATAAATTTTCCATTGATTCTAGAATCTTAACCTTCTTATTGAAAATAGGGATTTTGATGTCACGTAACCCTATAAATATTTCAATCATCAAACACATAACCTATCTCATCTTGCCACTTTCATAAGGTTCTTGTGGAGCTCTAATCCTCATGATTTTACTAATACAAGTGAAAAATGCAAATCTAACCTCCTCATCTTGATGTTTAAAAAGTTCTAGATTACCCAAGGAATGTACCAAAGGCAACATAGCTTTATGTGTTGCTTGAGAAGATGATTGTCCCATCATACATAAAAAAAAATTAGCCTCTTCCAAAATGCTAAGAAGAGATACTTTGACCTGCAGTAAGAATTTGAATTTTCACCAACAAACTTCAATCTTTCGTGACAAATCTTGATGGCCTCATGTTCCTTGTTCCATTTTCCAAATTTTTTATCAAAGAAATCTGATGTTTCTTCATTGATTCCAATAAAGCTTCCATTGAACCACATGAAATAGCCATGTAGCCAACTAAAATTTTGATCTACAATTGATTAGCTGACACAAATCTCCACTACCCAATAGACTAGAAGAATTATTAGCTCTGATACCACTGTACAAGATATGATGTTTTATTATATTCTAGATATGCATATGGATGAAATTCAAAACTCTTACACAAACTGCAATACTCCTCCCAATCAGATCGAACTTTTGGTGTTCTCCAAAATTTGGCCAAAGGCCATTAAATTTTGGCAATAATCAATTCAACAAAAAATGACCTCCTTCCTCAATTGAAGTGATGATTGCAACAATACATCAACTATTGCTATGATTCAAACCCCTCATAAAATGCAATTATAAACCATCAATTGCATCAACTCAATACTCTAAAAGTACAATAATACGTTAGCTATTACACAAGTCAAACCCTTGCAATAATACAACAACTATTGCAATGATTTAGAAAACCTTGTTTAACCTACAATGAAGCACCTGTAGAAACCATGGATGGATTCCTCCATAACTCTGGTTAGGTTTGATCTTTCACAATCAAACTTGGTGTTCTAGAGTCTTCAAACCCTTGAGCAATGTAAAGTATTCAATCTTCTTTACCAACTAGTAATGAGAAATGAAATCCAAACCAAGCATGTCCAAATGCTAAGCCAACAACTCCTTAAATAGATTTCTCAATGACATTTCAATAAGCTTCTAGGAATAATAGTATTTTATTTCTTAAGTGACTTTATAATATATTATTTTATTTAGTCACTTTATTAAATTAATTAAATATAAATTCATCCTTTCAATATTAAAAGCCAACAAAATCATCAAAAGCACTTAAATTTATAACAACCCACCATGAAAATATAGGGTGGGACTCATACACCACCTGGGGTGTATGAGTCTCCCTAGGTGGGACCCATATAGTAGAGATGGCATGTATGAGTCCCATTTGGGGCCTTTTTAGGGTTTGAGCGGGAAAATTCAAATTTTTGGTTGATGTTGACATTTGAGATCTAAATCATGATAACTTAAGGTGTGTTTCCTATATAAGAAAGCTTCTAATTCATCCTCAACGTCACCCAAGGGGTTTGAACCTGTGACTAGCTCTGATACCAATTGTTGGTATTGTCATTGCACCAAAAGATCACCCTGTCAATTCCTCATAGAAGCGTCAGTTAAGATCCATGGGAGGTGGTTAAATCATGTTGCAAACCTGAAGGGAGATGTTGGCGGTTAGTCCAACAATTATTTCATCTAAGAAATCATTTTCTAAGAGAAATTTCAAGATCCAAGCATTCTTTCACAAGAGCATTCAAGTTTCAAAAGCAAGCAAAGTTGAAGTCTTGGAGCAGCATCAAAGTGTTTTTGTAGGTCTTCAAGCTCACTTTCATTCAAGATCTAGCATTTTCAAGGGTTGATTATGGTTTTCTATGGTGAATCACGATGGATTCTAGGTTAGGGAGATGCAAGTAGCCATCAAGCCAAGCCTAATGACTTGTTTCATAAGTGATTCCATCCTTCATTATCATTCTACTTTCAGCCTAAGGAAGATCTTTTCACAGGTTCAAATCCAGAAATTAGTTTGGAAGGAAAGAGAAAAGATTGGAGTATAGATCTAAAATTTGAATTCTTGAAAAAGTAGAATGGGAATGATATGCTAGAAGTGGCATATTAATCCCACTATAGGAATTTTTTTTTATATTTTCGCAGTTCCAGATACCCTTTTTTCAAAAACCTGCTCCAGAATAGAAACCCAGATATGGGACTAATACGCCTAGACTGGCATATGAGTCCTAGTAGACCAAAATTTCAGGATTTGCAATATATTAGAGCTTCACGCAGTCATCTTCAGATTTCCAGGTGCACACATCTCATCTTACTATTTTCTATTCTATTTTACATGCATTTTTAGGTCATTTAGTGAAAGGTTGCATCATATTAGGTTTAATCATTTTCATTTGCATTACATTTGCCTTTCCAAGCCATAGCTTGGTGATGAAACCCTCTTTAGTTTCCAATCATACCTTAGGACAACCCTTTAGTAGATCTCTTTCTCCTTTACATGTACTCTTGATTAAGATCTCTAAGGGTTTCCTATTGAGAAGTTGTTGGCTTGGCATTGTTGTCATTGATGTCAAAACCTGGGATCTAGAAGGTTGTGCTTTGGATGATATACATAAATGATCTATCCTATCATATGCTATAATGTTGTGTAGTGTGGATGTTATCCTTGATCTGGATATGGCAGTACTTTGTTTTGGGACATTTGTGGAAGAAAGTTAATGCAAAATAAAGAATACTAATCTTTTGATATTGGCTATTTTTCCTAAAGCTCATTTCAAGTATCCTTGCTATGTGGACATTCATGTAGCATATTACGAGTTTTGGTTACATTCCTCTAGTTGGTACTGAAATTAATGTTGATCAAGATTTGGTCTTGGTTGTCGTGTTCCTATCGGCTCTAGAATATATCTAATTTAATTCAAAAATTGCTATCTTTTGGTAATAATGCTATATCTTATGTATGACCTATTTATGGGTCTCAGTGTACAACATGGTAAGAAGATATTTATGTGTAACCTATCCTTTGGGTCTAGTGCTAGCATGCGAATCCTTATTGAATATTTCAAGGTTGTTCTTCAAGATGACATGTTTTGATAGGCCAACTCATTTTGTTCTTCGGGTATATATATACATATGTAGAACATCTTTTTGGAGTACTGAACAAGAAGTGTGGTATGTCGAACAATGATAAGGGTGTGAAGGATTGTGTGACAAGAAACAAAAAAGGAAGTGAAGGAAAGTGTCAAGAAGAAGCAATCTGTATTATTGAGGGTGTGCAAGGAAGGTGTGCAAAATATTCTTAACTGGATCTAATGCAAATAGATATTGTGCTCTTAACCGAAACTAAATTCATGGATATGTATATACAACTTCATCAATTCACATTTTTTCTATTTTGTAATTAGGTGTTTTTGTATTAATCGAGCAGTGAGCCCATTGACAGTGAGGTTTACCTGCAGGAGCAATTTGGCAGTGAGCCTTTGTAAAAGTCACCTTAACCGGTGCTTTATAATTGAGAATTAACATTCTCCATGGTTTTTCCCATCTTGGGTTTCCACGTAAATTCTGGTGTTCATTGTGCAAGGTTTTGTTTAGTGCTTGCATGTTCATATTTTTTTTGATTGATATCTCATTGATTTAAGATTGCTCTGGTGTTTTGTGATAATTGATTCACCCCCCTTCTCAGTTATCCAGACTGTTCAACATTTCGTTCAATGGAATGATTGGGAATTGTGTTGTTTTATGTCCTAAACCATAAAATGACCATTTTCATCCTTTCATATTTATACCTATGTGTATACATATATACATAGCATATTACCCAGTGTAGACATGAACTTGTGATTTTTTTTTAATGGATTGAAGTGCAGTTGGCATCCATGCATGGTAGAGAAAATATTAACTAGATTGTCAATGGTGGCTAATAGAGAAATCAAAATTAATAAATTATGGTGTCAAGTCTTTAACTAAACAACAAAGATTAACCCATAAAAGAACTCAATGATAGGGAACAACAGATATAGGAACTTACAAGGATAACCCTAGAGATCTCAATGCAAAGGAGAAATAGATCTTGCAATAGGGTTGTCCTAGGTGATGATTGTCAACTAATGATGGGTTCACCACCAAGCTAGGGCTTGGAAAGACAAATGCAATACAAGATGAAATGCAAGATGTAAGTTTAACCCTAATATGATGCAATGCTTCACTAAATGGTCTAAAAGTGCATGAAAAATAAAACAAGGTGGGATCTTAGAAGTATGCACCTAGAAACTTGAAGGAGGCAAGAATAAGCTCTAAAACACTAAACATCCTAAAATGTTGGCCTACTGGGACTCATATGCTAGTCTGGGCTAATTAGTCCAAAATTTGGGTTTTTGCATAGGAACAGGTTTATGGAAAAGGGGTATCTAAATCTGCAAAAACCTTGAAAAACACCTGTAGTGGGACTCATTCACCACTTCTAGTGAATCAGTCCCATTCTACTTTTTAAGAAATTTGAAGCTCAGATCTGCACTTCAACATCTTCTCTTTTGTCCCAAATTGATTTTCAGACCTAAATATGCAAAAATACCTACAAAATAGAATATAGACTTAATTTTCTTATGGGGTTTTTCCTTGATCAAACCCCTATTTTGGTAATTAAAATTTGATAGAAATAATAAAATGTGCATGTAAATAGGAATGTAAAGCCTAACCTTAAGTGTACATCTAAGATTAGGAAATCATAAATTCAGCCCTATTCTAATGTGCAAGAATGAGATGCATGAATGAAATATGACAATGGATGACTCACTTTGAGAGATCTCTAATCACCCAAATGAGCCTCAATAATGATTGTACCTTCCTTAGGCTAAGTGTCTAGAGTGATAATAGAGGATAGAATCACTTAGGAAACAAGTCATTAGGCTTGGCTTGATGGCTAGTTGCATCTCCCCAACCTAGAATCCATCATGATTCACCATAGATAACCACGATCAACCTTTGACAATGCTAGATCTTGAATGAAAGTGAGCTTGAAGACCTACAAAAACACTTTAATGTTGCTCCAAAGCTTCAACTTTTCTAATTACTTGCTCTTGAATTCTCTTGTGAAGAATGCTTGAAGACTCTTGAATGCTTGGATCTTGAAATTGCTCTTGAAAATGCTTGCTTAGATTGCTTAGCTGAGAAAAATGACTTGGAAGCTTTCTTTTATAGGCATTAATACCTAATTTACCATTATTAAGATCTCAAAGGTCGACATAGACCAAAACTTTGAATTAAAAAGATGATTTTCCTACTCAAACCCTAAAAAAGGCCCAAATGGGACTCATTTGCCACTTCTGGCGAATGAGTCCCGCCCTAGATTTTCAAGGTGGGTTGTTTGGATTTTTTATTTTTTTGATGATTTTATCAAGTTTTTAGTTGGAATAAGCCTCAAGATCTCAAATAATGGGTCTTAGGGGCCTATTGATGATGATTTTAAAGGATATTTAATGCAAGGGTGCTAAATAGTTCCAAATTAAGTGTGAAATTACATTGCTTTCAAGAGCATATAATTTTCTACACTACAATGAGGACCCCATTCTTGAATTTCATTGTGGTGGGAATTTAATAATGTTTATTTTTAGATATGGTGTCGGCTTGAATTGTTTAAATTTTGAGGTTAATCTCCTAATTTAGTATAAATAAGAGGTTAATTCACATTGTTTCTCCTAACAAGATCTAGCAATTGTATGAAACATCCTAATACTTTATAAGAGAAACATAGAGCAATTCAAGAGAATTTTCAAAGGTATTTCAAGGTAGACTATCAAAGGTTTATTGCAAAAATTCAAGATCATATCATCATGTCAAGGGTTTGATGCATTTATACATGTTGTTGAAATAAGAAAGTTGATCTAACATTGAAGATCTACTTGCAAAAATTGTTCACATCTTATCCAAGGATCATGATCTACATTCTTCATGGCCACTACATGTTAGATTGTAAATATTTATTACAAGACAACATCCAAGGTATCAACATTGCATCATTTCATGTTTCATGCTTCAATTTCATTATCTCATCATTTGGTTTAATTACCTACAAGGGGTTTGACTTAGGAAAACCTCTATTCACTAATAATCAACAAGATTTTCTTCCCTTGAATGTGTGTTTGTAGATTTATAGGTTGAAGATCAAGTGGAGAGAAAGTATAGAGAAAACTTGCCAAAGTTGTCGAGTTGCAAAATTTTCATTCAAAGTGCAAGAATGAATAATTGAAGCTACATAATTAAGTACAAGTTTTCATGACTTGACAACCAAAAATATGAGAGTGCAGACATCAAGGAAAATAACCTAATCTCAGTTTTAGAAACCCTAATAGGGACCCATTTTCCACTAAAGGAAAATGAGTCCTTTGTGCCCTAAAAATAGGCTTCTTGCAGCAAGGTACACACCTCTTTGAGCTGTAAAAATTCCCTCATAGTTTCTATAACAAGTAGGTATCATTTATGATTGTTATTTGCATCTTTGACAATTGCATCAAATTGCATAAAGATTTTGTGTGTAAAAACTTAGTGGTTCATCATCTTGTTGATTCATTTTTATGAGCCCTATTTTCCACCTAATCATCAATATTCTTCCATTTAAACTTTCTCTCGATTGTATTCAATTTGAGTCATTCCTACTCTCATCACTGTTTGACTTAGAACAACCAACTCATCTTTAATACTTATTTTTCAGTGAAAATGTTTCCAAACACTTTCTTGTTCCAGATCTTTAATTTTTCTTTGAGTCTTTTGAGTTTCTTGGAAAATATATACATTTTTCTGCCATGTTCTCCAATTGGTTCTTCCCAAAATAATTTGATTTGCAGAAGCAAATTTAGATGTCTTAACCACATCCTTTCAAATTAAAATTGTGACTTGATACTTGTATGCTCTTTGTAATCATTATTTAGTATTTATAATACTCATAAATATATTTGAAATAACTAATATCATATTGGATTGAATGGATTTTTTTATTATAATTTTTTTATTGAATAATTTGTTATACAAACAAATAATTTAATAAATATAAATACAAATCCATAAATCTACTTATGAAAATTCAATTATAATATATTGAATTATATTTTAAAAATTAATGCAATTATATTAATGATAATGTTTATTAAAGAATTAAACTAAATATGATAAAAAGTAAAATAATCATTAAATTGTTCACAATAAAATTATAATTTTAAACTTTAATTTCTAACATTTCACATAACATGGTTTTATCATGTTAAACTTCAAACTAGATATTACCTTTTATTTCTACATTTAATTTAAAAAAAGACTTATACAATGGTTATTATTTAATCAATTAACTTATATTATTGTCTGTAAGTTGCATTTCTTCCCAAAAATACTTTTTTGGTTTATTAAAATACTTTCCATCAATAACATTATTAAAAATAAATTTCTCAATTTAAAGTTAAAAAGTATTATTTATTTCTAATTTAACTAGTATATATATTTCAAAATAATCTATATAAAATATGTTGAATTATTTTTTCCATTAGCAAACTTAAAATAAATAAAAATTCATTGTATATTTATTAGATGGAAAAAACAAAAATTATTGTAATTAAACAATGAAAATAGAATTTTGTGATACTGTTCACTTTTAAAAAAAATTGAAAAATACAATAAAAAATCATGTGCACTTTTTAAATAATTGAAAAAACAATAAAAAATCATGTGCACTTTTTTTAAATTGTTAGAGGCCTTGTTTGAAGATGAGAAGATTGCTGAAACAACAAGTTACTGATCAAAATATATAGTAGAAGAAACAAAATCAGCAAAGAGTTAGAGGGCCACAAAGAGTAGTTGGTGGGGTAGGTGGCTGCTCTGTTTGTTGCAAAAAATGGTTTTAGTTTTGTTTCATGGATCCCATAGACTGGTTGGTCTCCTAGACATAATTAAAAGCATTCATTCATTCATTCATTTCATGATGAACAGTGATGACTTATATATCATGATGCCATTGTAAAATTACATCTATTGAGATAATGAAACTCAATAAAAACATCCCACTAATATACCATCTTATTCAATTGAGATCTTAGAAAACAAAAAGTAAAGCACACATGTCAATTGTGAATACATGTAAAAGCTATGCAACATTATTTTTAGCAATAACAAGATGCATGTAACCATGAAGTAAGAACTCCTGTAAATTCTTTATATGCATGTTAACAAGCTATGCCTCCCTCTTTATTATATGCATGTAATCTCTAATCGTGAACTAAACTTAATACTGCACACGCAACTCCTCTTCTATGGATTGCTCTCAGGAATTACCAGAAGAAATGGTGAGGGAAATTTTTCTGAGAAATGGTCGCGTAAAACAATATTTATGACAAGAAAGATAGTTCTCCAAAATTTATGTTTTGTACTTGTAGACATCCAAATTTGATCACTTCTATATGATCAAAATCGTCTACTCTATCCATATATGTCATTAATAGTGATTAAATAATTTATTTAATCATTATTTTATTTTCTACCTAAGGTTCCTAAAGTATGTAATTGAATAATTAAATAATTTACCTTACACCTTTTCTTCTCTAAATTAAATAAATAGGACAATTATTTAATTTAGTCACTTAACCTTTTTGATTAAAAATCATTTTTTAATTCCTCATTTTCTCTCTCCTTGTCACATTCTCCATAATGCTCTTTTAATCCGGATTAAATTAATTAATTTGTGATTAGGATGTGCAACACTTAATCAAGGTTAATGTCACATCCTCCATAATCTCCCACTTTCCTCTTATCTCTCATTAATTATCTTAATCCTGTGTTTCCACAACCTTAATCAAAGTCATTAACCACATTTGGCTTACCTTTTCTGGTCAACCTTTCCACTTGCCTTTCTTGGCCTTGACTCTCTTTCCCGTGTGAATTTTTAATTCACTTTTGTCTTTCGAAGGTCTTCCCCATCCCCATGCAAAGTTCTAGAAGGATTGACTTGTCACTTTACATGTGCCAAGGACTTCTAGAACCTTGAACTTGTCACATCACCCACATGTGACAAATCTCCAGCTTTTTGGAGACCTTCTTTTACCCAATAAACTCTCCAATGAATGTAAATTTTTAATTTGCATTTATTCTTCCAACCACTTCCCCTTTTCCTATGGAGATTTTTGAAGAGTTCTAAAATTCCTCAAATGTCTCTTTCACCCTCATTTGGGGACAAGAAGTTCCTTTTTGAGGAAATCTTCTCATCCCCCAAGGTACCTCAAAGGTACTTGTCCTTCATCCACCTCATGTACTTCTCTTCCACCTCATTTCCACCTCATTCCACCCTAAGACATCTCACATTCCACATGTCAAGATGTGAGGGCTTGTGAGTCCTCAACTCACCATAGCCCTTCATCTTGATCTTGTTGGATCAATCTCAATCATTGAATTCTCTAGAGAATTCCAATTATCTTATAAATAGCCCCTCATTTCTCCCATTTTAAGGATCAAGTCTTTTGCTACCGAACTCTTGCCAAATTGTCATTTGCAGTATTTTAATTATTTCATAGTATTTCTCATCAAATCCATCTTGCATCTTGCATCCACTTCACTCCATTTCCATCCAAGGAGCACACAAGACATCCAAATATCAAGGGCCAACCAAGGAAGAAGCAACATGAAGGTATAACAATCAACAATCAATTTGTTTATCTTTTTTTCATGTTATCTATTTCTCAGGCTAATCTTTAAGGTGCCCTTTTCTTATGTTAGTTATTCTCATTGCATCATTTTAGCATCTCACACTAGGACTTGAAATTTTAAAAGGATCACATTTTTGGCATGCTTGGTGGGACCCACAAAAAGGTTTCTTTCTTTTACATTTGTTGTTGTTTAGCTTGTTTGCAAGTTTAGGTCACAGAGGGGCAGATTTTCCCTCTTGGGCACTGCAGAAGTGCAGATACACCCTCATGATCTGACGTTTCTGATAGTGTTTACTACAGAAGTATGGATACACCCCCGTATTCCAATGTTTTTGCTAACAATTTTTTTGTAGAAGTGCAGATACGCCCCTGCATTCCAACATTTTTTGCTAACTATTTTACTACAGAAGTGCGGATATGCCCTCGCATTCCAACATTTTTGCTAACTATTTTATCGCAGAAGTACAGATACGCCCCCACATTCCAACATTTTTGCTAAATATTTTTCTGTAGAAGTACGGATATGCACCCACATTCCAACATTTTTGCTAATTGTTTTTATTGCAGAAGTGTGGATATGTCCCTACATTCCAACATTTTTGCTAACTATTTTTCTATAGAAGTACGAATACACCCTCCTGTTCCAACATTTTTCACAGCTAACATTTGCTTGTAGGGATTTTATTTCATTCAAATTTTAAAGTTCTCTTTGTTGTTTTATCTATTCACCTAGCATAATTAGGGGTAAGTAATACTTGTTGTTTGCTGTGTCTTTTTTTTTTGTGTTACCCTAAGGGGGCATTGGTTTGTTTTCACCTTCCCTTTTGCACTTTGTGCGGATCCGAGGGGGTAGTTGGAAATGATTAGTGTCTTCTTCTTAGAGGGACCTTCTTGGGGATTTCATCACCCCAAGGGAAAATCCCAACCACGCGTATCGGCGGGGTATACAAAGGGGGGAGAGCCAAAGCTGTAGCTCAATCTAGTTGCGTTGTAATTGGTGAAGCGTCGAAGCTAGGGTGATACCTAGATAGACGTGAAGAGTTGGTCTGAGCCTTTTAGTATCTCGCTGGGGCTCCCGACTCATGCTTGTGATGGACTAGTGTTCATGGTTGTGCCTCATGTACCGAGCATATATCAAGGAATCCCTAGAAACCTTGTTCATCCTAGAGTAAGACCTTTGCTGGCCATACCCCTTAATACTAATCATAGGATTGTGCTTGTTCAAAGTGTCTTTCTATGAGAAAAAAAAAAACCAATAAATTTTAATTAGTCAGCTTCATTGAATCATTTCAAGTCCTTATCGTAATCCCATCATACGAACCACATTACTTTCCACTACAGAGGGGCGGATATGCCCCCCTGTTTCAGCACTTTTTACTACAGAAGTGCGGATACGCCCCCTGTTTCAACACTTTTTACTGCAGAAGTGTGGATACGCTCCCCATGTTTCAACTCTTTTTACTACAAAAGTGTGGATAGTTTTTTATACTACATAAGTGTGGATACGCCCCCTGAACAGATAATTTCATCCATTTGACCATGCTAAACCCCTATTTGAACTCCCAAAGTCTCCATTTGACCATTTGATCATCCTAAACACTCATCTAACCAATCCAAACATCCATTTGATCATTCCAAACCTCCATTTAACCTTTCTCAAACATCCATTTATCACATTCTCATTGATCATTCCACCATTTGGGATACCCATCTTACCGTGTGACCTAAAAATTTGCACTTTCCAAAAGATCACTTCAACAACACATCTTCCATTTGCATTCATCATCATCTCTCAACACCAAATTCCTTAAACCTTGTTTTAGGAGTTATCTCCTGAATTGACCAAGGCATTAAGTTTGATCATTATCCTACATATAAATCCTCACAACCTAATCAATCCACTTCTATCTTGAGGGGGATTTGTGTTGTAAGTCAATGTCATTGGCCCAAATCAATCCCCTTCCATCTCAAGGCAGATTAGGCACTGTGATTATTGATTTAATCAGATCAACCAACGTATTAAGTCACCTAGGGTGGTTCCCAAATCGGGTTTAGGACCCTCTCCATAAAATCCAATCCTCATCCAAAATCATCAAATCGATACATCATCAATTGGTTCATCAAATTATCCAAACAATCCAGCCTTTATCCAAATCATCAAATTGATACATCATCAATTGATCCATCGACCAATCCTTATCCAATCTTCAAATTAATTGATACATCATCAATTTATCCATCATCCAATCCAAAACAAAAGTATCTTATCATATCCTCTGATCCAATCCCAATCTAAGCTCCAATCCCATTCTAATCTGAGCGTTAATCCCATCATCCTAATCTGAGATTTTATTCAATCCCAATCTGATCTTTCATCCAATCCCCATATGAGATTCCAATCCATCCTAGTTCTCTATCCATCATCTATTCTTTCCTTCTAATCTATATCCATCATGAATCTTTACCCCCCTCTCACACGACCAATAATAGTAGTCAAGGGGAATCATAATTGTGTTGATGATGATAACGAAAATATTGTTGATCATGAAGATTGTTATATAGATTCCCTTGATGCTATCATTGCTAGAAAGCTCTCTCCAATCACCTCCCAAAATCCCACTACTTCTTTGAACTATCCCACCATGCCTTCATCCACATCTAATAAAGGTCCTTATGCTACCCTTGACAAGGGATATCCAACATCCTCACCATCGACATATTCATCATATCCCACCTCTCAACCTCTATCATATCCAATGTCCACATCCTCTTATCCTCATCATCATGAACAATCCCAATACCTCTACCCTTATGCCACATCCCAATATTCTCATCCTAATCCAACACCCACACCTTCCTATCACAATCTTCCATCCCAATATTCCTCCTATCCTAATCCACCATCTCAATCCCCTCATCCTAATCTACCATCCATATCCTCCTATGCCAACTCACCATACATGTCTTCCTATGTTGGTCCACCACCTCAACCTTCCTATTCTAATCCAACATCCACACCTTCCTATCACAATCCCCCATCCCAATATCATTACATTAATTCCACATCTCCCCATTCTAATCCTTCATCTACAACTTCCTGATATCACTCACCATCCCAATCTTCCCAATCTAATCCCACATCCACATCTTCCTACATCACTCCCCCTTTCACCCAGTTATATCTTAATCCTCCATCTAAACATAACTCACCTAGTCCTCCAACCACTCCTAGTCCTCCATCTATTCCCATCCACTCATCTAATCATAATCCTCCATATTCTCCTAGTTCTACATATAATCCTCATCCACCCATCCACTCATCTAATAATAATCCTCTATCTCCTCCTATTTCTACATCTAATCCTTATCCACCCATCCACTCAGCTAATAATAATCCTACATCTCCTCCTAGTTCTACATCTAATCCTCATCCACCTACCCATTCATTTAATCCTCTAACTACTAATCCTAATCCTCCATCTCCTCTTAGTCCTCATCCACCTATCCATTCATCTAATCCTCCAATTCCTAATCCTAATCCTCCATCTCCTCTTAGTCCTCCATCCATTTCCATCCCCTCATCTAACCCTAACCCACCAATTGCTAATCCTAATCCTCCATCTAGTCCTCCATCCAATCCCATCCCCACATCTAATCCTAATCCACCAATCCCTAATCCTAATCCTCCATCCATCCTTGATCCTCCATCCATTCCCATCCCCTCATCTAACTCTAATCCACCAATTTCTAATCCTAATCCACCAATCCCTAATCCTAATCCTCCATCTCCTCCTATTACTCCATCCAATCCCATCCCCATGTCTAATCCTCCATCCACGTAGATCCTCCATCCATTCCCATCACTCTACCTAATCCTCCATCCATCACTGATCCTCCATCCATTCCCATCACTCTACCTAATCCTACATCCCTTCCAAATGTCGCCCAAGGACTCATGATAGAAGAGACAATTCCCTCCCACTCTATCATGTACTATCACTAGTGATGAGGCCCTCCTCCATCCTACACCTATCCCTCACATCACCATTCTTGACACTATCCAAATGGTTGAGCTAGTCAAACCCATCGAATCCATTGAATCCCAATCTGATGCTACTAGATCCACCCAATCCATTGAAGACATCCAATCCCCTCCTCCCAGTCCTAATATTCACAAAATTCAATCCCATGATCTTAATAAATCCTCCATCCTCCTATCTCCCCCAATTGAGAAGTCCCTCCAACATCCCACAGAAGATGAGTCATGCCAATAGCTTGATCCAAAGCATATCCCCTCCTCCAAATCAAGATCCTTCCATCCCATCTCCTACATCCCAAGATAATAATCCCCCATCCATCCCATCTCATGATTCCTATCCTCAACCAAGTCATGATCCTATCCTCCCATCCACCCCATCTCAAGATCACACTAGCTCATCCACTCCATCCCATGATCCCCTTTGCATTCAAGATCCAATCACTCCATCTCATGAACCCTTTTCATCCACTGCCATAAATCTAGATCCCATCATACTCCCCAATTCCTCTCTTGATCCCTTATCACTTATTCCTTTTGATGCGGCTATCTCCTCAGCTCCATCGCATGATCCTTCATTGCCCATCCCAATGCCACTTTTGTATCACCTTGGCCACATTGCACTTATCTTTGGTGGCCTTCTTACAGAAGTAAAACAACGCGTATGCACCACCCTACCTCTTCCACCTACTAATGTGCTCGCATCATGCTTCCAAGAGAATAAGCATCCTACCATAAATCACATGCTACAAAACATGAACTATCAAAGAAAAGGTTTAGGCCTTCATGAGCAAGGTACTTTAGAGCCCATCCAAGTCAAAGAACATCCAGACACACATGGTCTTGGATATATCTTCCAAAACCTGCACTCTAAAGATGTTGGTACAACCTTCGTACATCCTAAACGATCCTCTTCTAATGGCACAAGAGGTACTTTCCATCATTCTACCAAGTCATTTTCCGCCATCCCCCCTCCTCCATCATATTACCTCAAAAAAATGGTCCATCTTCCTCCCTCATCCTCTAAATCTATTTTGGGTCCTTATGTCCCTCTATCCATCATTTCTCATCCTCCATCTACTATGGGTTCTTATATCCCTCCATCAAACCCCACACATCCTCCATATACATAGTCTATTTTGGGTCCTTATATCCCAAAATCACCCCCTCCATCTTATCCTATTCATCCTTTCATTCATCCACCCCCTCTCCCTCATACACAACATAAAAATCCTACCTTCATAACTCCTAATCAGGATCAAAAAGGGAACATACCTACACATTATCCATCTACACATAATCCATATAACCCTACCTCCATCGCTCCATATCATCCATCTCCTCGCATCTATCCCCTTGCTAATAAAAGAACTTTGGATTCGAAAGAAAAAATGTATAAATCCAAATGTCCACATGAATCTAAAGCTCCTCATGTCCCCTTCAAAAGACATGTTGAAGAAAAGAACAATCAATTCCAAAATCCAAATCAATCCAAAAGGCCACAAAGGCCCACCAAAGCAAAAATAAAAACCATGTGGATTCCAAAGAAAAAAGGTGCCATACCTTCAAATGAAAAATCCATGACGACATCCAAAGTTGCTATTCCCCCACAAAATAATTCACCTCCTCCATGTCCTAAATATATTTTGGGTCCCTACATCCCAAAAATCACTATCCCAACTCCTCCATTATCGTCACCCTCTCCATCCATTCCTCCATCTATATTTTCACATCCACCACATGTGCCAATGTTGATCCTGAACACCTTCCCCTATCACGCATCCACTCCATCATTCCATCCATACACTTTTCAACACCCCTTCCACTATCCCCCCTATCTCCCCCATCCAACCCCTTTGATTCATCCTCTTGCATAATTCATTTCTTCTACTAAGGTTGTACCAACATCCACTGGTCACTTTACACATGGGCTCTTATTACCTCATATGGAACTTGATTCTTGAGTCCTTCATCCATCTCCTTATCAAATATCCTCCAAATCTGCATATCCATATCCCTATATTTATCCATCTTCATCCACATCCTAGTCCAAAAAATACAAAAAAAATAAAAAATAGTAAAGAGAAAATCATTCGTTCAATGTAGAAAACTCAGTAAACAAGTGCCTTGGATAAGTACCATGATGAAAACCTGGAAAACAAGCATCATGCGTAAATTCCCCATCTAGTCTCCTTCCACGATTGGGGGCAACATCCACTTACACATTCCTTTCCTCCATCTCCTACGTTTGCCTATCTTCCACATCCTATCCATCCTACCCATTTATCCCACTCCCTCCATATTCCTTGTGATCTTGATAAATGTAGGGGTAAACCTATATACATGTTTTGGACACCTCTTGGAATATATTCCCCTCATCCATACACTATCATATTCCTTATCCACCTCTCTCTATCTTCCATTCTCCATGCATCCTATCCACCTCTCTCTATCTTCCATTGTCCATGCATCCTATCCACCTCTACCTATCTTCCATTTCCCATCTCACTCTCTTATCCACCCACATTGCTATCCCTCTTGCCTCGTCATGCATGAAACATCTAGAGTGGGGGCATCTCCTTATTTGAAATTGGGTCCTTGGAGACATCGTCCATCCATTCTGCCAAGTAATCCTCTCCATCTTCCCATCTTTCCCATCCTTACCTCCCCATCCATTTATCCATCCAGTCATCGCTTCTATCTACCAAATTCTTATCTTCCTATACTCTCATCCACTAGTCCTTTTCATCCTTTCATCCTTATCTACCCCCTTCCTCTATCCTCTTATCCTAGCCTTACATCTTTCTAATATCCTCTCAATCTTCATCACTCATCTATCCATCTTCTTATCCATCCATCCCTTTCCCTCTATTTTCCTCCTATCTCATCATCCCTTGTCATTGGTATCTCGCTATAGGCTACCCCCATGCACTCCAATGCCATTCACATCCTAATTCATCCCTCCTATCTATTTCCTACATCTTTCTGATATATTATCACTCTTCATCATTCATCTATACCTCCTCTCATCCTCCCAATTCATCTTCTAATAATATAGATCACTATCCCATCCCTGAGCTTTGCATAACCCACATCCAACATATCAACCATCCCATCCACACAACCTATCCTATCTCATCATATCCGCTCCATCCATTTATCTTTGTCATCTCATCATCCCTTATCCATTGTCTTTCATTGGTCTCTTGTCGAACTACATTGCCCCTGCACTTTCACATAAGCAAGGTCAATTATTTGATCCGCCCCTAGGGTTCTATCTTTTATTTGTCTTGTCATCTTCCATCCTTTGTCTTTGGCCTTGTATCGACCTACGTTGCCTATGTGCTCTCTTGTAGGCAAGGATAAATAATTTTGTCTACCCCTCGGGTATCTGTCATGTCTTTCACCATCCATCATAGGTCTCCATTATCCTCTTTCCACTTTTATCCATGGTGTTTTATCAAACTACAAGGGCTCTGCACTTTCACGTAGGCAAGGCTAATCTTTGATCAACCCTCGAGCCCCTAGGTCTTTAGGGTGTGTCGGTCTTGTGTCCCCTAGGTCTTAAGGGTGTGTTGTCTTGTCGTCCTATCATCTTGTTGTGTCATCAAGTATTTCCCTATCCTAGTTGGTGCTTACAAACAATGGTCATCTATATCACAAGATCCAATCGGTTTCTGATATCCTACATCATGTCAATCTTTTAATTTACTATCCATCATCAGTCTCAACAGGATGTATCCTTCCTAACATACCTCATCAACCCCATCCATCATCTTGATCCTATGGCAGAAGACATTTGAAATTGATTGTAATATTTTGATGCTTTTGGATTTTGTTTATCATTTGTGCTCCCTATCATCACTTTTTATGGTTGCCTTGATCCATCATATCACAGTGTGGTTTGAATAGTCAACATAGGGGCATATCCTGCTAATTTCTTTGTTTCTGTCTTCTTGGTTGTCCCACGTAGTACCCACCAAGATCCTTGAGGTCTTGTGTTATGTTGGGGCATCCTTTTGTGCTTGTGGTTATTCCAATACCTGGCATGACCAAATTCATCATGACTTTGGGGTGTTGGGATAGCCTTCTTGTTTGTTGTGTTTGTTTTATGCATTAGACACTAATTCATCTTGGTTTACATACCCTGACACTCGGTGTCTTATGCTATAGCAAAAAAAAGTGCTCCAAAGATGGAAAATTGCATTAGGATTTCATTTCATTTTCCATTCCATCATCTTGCATGTATCCCTCATCCTCTCATCCATCAAAATCCCTCACTAATCCATAATCCTTCATCAATATCCCTCCCCTATCCATCCAATCTCTTATCATCATCTCTTCAATCTTCTTAGAATACTATCAATTGGTTATTCTAAGCATCTTGTCCCCCATCATTTCATTTAACCATCTTGCCTCCCCATTCGATCCTCATCCATTCAATCTAGCACAAATCATCTAATCACACTCTTGGTCATGTTCCCAGCCTTGCATGTCCAAAAAATTATGTAAAATAGGGCGTATCTACCCCTCTGCAGTAAACTGGAGGGCGTATCCACACTTCTGCAGCAATCTAGAGGGCGTATCCACACTTTTGCAGCAATCCAGTGGGCGTATCCACACTTTTGCAATAGTCTAGAGGGCGTATCTGCACTTCTGCATCAATCTAGAGGGTGTATCCGCACTTCTGCAGCAATCAGGAGGGTGTATCCACACTTTTTCAACAATCAGGAGGGCATATCCGCACTTCTGCAGCAATCCAAAGGGTGTATCCACACTTCTGCAGCAATCAGGAGGGCGTATCTACACTTCTGCAGCAATCAGGAGGGCATATCCACACTTCTGCAACAATCCAAAGGGTGTATCCGTACTTCTGTAGCTTGACTAGGACAACATCATATGTGTCCTTGAATCCATTTGTGCTCACCTTTATCTCCCATCACTTATCATCATCTTCGTATCCCCTTTCATTATCTCATCTCTCTCATCTTTTCCCACATCCCTTCATCCTTCATCACTCATCCACCATTCTGCCCTGGAAGGGCGGATTTGCCCCTTTCTGGGGCGGACCTGCCTTCTGGGGTAGATCTTCCCCTTTCCGAGGTGGATCTGCCCCTTTTCAAGGTAGATCCACCCTCTCGTGGTGGATCTACCCTCTTGGGGTGGACCAGCCCCTTTCTGGGGCAGATTTGCCCTCCTGGGGCGGACCTGCCCCTTCTTGGGGTAGATCTGCCCTTCCGTGACGAATTTGCCTTCTTGCTAGGGCAGATCCGCCCTCTTGAGGTGGACCCACCCCTTCCCGAGGTGGATCCACCCTTTCAGGGTGGATTTTCCCTCTTTTTGGGGTGGACCTGCCCTTCCGAGGTAGATTTTCCTTTTTTTCAAGGTGGATTTTCCCTTCTGCAGTGGGGCAAATCCGCCCCTCTACAACACTTTTTTTCCCTTTTCTTCCCAGGGCCACCATTTGCAAACCGTGTATCGGATCGAATTCGTTCAAAAGGGAAACTTGCTTATTTTTTTGAGCTCTTTCCAACCATACCTTTCATTTCTTCCTATCAAGAATTCATCTGGGAGCCCTCTCTTTTCCCTCCCTTTTTAAGGGGTATTTCTTTACTTCTTATTTACCTTTCTTTCCTCGAACTAATCCCTTCCCTTCTTAGGGCCGCCATTTGCAAACTGTTTGTATGTTTGACTTCGTTCAAAAGACAAACTTGCCTAATTTTCTTCCTATCGAGAGGTCACTCAGGACCCCTCTCTTTTCTTTGATCACCCTCTTGAGGGGGCATACCCTTCCCATTTATCCATTTTCCCTGCCATAGTCATTCCTTTACAGGATTGGGGCATCTTCATCTATTCCCTAGCTAATTGGATAGATTAGGTCCTCCTCCCCATGCTAGGGCATCATCTTCCGGTTACTTCCTCTATAGAGTTATCTACATTTTCTTTTCTTTGAAGCACGGTTATTCTAATGGTACCTCAAAGAGGGGTAAAATGTAGACATCCAAATTTGATCACTTCTATATGATCAAAATCATCTACTCTATCCATCTATGTCATTAATAGTGATTAAATAATTTATTTAATCATTATTTCATTTTCTGCCTAAGGTTCCTAAAGTATGTAATTGAATAATTAAATACATTACCTTACACCTTTTCTTCTCTAAATTAAATAAATAGGACAATTTATCTAATTTAGTCACTTAAATTTTTTGATTAAAAATAAATTTTTAATTCCTCATTTTCTCTCTCCTTGTCACATTCTCCATAATCCTCTTTTAATCTGGATTAAATTAATTAATTTGTGATTAGGATGTGCACCACTTAATCAAGGTTAATTTCACATCCTCCATAATCTACCACTTGCCTCTTATCTCTCATTAATTATCCTAATCCTGTGTTTGCACAACCTTAATCAAATTCATTAACCACATTTGGCTTACCTTTTCTAGTCAACCTTTCCACTTGCCTTTCTTGGCTTTAACTCTCTTTCCCATGTGAATTTTTAATTCACTTTTGTCTTTCCAAGGTGTTCCCCATCCCCATGCAAATTTCTACAAGGTTTGACTTGTCACTTTACATGTGCAAAGGACTTCTAGAACCTTGGACTTGTCACATCACCCACATGTGACAAATCTCCAGCTTTTTGGAGACCTTCTTTTACCCAATAAACTCTCCAATGAATGTAAATTTTTAATTTGCATTTATTCTTCCAACCACTTCCCCTTTTCCCATGGAGATTTTTGAGTAACTCTAAAATTCCTCAAATATCTCTTTCATCTTCATTTGGGGACAAGAAGTTCTTTTTTGAGGAAATCTTATCATCCCCCAAGGTACCTCAAAGGTACTTGTCCTTCATCCACCTCATTTCCACATCATTCCACCCTAAGACATTTCTTTCCACATGTCAAGATGTGAGGGCTTGTGAGTCCTCAACTCACCATAGCCCTTCATCTTGATCTTGTTGGATCAATCTCAACCGTTGAATTCTCTTGAGAATTCCAATTATCCTATAAATACCCCCTCATTTCTCCCATTTTAAGGATCAAGTCTTTTGCTACCAAACTCTTGCCAAATTTTCATTTGCAGCATTTTAGCTTTTTCATAGTATTTCTCATCAAATCCATCTTGCATCTTGCATCCACATCACCCCATTTCCATCCAAGGAGCACACGAGACATCTAAATATCAAGGGCCAACCAAAGAAGAAGCAACATGAAGGTATAACAATCAACAATCAATTTGTTTATCTTGTTTTCATGTTATCTATTTCTTAGGCTAATCTTTGAGGTGCCCTTTTCTTATGTTAGTTCTTCTCATTGCATAATTTTAGCATCTCACATTAGGACTTGACATTTCAAAAGGATCACAGTACTAAGCATTGGACTAGTCTTTGATGGAGGTTGAAATTTACAGATAGTGCAAGAACGACATGGAGTTACAATAATTATTTGGTAATGGTTGAAATTTAATTTGAATTTTTCTTATGTTTTATTTTAGAATTTATTAGGAGAAAGGATGTACTAGTTGAGTATGTTTTAATAGATTTTATAGCAACAATATTGAACTAATAGTTGTAACTTTAAATTTGTTACTATTGATAACTATCAATAATGCAATAGTATGTATTCTTTATATCTAAAAAGCTATAATATGTATTTTTTAATTAATATAATTGGTAATTGTGGCATAGGCAAATTTATCAGAAAATTTATGGCTAGCAATTCGTGGATGGAAAATTCATCAAAGTTTTTGAAATATATATTAAAAAAAATTAATGCGGTTAATTTTCCCTTGGGGTGAATTGCTCGTGGTGAATTTTACTTAGCGGTAAATTTTCATCAGTCAATTTTTTGTGACCTATTCCATGATGAATTGTTGATGAATTGTTGACCGGGAATTTTTCTAAAACCGATAATTGTATGCTTGTGAAAGGGAATTTGGATTTTTTAATATAGAGTTGAAATTATTGTTCATTGAGTCGAGTGGTAATATAGAACATATTACCAAACCTTTTCTAAATGAAATATATTTTTTAGATTTTATTTTTATTTTTAATTTGGAATAGAAAATTACTTTTCATTTATTAAAAGATAGTAAGATTTTTGTTTTATCTACAAAGTTTTCAAATAATTTTTTTCTTTTTTTTTTACAATATTATATATTATTTTTTCAAATTCTGATTTAATAATATTAAATTATAGAGGGGTAAAAATTTATTCAAACCAAAAGAAAGCAGTACAAAACAAGGCATTACACACCCCTGTAATCATAAGGGTAAGTATTTTTTGAAAAAATAATGATGTATTCTAGTTTGTTTATTAATTCATTCGAGAGAGAGATATTTTTATAATGTAATTTAAGGTATTTAGAATTTGTTTTATAATTCTAATTTATTTTATATAAAAAATAAAAAATTATTGTGAAAAATAAGGAACACTTTCTAAAGCTATGACAAGTGATATATTATGATAAACATGTAGAAAGGAAAGTAGAGAGCTTCTAAAACAACGATTTAATATATCTTCATGCATGATTTCTTTTAATACAATAAATGTCAAAGACAAGGATACTTTTAATATCTTTAAATTTTAATTTAATCATTTTTAAGGACATTCATGTTATTTTAGATTCATGCAATTTATCTATATACTTTCACAAAAATAGTAAATTAGTGAAGAAATAAACATGCATGTATGTAAATATAAATTATGCATGCAAAATATTTTGATGGATGCAAAAATATGCAAGCATAAAGAAACAATTCATACATAAAAATTAAAAAAATGCATAAAATAGTGACACATGCATGAAGAAAGAATGAACACATGAAAAAATAGTGCATGCTCAAAAAAATGATGCATGTACATAAAAATATTTATGTATGAGAAATCAATGGATGCATCCAAAAGATATCCACGTGTGAGAAAGTAATGGATGTATGTAAAGAGAATGTATGATTGATAAAGGATCTATATCACATCCATATAATCAACCTTTGTTTACTATACTAATATGTTGAGGTTATATTTCTATAGAAGTCACCAAAGTAAAGTAGGCAATGCTTTGAGGAGAGTTAATTCCTCCTATATTCTAAAAACTCTCCTCCTATATTCTAAAAATTTAGGATGATTAATCAACATTGCATTTGATTATTTTCACCATGACATCTATAAATTAGGATTGGTATCCAAATACTACATCAACCAAAGCTACATTTTTTATGGTTGAATATTTATTAGGTTATCTCACATTAGTTTTCAATTTGAATAAACTTTGCATTTCATTGTATACACCAATGAATCAATTGTTAATTGAGATTAGTGTCCAACTACTACATCAACTAGGGTTGCATTTTATATGGCCACATATGTTCTATCTGATCCCACCTCATTGCTCCCAAAATCATATTCTCACTCCTTATGAGGTGGTGAATGCACAATGCAAATTTCCTCTTAATATAGTTCAAAAATATTTAGGAATTCTTATATGCATTTCTCTTATCCTACCTTATTTACTTCATATAATACAAAACCAAGAAAATCCTTCTCCCTTATGTCATTTTTTACGGATTTGAACTATAGGAGAAACATGATCTTCATTTTTCTTCCCTAAATCACCCTTTAAATATATAACTCTTCTTGAGAAAGTTGTGAGCACAAGAAATGATAGATCAAAATCCTATATTCAATGGTGGGAACACTTTTTATGAAATTCCTCCACAACTAGATTATTAAATAGAGTATCATCAAGGTTTAGCATGAAAGAATGTGATTTATTGCACTCTAGAACCACCATTTTATTTTCATCCACTATTATCAAAACATGAATTTCCTTCTCTAAGATTAAGGATCTAAATGTGGCTATTGTGTCCCTAAGTCAATGAAAGGGGAAGTAGCTTCTCCCTATCCTTGATGTTATTTGAGGTTAAATCAAAGATCAAAAAATAAGACAATAGGTTCAAAGTTATGCAATGAATTTATAAAAAATGAATAACAAATCACCAAATTCCTCAGCATTAAATTTATTTATTTTTTGTTGTTAAAATTGATTTTTTTTTTTCATGTATTATATGATGATTTGAAAAGAATTGAGATGAACAACATTAAATACAATACCCTAACAATATGTGCTAATAGATTATAAAATAAAATAATCTCATAAAGTTAGTTAAAGTCATCCTCCAGCCAAATTTATATTAAATTTGTGATTAAGAAATTATTTATAAAAATATATAATTTGAATCAATTTATTTTTTTGTATTGAATATAGTATATCGAGATTTACATAGGACTGCTACTGTAGTTTACCAAGCTAGAACAACAACTATTCGTGACTGATTTCACAAAGATACAGTTTACATGAGAGGCTTTTACAAATGTACACAATTGCCTAAAATTATTCAATGCCCATCTTTGTTTATAAGAAACTCATAAAAAGAACATTACCAATATCATTGGTCCGACCAACAATATTATGTGAGATTCACCACATCTTCCATTTGGGGATTTAGCTGATGGGGTCCTCTTTGCCTTGCAGGTCTGACAACCTCATTCACCATATTTTGCAACTCCTCAAAGGCCCTCCTAAAGATTTATGCTTCCTCTAGGTTCAGTCGACATGCTGATCCTTTTCTTATCAGCTTCATAATTTTTTCCTTGGAGATCTCAATGTGGATAGATACATGTGATGAAACAAAAGCATGTGTAATTCTTTTTCCAGACTTAGTAAGTACCCTTTTCACTCCCATAAACCTGTCATTGTTCCTTGCCTTCCAAATATGTCATAAATCTCATTAGTTAGCAAAGTCCAAAATAAATTACGTTTAGAATTAATTTTGAGATTACCAAAAAAAATATCTCGCCAATTGATTTTACTATCCTTGTGCCATATTTTCAAATTGAGACAAAATAAATTCCAGATTTCACTTGCATATAAACAAATCAATGAGAATGTGTTTAACTATTTTTGGCGTCCTGTAGATGCTACAAATATCTAGGTCAAGACTGTTAGTTTTGAAAGGTATTTTTTGCAATATGACAAGCCACCTGAAGCAAGCCTTTTTGGGCTCCATTGAATTGTGCCAAACATTGGAGAGAATCATTTTCCATTCTTTAGCATTCAAATAAATATCCCAACAATTATTTACATGATCAAGAATAAAGTTATTCCTAGTCAGCTCACTATAAATAGCTTTAGCTTTAATACAGTTAAGAGAGGAGCCATCTTTCCAACGAACATCATTAGCAACATCAGACTCTTGCTCTACAATTTTGGGGAGGTGTGTCTCTCTGCATGCTTCTAGCAATATAGAGTAGGTTCTAACATTTGAATATGCTAAATCAAATTTTTCTCAGATGATGTCCCAGTTTATCAAGTTACCATCAGAGAGGATATCAGCAAATGTTTTGATGCCTTTGTTGTGCAACTTTTTGGCCAAGCAGCCTTGGAGCAGGGCAAGATTTTTTCCATTATGCTCAAGATTCCACTAGATGGAGCTGTAAGAGAGACGTTTTACATTATTATTAAGGGTAATATTACTATTTTTAAGACACACAATGTGTTTTGTTCAGTCCCATGCCTTCTACAAGATTTTAAAGATAGCGGACCCAGCCGAAACCATTGGGTGCTCACTGAAGAGAATGTCATTTATGGGCAAATATTTCCATGTCTTGGCTTGTTTTGGGACTGCCTGCTCAATGTTCTTCCTGACCAAGACTTTCCAAGGCTCATTGCCTTCTAGGTATCTCAGGATCCATTTAGTTGCAAGTGAAACCCCTTGTAGTCTGAGGTCTTTCAAACCAATACCCCCTTGAAGTTTATTTAGGTAGAACCACTCCCACTTGACCGAGTGTCTCTTTTGTTTCCCTTTACCATCCGACTAGAGGAAGTTTCTGATTCTTTTCTGGATGTCATTAACTTGGTAGTTACTAAAGAACCATACAAAGGAAAAGTAAATACTATAGGAGGGAATAATCTTTTGACAAACCTGTATTCTACCTGCCAGAGAGAGGTACTGTCTGTTCCACCCACTTAGCTTTTTCTCAATCTTAGAGTTTACCCAGTTCCACATTTCCTTGAGGTTTGGGCTTACAACAAATGGGATTCCCAAGTATCTCACAATATTTTTGGGTCCTCCCCACTAAAAATCATATCTCTCCATCCATTCAAGTGGCTCCTCTTTACATCTGAGAAAGGTATCTACTTGGCCCTTGAGAGCTTTGCACTAGATGCAAGATAGAAGAGATCAAAATTCTTCATTAAAGAATACAAGTTGCTTTGTTCCAACTCCACAAAGATGGAGGTATCATCCATAAACTAAACATTGACTAATTCAGTTTGATCAGGAAGGAATATTCCATTGATTATGGGGGGGAAATTTGTTATCTCTTAAGAGATAATGGAGAGCATCCGAGGCTATAACAAAAAGGGTTGGAGCAAAAGGGAAGCCTTGCCGGATGGACCTCTCGAGGGGGATTTTTTTAGATAGCTTACCATTTACATCAACTTGAGTTGAAGTATCTTTCAAGAGGGTGTCCACCATCTTACAAAATTTGTCAAGAAAACCAAATGCCTAGAGCATAGTTCTCAGAAAAAAACCACTCCACCCTATCATAGGCTTTTTTGAAGTCCAAGAGGAGCATTGTCATGTTCTGATTGGAGTTCTTGGGCCACTCCAAGGCTTCCCATCTTGTTATAATATTTTCAAGGATGTATCTGCCTTTTATAAACCCTATTTGCATGTTGTTTATGAACTTTGGCAAGATATTGACTAACCATGATGCAATTACCTTGGCCAAGATTTTGTAACAGATGTTCAACAACATTATAGATCTCTAGTTTTTAACAAGGTTCTTGTCTCCTCCCTTTGGGAGAAGTTTGATAATTCCTTTGTTGATATCATCCCCTAGAGACCCTTTTTCTAGGGCCTCCTTATATACTTGCAAGAGGTCCTCACCTAGCCATTTAGAGAATTCTTTATAGAATTCCATTGGGAAGTCGTCCCATCCTAGGGATTTATCACTTCTCATGGACATAATTGCATTAGCTACCTCCATTTTGGTGATGTCACTTTCAATCTTGAGACAATCTTCTTTACTGATCATTCTAAGTATAAGCCTATTGATGATGGATCTAGCTTTTGTGCCCTAACCACCCCCACAGTCTGAAGTAAAAATTTCTTTAAAGTAAAAATTTCTTTGAAGTAGGAGTGGAAGCATTCTAGGACTTCTTCTTGGGTGGCACATAGCTGTGTCCCATCCCAAATCTTCCCCACATGATCCTTAACTTTATTTTCCTTTAGATAGTTGAAGAAGAACTTTGACCCCTTATCCCCACAACTTAGCCAGTTCATCTTTGCTCTAAATTTCTATCTAGACACCTTGTGAGCCTGAATCTTTCCCAAACTATCCTTGGCAAGAATTAGCCTTTCACACAGTTCCTCATTTTTAGGAATAGCTTGCAACTTGATTTCTGCCTCAAGAAGGCAGTCTTGTAGGTTTTTTTCATCCTTCCTTTTGTCCATGGCCCACTTTTTTCCAATTATTTGGAAGAGGGGCCTCCATCCTTTTACATTAGCATTCCACTGTTTGATAACTAAAGCCTCTTTCAACATCCACTTGTTTATTTCCCTTAGGGATGCAATGGCTTCTCTGCAATCACTATCTTTCAACAACTGGGTATATTAGCATGAAGTTTTTTTTCTCGTTTGTCTCCCAGAGAAGAATTTCAATAGTTGGTGACTGTTGCAATGATGGGGTGGTGATCAGAAAGGGTATAAGGATATACCTAAACTTTGATCCCATTGTCATTAGGGAGAAAATTAAAAACATCTTTATTGGCATAGAACCTATCTAGCTTGGAATAATTTATGCCTTCTCCTCTTTGGGCATTACACTAGGAGAACCACACCCCATTGCATTTATTTTTGCATCCTTCTATAGTGTCAACTAGTCTCAACTTATTTTTACATCTCAACTAGAAGTGCCTCTTGCTACCTTTCCATGTCAAGTTGGCTCCTCCCCATTTGTCCTCTTCTTGCTCAACCATGTTGAAGTCTCCTCCCATAATCTAGGGAATATCCTCTAGTCCTGCAAGCCATTTCAATAGGTTGCATCTCTCCCTATGGTCATTGGAGTAATAAATAGAGAAAATCCCAAAACTTGCATGCTCTTTTTCAATTTTGACCCATACAACCTTGTTACAGGGTGAAGTTCCACTCCTTATAATGTATTGAGCTCAATGATTAGCCACTAGGATGGCTGGCCCTCCCCTACCTTTTTCATGTGTAGTTAAAAAGGACTTAGAGGAGTTCCAAATTAATTTGATGTTCATCTCCAAATCAAACCCAATAGCTTTAGTTTCTTGCAAACACACAATATCTTTCTTCTTCTCAAGGTTCAAAACCTTCTCACTATATACTTTTTGTCAAGGGATTCTAGTCCCCTAACATTCCATGAGATACATTTAAGCCTCATTTCCTGATGTCATGTTTATGTATCCTTGGTCTCCTTTGAAGTGTTCAAAGAAATTAGGTATTTTATCCTCGGTTTCCAATTTTTTTGCCATCGGGGACTGGAGAATTGTGCTAACTTTCTTCCTCTTGGTCAAGGATAGCCCTCATTTCTTGGCTCTGCTAGCTAGGATGCTATGATTTATTGGCCTCCTTAGGACTTTCTTGGAATTAGAAGCTTTGGGCTCCAATACCACAACACCACCCTCCTCATATTTGCACCCTTTGGTACTAGGGGTCCCTTCATTATTCTCCTCTTTTGATTTAGATGCTGATTTATGATTTTTATTTTCTTTATCTTTGACAGATTCCTTATTACAACCAAGGTTTTGAGGGTTAGGGACAAGTTTATTTTTAGTGGTTAGATCTAGGATAGTGGTTTTCTCACGAGTGGTTTGAGGGTCCTCACCTCATGAAGTTTTGATAGGTTTAGGGGGGGCTGACTCACTGTTTTCACTAAATTTAGCCTTTTCCAAAGTAAACTCAAATGCAACCCAAGGGAGGTTGCAGGTTGCAATCTCTAGGTCTCGGTAAACAAAATTTTGGGGAGTATCAATGAGGGGGTCAACCGCACCCTCCCTATCTAGCTTATTGGCCTCACCTAATGCGGATCCAGAACCACTTGAAGGAAAACTACCATCCCAACCCTGAATCAAACTATTTTTGACCAGTTCAACCTTGAATCAATTGACCTCTTTATTGCTTCAATAGACCATGTTCTTGGCATCTGAATTGATGTAAAATTATTTAGCCAGATTTTCTTCAATTCTCTTTCTAATTCACCTCATATCCAACTGCTGGGCATTGAGATTCTCAACAATGTTTGGGCTTTTGGTTATATTTTGGGCCAAGGCATGGGCTCCCAAGCCACCAACACCAATTGAGGTAATGTCACCATCGTCACTTTCCTAAGAAAGGGCTTTGAAAGAGTTGTGAGTGGGTGTTGCCACTTGAGATTTTTTAAGGGGAGGGGTAGGGTATTTTTCACATCTCACTAACTCAAATCCCATAGATCCAGCACCATCATTCACCAATGGTGAACAATTTATAGACGGCTCAAGAGAAATGGAGGCTTCCTCACCCACCTCAACCTTGACTGGCTTCACCACCATTGGGGTTTCTTTCGATGTGTGATGAGATTCAAAAGCCTTGTGAGATGAATCAAGAGCAGAAGCAGGGGGATCATGTTCTTTTTGGTTAACCCCTTTATTCTTTATAATAGGACAATTTTTTCGGACATGGCCTTGACAACGACAAAGAATTAAAGAATTTATACCCCCCAATATTTCAAGGGGGAAGACAAAGAGGTTATTATCTTCTTTAATAATAATGTTGGTAGGGATCTCAATGTCAGGGTTTAGAGTAATTAGCACTCGTGCGTCTAGATGTGGCAACATAGCTTTCACCTCATCTATACGCAAGACAAAGCTGATAGGAGATAAAATTTGGGGGATTACTTTCTAAATTTTTGGTTGCAGATTCATTAAGACCACCCACCTAAGGCAGGAGAGGGAAATAATTTCCTCCACAATGGTGGTTAGAGTCCACGAGAGAGCCCTAAAGGTACAACCACCAAGGTTCTAGTATGTTTTTTCTAGAGTTTTTTTTTCTGCATATCGTTATTCACCTAGAAAATAACTAAAAACCCTCATTGTATCATTTTATAGAATTTAACCAGTATTCCAAATTTATTAGCCCAAGTTTTAACTAGCTAGTTATCTATAAATTTCCTTGTCGGGACTTTGTTAGTGTCGATGGCAGTGAAGAAAATGGAAGAGTTCTTTGATCTACATCTTTCAGTTGAAATAAAAGATTTAAGTTCATTATTTGAGGAAATGACAAGATCATTGGAGGTTATGGAGGGTATCTTACCTTCCTTTGATGCATGGATATCAATCTCCTTAATGTCAAACTTGGTGTTTGTAGAGATTTCAACACCATCTGTTGCCAACACTTCCTTGAATGACTTTCGCACACTATTCAAATGTGCAAATGAAGGCTTAGGGTTAGCATTGGTGGACTCAGGACAGGGGTTCCCGTGCCTCTCTCCATAAGTGGAGGGAGGAAAATAGATCATGCCCAGACCCAAAGAAGGCTTGAGGAGCGACTTGAATGACAAGAAACACACACAAGACATGCAAAAAAGGAAGGAAAAAAACACAAAGAATACAGGAGAAAAGAGGCCACTTTCACACAAAAAACCTACATTGGGTGGGGAAACACACTGTCTCCCCCATAAAGAGTTGTCACATCGAGCCCGTACGCCATTGATGCAAAGGCTAAACCTATTGGACTAACCACCAGCATCTCCCTTCGGGTTCGTGACATGGTTTAACTGCCTCCCATGGATCTTAACTGATGCTTGTATTGGGAATTTACAGGTCGATATTTTGGTACAATGACAAGGCCAAAAATTAGTATCAAAGTCGGTCACAAGTTCAAACCCCTTTGGTGATGCTAAGGGGGGGATTGTTGGACTAACCACTAGCATCTCCCTTCGGGTTTGTGACATGGTTTAACTGCCTCCTATGGATCTTAACTGGTGCTTGTATCGGGCATTGACAGGTTGATCTTTGGGTGCAATGACAAGGCCAACAAAACCCTAGCGCTGATACCTTCTAGAAGACTATTTTCCATTTGAATCAATTTTTCACTAACATATTTGAATGATAATAAATAGTTAAAATATGAATAAAGACTAATAAAATAAACGTGTGCATAAATGTTGATGGATGGAATGAAAAAAAAATTAAGCATGCACTATGTATATTAACTAGGAATCACACCTTGGTGTGCAAAGAGTATGCCAAAGAGGTGTGGAAGGTTAATTCAAAAAATATTTGGTCTATTTTTTGCATACATTTGTCTAGTATATGAGGTCATTTGGAAAACCATTTAGCACATTATGTTTGTGCAAACAAGGTCTCAATGAAGAAGTGATAGCTTCAAATGAGTTATGCATCCACTTATATTTTGGATGGCAGATGTGTGTCTAAATGGACTTAATAAATCCATGAACATAGGGTGCCCACATACTAGCATCACCCACGTAGTATAGATCAAATACTCCTCACCAAAATAAATCCAACCCATAATGTTAATAATGTGGTGTTAAAAAAAAAAATGTTCCTCATAATGTGCAGTGTGCAAAATTATTTAAAATAGAAAAAGGAAAATTATATATCCAATAATCACAATCATCACATCGATCGATATATAAATATAAATTTTGCTCCTTGATTCTAGTAAACACTTGGCATTCTTTTTCAATATGTCCATAGTCATTGAAATTAACTCGATTGTTTTGAAAAAGCTTATCTATCTGAATCAATTCATTTCTTTTATTATGTAAGCATCCTTAATTTCATTTAATTTAAATAATAGTTGCATCCTTAAGAGAGTGGGTGTGTTAACTTATAGGTAATATGGATGCATTGTAAATTACAATTTAAATTACTTTTATGTAATAATAAAAATATATTTTTTTGCCTACAAATAATGCTCGTAAATAGTGGGTAGAGGTAAAAAAATCTATTATTATATCCTTTTCCCTTGTGCCTATCACTTGCTACATTTACTAATGTTGCCTTTCTGATTAATCCATAAATATATGATAAATTATTTTGATCAAATTATTGCAAGTAAGCCACTTAAAAAGGGCATCAAATGTCAAACTGATTAAATAGTGTGTGAGGGGGAAAATCATAGAGTCTAAATGAGATAAAAACAAAATTGAAATATAATATAATCTAAATAAAAAACAACTAATTTAGATCTATTCCTACACTCATGAAATGACTTTCTAAGTTATTGAGAACACATTTGAAATCCTACGATTATCCAAATGAGTTCAAAACATGAGAGATGTTACCATCCCATGTCAGAGTGTGTTCACATTATGTCAAATTGTTCATATCACTATGAAGCCTCCATTGTTGTGTGTGAGAAGCTTTGAAGGATTTATTTTGTTGGTTAATCAAAGATATTTTGAAGCTCTATCAATGGTGATTAGGAATATTGGCAGTACTTCGTTGTGCAAATGATGTTGATTCTTCAATCCTCTTTTATGAGGAAAAATGTTTGTTATATAGAAATTGTGACTTCAAATGGATGATCGGGATTAAACAATGTTGCATCAAGATCAACGGTTGAAGGATGTTTAGAGGATTTAGACATGAATGATTTATGCAAAGAATAATTCATAATTTGTGTGATTAAGGAATAGATTGGTTAGTCATGATTTAGATTGATCAATCAGGATTTACATTGACTATTCAAGATTTTAGATTGATTAGTTAGGGATAGATTGAGAAATTAGGGGATTGTAATTTACTCAATCAGGGAAGTGGTTGAGAATGATTGATTGATTAATTGATTTAATTCATTCATTTTGGAGTTGAATGTGCAACTCAATTTTGACTTTTGCGAACAAATTTGCATTAGTTTGATTGATTTTTGATGATAACTTGAATAGTTCTATTAAAATTATTCAAATTTTGGAGGGAGAGCGAGTTAATTAAAATATTATGATTTAATAATTCAATTGACTTAGGGGAATAAAGTGATTTAGTGACCTAATTAAATAATTGGTGTTATTTAACTACTCTGGACAAAATAAAGTCAGATTGAGACTTTATTAAATAAATGCAATTTATTTAATTGGTTTAAATTGGTGAAACGTTAATTAATTAAATAAAGCCATTTTATTCAATTAATAATATAAATCAGGGTTTTATGACTTTATTAAATAAATGGAAATTATTTATAGTCAAAAATGATGAAAAAGTAAATTAATTAGCTAATGTCATATTATTCAATTAATAGGGGAAATTGGGGTTTTGGATGCAATTGATGTGAAATGTAGTGGTGTTTGGTGATAATGATGTCGATGATGTGAAAATATTGTTTAGAGTGTGTGATAGGTATTAGGTCAATTTTACATGTCTACATTTTTCCCCTCTTTGATACAAAGTGTTGGTTGCTTTATTTCAAAGATTTGATGTTAAGATCAAGATTTAAAAAAAAAAATTATGCCCCACTATGCCCCATCAGTTAGCGAAATGATGGTAGGACTTTGTGCTGCCCCTTCGAGAGGTTGGCCAAAAATTTCAATTTTGAGGTGAGGCTCATGACACTATTCTTTTTTAATTTAGATGAGGAGAGGATGAAATATTAAGTCTATAGGTCCCTCCTTGCTTGTTCCAATTTTCCTGGAAAGTCCTAATTTGAACGTAGAAAGGTTTCCTATGTGAAATTTAGGGTTTTTGAGGGTTAAAATAGGTATTTAGGGTTCTAATTACCTTATTTTCATTTTGTTCCTATAGTGAATTCTTGTCTTTGGATTTCCCATTTTGTCAGTTGTCAAGGAGCAATGCTTAGGATTCAGGGAGCCCCACATTGTTCAGACTTGGTTCAAGAGTTTGGATGACCCGTAGGTGTCAGTGGCCCAGTATGTACCCTCTCACTTCTCGTTTTCATTTTCTCAAGTTCTCATAATTTGTGTACAAATTTCCTCATGTCAAAAGCAATTTTTTTATGATTTCAGCGCTATTGAATCGATTTCAACGCTTATACATTTTTGAAACTAGCTCTTTTGCAAAAAATTGCACACTTGGTTTAATCTTGTGCATTTGACTTATACTTTCACTTTTGAAACTTGCCTTTGCTCTGTTTGGTCACTTTTGATTGCTCTGGTTTATTTTGGCACTCTTGATGTAGATTTTTGCCTTTGAGAAAGACTTCCGCTTTTGATAATGGTGCTCTTGCTTTCTCTGGTCACTTTTGAAAAAAATTCCTCACACTTTCCTTTAATCTTCACCTTTTTTAGTACCTTCATCGCTTTTCCTAAATTTTTCTCACTTTTTCCTATTTGGAACCCTAAATATCATTTCTCGTCGTTTTTGTTTTGTTTTGCATGTTTAGAGTGAAACTCTAACATCGTGGGTTAAAATGATTGTAGGTGGTCCTAAAAGCACTACAATCAAGGGAGAGGTGACCTTGGGATCTCTTTGATCTGATTGCCCATTTTGATGTTTTGGAGCAATATTTCTTAGATGCGGTTGAGCTTCGTCATAGGGTGCGAGCAAGAAGTTGAGTCCACTTTTTGGCCATTTACTGGAAATGTTTTCCCTAATTTTCAAAGTTCAACATAATTGACCTTAAAATTTGAAGCACTTAGAGATGGAATCTTGGAAAAAGTCACTAATCATAAAATGTAGGACTCAAAGATTAGTTTCCAAATATGTAATTTATTTCAATACCCAGATGATACAAATTGATTTTCAATAGGCATTTCTAAAAACCACTATTTAAAAGTCACATTTTTTAACAATATCATGCACATGTACGCCATCCATATTTTGACCTAAATAATCATATTTTTCTAAATGCTTTTGCGAAAATATTTGTAACTCACTGAAACAGGCTTTCCATATTTTTTTGTAATTTATTATTAAATTATTTTTTTGTTAATTTTTTTACTGGCCATATTTAGTGTTTTGAAAAATCATGATGTATGTCATGTTAATAAAAAGTTATTAAAATACTAAAAACCCCCTGATAATTCAAGTTTATGGACCTGTTTCATCATAAATTAATTGAAAAATGGAAAAAATAATCCAATTGTAAAAAAAATTATATATTTAGAATTTGAATCGTCTCATCTATAATGGGTTTTAATTTCATAAAAAAATTCTGCAAGAAAAGTCTTCAGACATATGCCCAAAGTCACTATTTTCTTGTGACATTGCTAGGACCTTCAACTTGCAGGTCAAATCAGGGCCAAAGCTTAGGTTAGGGTCCCCAAGCCTTTCTCGAGCTAAAAAACAAAGCAAAAACCTAACCAACAATTGAAATTTTAAAAAATGGGATCCCATTTCATATATTTTTCTTTTTTATGATTTTAAGAAATGGGATCCCATTTTTAAAAGTGGGATCCTGTTTCAAAAAACATTAAAAAATATTTTTTATGTTTTATGTTTTGAAATGGGATCCTGTTTTCTTTTTAAAAATGGGATCTCATTTTGAAAATGGGATCCCATTTCTAAAAAACATTAATTTTTTTTTTTTTTATGAAACAGGATCTAATTTTTTAAAAGCGGGATCCCATTTTTGGCTCGAGTCCCCGAACCTAAATAGGATCCCATTTTGTTGAAGCCAATTTCCAGTTTTTTGCTAAGGAAAAAACTTCCACATTTTGTGGACTAATCTTCTTGCATTTACCCCATATTTGTTACATGTCTCCCATTTGATCTCACACAACGATGATGATCGTGCTCATGGAGTGATGACATTCAGAGACTTCTTCATTCCATTTAGCTATAGGAGAGTCCACCATTACACTCGAGGATGTGTGGAGGATTCTTCACATTCCTATCCATGGTGAGCCTATGACATACCATGTTTGATGGGTACCCATGCCATGCAACATGTGCTAGATGTTAGACACTTGGAGTTTTGATAGTCCAAGATTGATTTGTCTGAGTTTGTTGGAAGTGTAGACCATGTTTCTATTGTTCTTTTTGGTTTAAATTTGAGACTAGTTGTTCCAGATAGGAGAGGTCATGAGTTCTTTGTTAGATGGTGTATTTGTATTGAGGGTATGTTCGATCATGGGACCAAATATGCCTCAGGTTTGTGTCTTCTCGCCCACCTCTACAGAGATATGCATTAGGTTGTATATCAGGGCAAGAAATCTATTTCCATAGGTATCTCTATTTTGCACATATGGGCCTAGAAGCACATTGCAATTGCTCAACCTGATGGTATCCAAGATAAAACTACTAGGGGTTCGTAATCGTATCGTCATGGAGATTTCTTACATTACACCTTGCCTAGGGAGCTTCCATACTGGCACCATGTGTTCGACGAAATGCAAAGTTTTGTTTGGAGACCCTATATGGATTGTGAGGCATAACCAGAGGATATGGAGCAGCTTATATACTATCAGCAGACTAGATGGTTGATTAGTCACTCTCACTCTCTTCTAGAGAGATAATTACTTATAAAAGTATGTCGTCAGTTTGGAGAGAGACATGGTCAATTTCCCGATAATTATGAGGCTTGGTTCAGTTGAAACACTAGAGAGGTCCGAGTATGGGTTCATTTGGTAGATAAATATGCTATGATTTCTAATTTTAGAGCTCTTGCCCCAGTCGGATGGGGTTGGCTGGTTGGTTTAGCAAATCTGGGTACCTCGCCCGATTTTGATAAGTGGTGGGCATGACATGTGCCATTAAGGCTCACAGATCCTAGGGGTGATCTTGCAGTCGATAGAGTATGCATTACATGTCGTCATGGGGAGTGGTAGTGTGTTGAGGTCCTTACTAAGTATCTAGGTAGGGTTTGACATGATGGAGCATAGGGTGACCAGGCGCAAGATCAGGTGTAGGTTCTAGGTCCCCCTCCACCACCTAGAAATGTAGGTATACAATTAGTTCAGATGAATACTGCTAGATACGTAGAGATATTGTGGCAACATGTTGCTGAGGCATATATTTTCATAGTTACCACAAAAAGAGAGAGATTTAGAGAAGAGAGACACACAAAAATTGGTTGTCATCGTATTGCTGAGACACAATTATAGTGTTACTGCTAAGAGGGACAATTTGAGGGCAGAGCATGAGAATTTACAGGTTGAGCAAGATTATTTTTTATAGTTGTTGACATACTATTAGACCTTGTATGATGCTATTGTTTCTAGGGTTTCTCAACATCCCCGGTTTGGAGAGCCTTGTGTTGCAGGAGGTGGAGATGGCGAGGAGGGTTAGAACTATGAGACATCTAGATCCAAATGGTGATTTTTATTATGGTCTATAGACTCCTTCCTTTCCTATCAGATAGTGTTACATATGTACTTTGATCTTTATGATGTTCATTTCTCAGAGACATATTGCAGACATGGATTTTGTATATATATTCATCAACCCAGTTGAGGCCTCATATATATGTATTATTTTTTATTGTCCCATCAAACTTGTTTTGATGATGATGATGTACCATGACATTATCTCTTTGTTGATGATGGTATATATGAGATATACCTTCTTCAATTCAACTTATTTTATGTGATGATGTATGGATGACGATGTATGATGATGTATGGTTATATGTATTTTTGTACTTTTATGATGTATGCATATGGTATGAATGGATGGATCCTATATTATTTCATATGATATTTATATGATGTCAATATATATATGATGGATTTATGCCATTTATTCATGGTATGTATTTATGACATTGTGGATGTAGGATGGATATGGTACTAATGATATTTTGATGGAGGATGTATGTTATTTAGAAGAATTTTTTTGATGATGAATAGAAATTTGATGTTGTTATTACTGATAAGTATTTCTTTCACTTTGCTTGGAGGCTTCTTAGTTTGAACAATCCTATTTGATATAGCAAACATATACAATGCACTAGGGTATTAATTACCAGGGTGACTTTGTATCCATTGTGTGGAATTTGACTCTACAAACAAAGAATACTCTTGCTCATACTAGAAATACGAAAAATTTGTTTAAATTATATAGTTGAGTTGTGTTATAAAAATTTCGGACAAGTTACATAGAGAGGTATTCACCACAACTTCATGAATTGTTTCAACACAAATTTCATTCACTCAATAAAGAAAGTATTCACCCTGGTAATATTACAAAAATATCTTACAAATAGCAAATTGAAATGACACTCAATTGCCCCCATTCCTTCTTCTCTAATCATTATGGAATCCTCGAGAGATCCTAGGAATGGGTCAATAAAACAAATCACAAAAAAATAAGACTACATAAAAGATAAAAACAAATTTGTAGTATCACTTGCCATATCTATTTGGGGTGGGGCTATTATCCGGTGATGATCATGTCTATCGTAGGAATGGATCCGTTATGGCATATCTTAGGATGTTGTTGGTGACTTGTAAAAAAAGATAGGTAGGTAGTACTTTGGCATCATTTTAGTTTGTTTGTAGTTGAATCTTTGCAATTGTTTGCTTGAAAGTTCTAGATTTCGATGTTTTCTTTTTTTGTTTGCTTGTTTTCTCAAAGGGCGAGTGCGGAATTTTTTTTATTATGGGCGAAAAGTTTATTGTGGATTGTGACGATGGAGATAGGACTTTTTTTTTAATTTTTTGAGTTTGATGATGCTTTTTTTTTTCAGGGGACTAACCTAGGGCCTCGAGGGCTCATCAAAGATAAGTCTTGCCTACATTGTACATGAAAAGGCTTGTAGTTCACTTTGTTTGAATTTTTTTGACATTTTTTATTTTGTGAATGTTTTTGGATTTTGAATTTTTTGACTAAGTTGAAATAAAGCATGATATAAATCTAAGGGGACTAACCTAAGGCCTCGGGGGCTAATCAGAGATAAGCCTTACCTACATTGTACATGCAGAGACCACGTAGTTTGACCATTTGAATCAAAGCATAAACTTTTTTTTGGGATAAAAAACATTGATAACCTGGATTGATATTCCACTTTTATGCCTATAGGATATGTTGCAATAAATCTACTTGAACTAGCTGTGGTGTTTAAGAAAATGTTGATATCCTAGACTATTTGAGTGAAGGAATTATCCAATAATGTTATTTTGTTTTTGATGTTTTCCAAATGTTTTTGATTTTTGTTGTTTTTTGGTTGTTTTTTTATTTTGTTGTTTTGACCATGATAGGATGTACAAAGATATAATCCATGACCAACTTCAGGATTTTCACCCCTTTTTGAGACAAGATGACTTTCCTAAATCAATATCAAGCAATGGTTGGACACATGTTTTATTATGAGGTGAATGGGTGGATGTTGTGGGGAGTATTGATAGATAATGATGCAAGTCTTATTCAAACATAGCGCATGTTTTCTAGGTTTTCAATATGGTACCTATTCTATGAATGCCACAATGTGGTTTTCACTCAAGGAATGTTTTATTTCTCTTTATTGTTTTTTCTTTCTTTTTGATTTTTTTTGTATTTTTTTAATCCTTTTTTCCATTTTTTTTGGATTTTTACCCTTTTTCCTGGGGTGGAAGATGTTAAAAACTTGGGTTGATATTCCACTTCTTTTTTCTAGAGGATATGTTGTGGGAAATTTCCTTGAACTAGCCATGAGGTTCAAATAAGTGTTGATAGCTTAGAATTTTGTGTGAAGGAATAATCCATGTTGTTGGTATCTTTGGAGGTTACCTTGGTAGTGCATTGGTGGTACACCTTTTTGTTTGGATGAATTGTTTTTGAAGGTTACCGTAGTGGTGCGTTAGTGGGACTTTGTTGTTGGGATGAACTATTTCAAAGGTTACCCTGATAGTGCATTAGTGGTACACCTTGTTGTTGGGACAATGCCTAGATCACGTCATGAGCTATAATACATAGATCAATATTTATTTTGAAGCAAGATGTAAGTACTTTCCCCCTAGTGTCTAGCAATGTAGGTAATGGGTTATCTTGTGATAGGATAACATGTTTGGATAGAGTATTTCCCCTTTAGACAAATGTCTCATGGATTAGATAATTTTGGATAGGATAGGATCAATGATAGTGACCCAAGGTGAGATATTTTCCCTAAGCAAGTATAAAGTGTACACAAAACATTTGTCAAGATCAAGGTAAGTTGAATTTGGATATATATGGATTAGATTTACTATGGATCAGATGAGATGCTTCCATCTAAAATGGTGCATGTAGATGCTTGATTCTACACATGACACCCATTTTCCAAGTTTTCACCATAGTACTTGTCCAAAGTGCCACCATAGTGGTTTTTATTGGAGGAAAAAAAATTCTTGACTATTTTCTTGATTTTTTTTAATTTTTATTTTTTACTAATTTTTGATGTCACCCAAGATGCTTGTTTACTAGGTTTTCATCATGGTCTCAATTTTGTTCTCATGTTGAACCACCTGGTGATGCTAATGTAGATGTTGTTGGTGCTGATATGATTGTTTCTATCATGATGTGCCAAATATATCCTACTTGGAGGAGTTGTTTCGCTAAGATGCAGGCGCTTGAATGTAACCCTTGATAATTCTCATCTTTCTTGTCGATACCAAAGTTAACCTTACCTTGATGTGAACATCATGATAGGGTGCCCTTAGAGTCCTTATGATAAAGCATTGTTGCCACCACATGGTCAATGTGAGATTTGGATATCATGGATGGGGAAATGCATTGAGGAATATGATATTTAGATGGATTGGTCGATAGTTTGGAATCTTTGACTCTCCAAACTTGGGATGATGAGAAATGATGGGTGGATATGGAGGTTTGATTGGGACCAACATATTAATCTACCTTGTAGGTCACTCTTGAAGCATTATTTTGCATTGTTGGACTTTTTTGATGAATGAACTTCCCCTTTTGATTTTTCCCCATAGTTTCTGACTAATGGAGTTTGATAGGGATGATTTTCTTTCTTTTTATTTGGTATCCATTTTTCTTTGCTGATTCTTTTGCTTCAATGACTTGTTTCATTCTAGAATATAGCATTTTCTCTTATTGTTGGTCCCAATTATAGGGTTGAAATATGCATTGATGAAAATTCACGATACAACTAGTTGTAGCGTTGGTAGTGGTTTCATAATAAGGACTCTTTGTGCTCTCTATATTGATGTTTCTATTAGATAAAGTTTCCCCTAGCATTATAGAGGTATCAATGTTATGTTTAGATCCCTTAATTTTTGAATAACCAAGACCTTGATGCTTAGTATTGCCAATAATTTGCACTGGTTCTAGGATACCCTATTCATGTAGGCCTAATCCTTTGTCTTGATAATGAATCCGTTGAGAAATTTTATTTGCAATAGGATATGTCTTACCTTGGAAACAAGGTGCTAATCCATCTTTTCCCTGTTGTGGATATTCAAATGTGATAGCTTCTTCATTGGTAGAATCCTCCATATGTGGGATAACTTCTTTATCTACATCTTTGGCTTGATCCTATAAAATATTGGATTTTGATGGCCCTTCCAAATATATTGGTGTTTCTTTGATTGTTGTATACCCAATGCTTTTCTACTCAGGATTATCAATTATCTTTGTTGATTTTAAGATAGTGTGCTCCATATTTTCATGCTTGATGTCTTCAATCTTTGTAGAGGATATTTCTAATTATAATGCTTCTTTTTGATCAATTTATGATATGTCTATAGAATTTTCTATACTTTGATTATGTGTAAATATCTTAAGAGTATGTGACTCCTGTTCCTTAGTAATTTTATCAAGAGTATGAGGCTCTTGTTTTGCATTAAGATCATCTATATGTATATTAGGTGTAAGAATCTCATGGGTAGATGTATGTGCACTTTGCGTATGGATTTTTTCTTCTTTTGGAAAACCTTGGATGTCTTGGAAGATATATGTCAAGTCATTGTAGTATTTTGATGATAGATATTCTTGATATTGACTTTGTATGGTATTATCTTTGATATTCTTGGGTTTGTGCTCTTGACATGGATCAATTGCAAATAAGGGATGGTTTGTAAAGGATCCTTGGTTTTCCTCAAAATGTGGATATATGGGAAATAACTCTTGGCTTAGATTTTATGCATTGGGTATAAGTGTGGGTTTAATAATCTCTTGATTACCAATATTTACTACCATGAGGTTGGATGGTACCAATATATCTTGGAATATATTATTGCTAGAATTGGGTGATTGATTTTTACCATGCTTGGGATTAAATTCTTGATGTGTCTCCTCTTGCTCACTAGATGATGTAAATACATTATCAATGTGACTAGTGATAGATAACTCTTGATCATTGTTTTCAACATATGAGTCTGAGATATTGTCAATGTTGTCATTGGTAGATGGACCTTGAATGTCGTCTTCAATAGATATTTCTCCTTGATCAATAAGGTCTTGGATGAGAATTTTTAGTTCTATGCATTTGTTCATTATGTGACCCTTCATTTTTTGGAACTCACGTCATTCGTAACAATTATACCAAGAGAGTTTAAAGTTTGGTTCACCATAAGTTGGACTATTTTTTATTTTGATAAGGTCCTGTATTACTAGTTTTTTCATGATTACCTCTAAATTCTCTCCCAAAGGGGTGAATTCCCTTCTTGGTTGATGGTATTGCCTCTATTTCCCTCCCTGCTTTGTTTTCTTTTGATTTTGTTGTTGGTTGTTGGATTGATTGTTTTGGTAACCAAGTTGATTGTTATTTTGTAACTATAAGGTTATATCACCATTTGGTGTGTTAATTTGGTTTGGAAGGATGTTATAACCTTGTTGTCCAATGACATTTTCTTTATCATAGGTGGGTTTTTGTGAAGGTGTGGACCCTTAATAACCATGTTGTGTATACAGAGGGTTAAAAGTCCTTTTTGTGTGTTTTAGGTACCTTGAGGGTGGGGTGCAGTTTGATATTGAACTTGAGGAATCCTTTGATCTTGAGTTTGATGTGTGCCTTGATGTTACAAAACTCCTTGATACTAAGATTTATGTTGTTGATTCACCTAATGTTGTGGAAATAGACCTTTTTTTTTATATGAATCAATGTTTTGATTATATTGGAAGTTTTGTTGATGTGGATATTGAGGTGTTTGTGGAATGATGTTCGTTTGTTGTGGATAAGAAATATTTAGAGGTTGAACACAATGCATTGTATTTTTATTTTGTTCAAGTTCCTCAATCTTTTTGTTAATTTCATTTAGGGAAATTTGATGTTCTGGACTTATTCCTTGATGGTGATTTTGAAACCCTTGATTTCGTTGCCCTAATTTATGTTGTGACCCTTGATAAGAGTGATTTGGGTAATATATTGATGTTGAAATGTTGTTGGGGGATGTTATGATGCTCAATATCCTATCATAAAGTCACTTGGTTTATATCCCCATGGGTTACTTCTGTCATTTATGGTTTTTGTTGGGGTTATACTAGCACTTCTTTTTGTTTTCTTCCATAATTAGAAATGGATTAGTTTATTTTCATGGTTGTAATAAGTTCTCAAGATTTCCCCTTTGAAAAAATTTAGACTAGGATGGTTTTTTGAAAGTCAGAAAATGGATTTTCGCTTAAGGATTTTTCTCTTGCCAGAGATCATGAATGATGGATACCTATTACCACACAAGAGGTGGTAACATGGTTCTTTTGGCTGCTATGTTTTATTTCTCTTCCTCTTTATCTAATATTTTTTGTGTGTTTCTCCAATGATTGGGAATTTCATTCTTCTCAAATATGAAGGTCCTTAAATTACTAATGATATGAATTTTTTCACCTTCAATGTGTGTGATACTTAGTTGGAGGATTGGTGCTATAAGGTTCAATTATTGAACTAGAGCAACTGGTCGCCAAATGGTCATATGGTGAAAGTGTGCATGTTTTGGTATGGTTTATTATGAATCTCAAGACCCTAGGGTTTGAGTGTTGTTTGGGGTGATACTATCTTTGGAACTCAAAATGTTGAGGGGCTTGGATTGATATCTAACTTCTCCTTCTAGAGGATATGTTGTGGAAAATCTTACTTGAACTATCTATGAGTTCTAAGTGAATGATAAGGAAAAAAGGGGGAGATGTGCTTTATGGCCTAGGTCATAGAACACCACTCTTTTCCAATTTTCATTCAAGAATAACCTAGGATCCCAAATTGGATTGATTATCAACCCAAAGGTGAGTCAATTTTCAACAAGGAAGACCTAGGAGGGGTTATTTTAGTCTTTGAAGGGTTCACCGCCAAGCAAAAGATTGGAAAATACAAATAAATATTCAACTCAGAAAACCAAGTAATGCAAGCCAAATGATGAATGGAAATGAAAGAATTAAGCAAAATTAAGTTAGGATGTGTGTACCTAGGAAGCCTGGAAATGTGACGAGGATTATAGAAATGCAAAAATGTTGTCAAAATATGCTAGGGAGGACTAAGATGCCCTTACTATTGTCTTAGTCCCACTACTATTTTTTGGGGGGAAATGTGTAATCTTTGGATGTCAAAATAATATTTTCAAAATACCCTTGTGAGGACTAAGACACCCTTATTGTTGTCTTATTCTTGATTTAAGAAGAAGGAAGTGCATGCCTTGAGCCTTAGGATCACATTTAGAGATTTCTAATGTCTGAAAGAATCTCTGTAAAATCCCCTTGCAAGGACTAAGAAACCCTTACTATTGTCTTATTCTTGATCTAAATTTTTGAAATCTCTAAATGTGATCCGAAGGCTCAAGGTTTGCACTTCCTTCTTCTCAAATCTCAGGTCTTGAAACATCCAGATCTGTCTTGTAGGTGAGTTTTTGTGAAGATGAAAACATTGCTATGAAACTTTTCAACTTTTCACTTCAAATGATCTTCAAGTATTCAACCTAAATCTACAAACAAAAACATGCAAGAGAGGAAAAACTTGTTGATTGTTAGTAAATGGGGGTTTACCTTGGTTAAACCCCTTGTTGGTAACTAAAACTTGGAATGAAATAGAATAATGAAGGGAAATGATGAATGAACAAAATGCTATGTTGCAACTCACCAAACCATAGTTATGAAATCTGCAAACTTGTGTGAAGTGGCTAGCTTGAATATATATCTTGAATCAAATGAATGCTTGATAAATCTTGATTTGAATTGCTTGCTTGAATCAATACCCTACATCGCAAATGTTAGCTCAAAAACACACACATGATGCAAGAATATCTTTGACATGATGCTTGAATCTTGATGATTGATCCAAGTGCTTGATGAACTACTCTTGAATGCTCTTGTGAACTCAATTATGCTATTAGGAATGAATACTCAAGTTGCTAGGATGAAAATGGATGAAAGAACCTTGTATTTATACTTACCCATGCTTAATATCCTAAAATTACACCACAACAAGGTGACACATGAAATCATTAATTAAAGGAGGCTAAACCTCACCAAGATTTGAAATTAAAAATCTTGAAAATAACTTCAGGGGGACTAAGATGCCATAGGTGGCATCTTAGTCTTGATGCTTGAAACCCGAGGAGCAAACTCCAAAAAGGGGCCCATTTAAGGTGCATTTGAAAAGAGGTTCCCTAGACCTTTGGGGGAAAAAATTCCCTAGATGGCATCATAGTCCCAACCCAAAAATTAGGGATACGCAACCAAAATCATTAAATTATCATTTACCCTTTGATGTTTTTCAAGATTATCCATAAAAAGATGTAATTTATTAGGCTTGTGGATGCAAAAAATGACCAATTAAGACATAAATAAGGATACACAAAGCAAGGCAGGCCCAAACAAGTGTGAAAATGAAAGGGTGTGCATTTTCCTAAACTATAAGTAATTGTTGATATCTTAGAAGTGTGAGTGAGAGAATAATCCAAGCTTGTGTGCTATGATTCCTATTTTTGAAAGTAGGATGGAATGGTGAAAGTGGATGAAGGACTATATGACTTATCTAGTTTTCCAATTGTTTTGTTCTAACAAGGATCCTGTAAGCATCTTTAGTTCATTTTTCCTAATCGTCAACATGATAGAGACATAGCAATGATTTATGAGCAAAAGTGATAGATTGTGAGCAATAGTGGCTAGATTTATCAATTGCAGCCTGAAAGGTGTCAAATGCACTAGTTTTTGAGAAGAAAGTGTGAGCTAAAATGTCAAGTGCAACCTCTATATGTTTATGGAAAATTTGATGTTTACTTAGTCAAAAGTGAGTTTTCCTTGGAAATTAAGAGTAGTTTATAGTCAAGTGCACTAGTCTTTGATAAGCAAGTGTGAGCAAAAAGAAGAAAATGTGGTGGTTTTTCATCAAGTGTGTGGTTTCTAGCAAATGCAACTGATTTTCATCAATGAAATTTCTGGGATAGAGAGAAAATGCGAGCTTTCTCTAGAAAGTGTGCCTAATTTTAGATGAAGTGTGCTAAAATCAATAGAAAGTGCAGCCTCTGTGTGTTTTGTTTCTAGTTTGAGCAATCTTTCTCTAGATTTTTTCAATTTTAAGCTGGTTTTTTTCTCAACTTTTCTATGTTTGGAGTATGGTAGGAGATACAACAGTACCAGACCGACTCAAAAATCATGGAATTTATGTGACCTTCATGTCTATGGCCTCAAGTTGTGAAATCATGACACACAAGCCATAGTTCCCAAATGTTTACTTTGATACAATGCAACCTAAAATAAAAGTTTGAATATTCAAAAACCTTTCAAAGAGATCCTTTAAGGAGTGTAGATATAGGGCTTCTCTTAAAATCATACACTAAGTTCAAAGGGTTTGTGATTCAACCATCATTTTTAGTGTTTGTTTGGATGTATTCATTTTTAGATCAAGCATGAAATTTGATGTCAAGTTTGTTTTAAATGTTTTTGGAAAGTTTAACATAAACAAACATTTACAACCCTAGAGATAGAAACCATCCTTTTAGGTAGGCCTACCTCATGCCTTGAAGGGCGATTTTACGTGTAACTTATTGGACAGTCTTGAATTTGGACATGGCAAGTAACTTCTCAGAAATAAATTTTGATACACCACTTTCAAAGAATGTTTTTAGATAAAGGGTAGCTTCTAAAATATTTTGGCTCTTAGTAATGACTACGAACACGAAAAATCTGACACTCACCCATTGGCCACTTACTTGGTCAACAAAACAAATGTGAGCATGCATCAACAAAAGGAAATCATTTTGGTCATTTTTTTTGCTCTTTTTATGCACCAAATAAAAATTCCTAACTTAGAAAGCTTTGAAATGATTCATTTTAGAGCACTTAAAAGAAAATGTGTTGTTGTAGGTTCTTTTTAAACACCAAAATGAAAGATTCATAACTTCATAAAGCATTAAAATGGTTCATTTTAGAGAACTTAAAAAAATGTGTTGTTCTTTTTATACACCAAAATAAAGGATTCCTAACTTAAACTCTTTGACCATTTGTCTTCCCTGTAGAAAATGTGTTAGTTGTTTTCATAAAAATATGTGCCATAAATCTTGCAAGATCTACACAAGAGATATTAGAAACTTTCCAAACACAACACACAATCAAACATTAGGGTTAGACAATTTATTAAGTATCAAAACCCTAAAACCTAGACCAAATTATGATGTAAGTTAACTTTAAGAGCACCAATGGAAATTTTAACTGTACAAGAATTGAAAAATACTACACCATTACAAAGATGATGAAATTCTACCTCATTTTAAAAAAGAAGCACTAAAAAATACTTTTGTATGACCAAGATATGGTCATTTGAAGATAGGGTAAAAAGAGTCTCGATTTCCAATCAAAAACTCCATGTTATTTCAAAAGCACCCAAACATGGCAAGTGCTTAAAATATGATGCGAAAAAGCATGTCAAAAGTGCCCAAATAGAGAAAGTGCTTAAAATCATATGCACAAAAGCATGTCAAAAGTACCCAAATAGAGCAAGTGCTTAAAATCAGATGCACAAAAGTATGTCAAAAGTGCCCAAACAAAGCAAGTAAGTCAGTTTCAGGGTCAAGTGCTCAGATTTCAGGGTCAAGTGCACATAACTTAGGGTCAAGTACATATAATTTGTGATAGGAAAGTGCAAAAAAATTTGGAACAATGCATGGGGATTTCTTAAAAGCGCTTTTGAAACCTACAACTTCAATTTAAACTCATAAAATCATTGGTATCTAGGACCGTGGTCCCATTAGGCATGCCATAATGTGTGAGGGGGAAAATCATAGATTCTAAATGAGATAAAATAAATTTAAAAATAATCTAATCTAAATAAAAAACAACTAATTTAGATTTATTCCTACTCATGGAATGAATTTCTAAGTTATTGAAAACACAATTGAAATCCTACGATTATCAAAATGAATTCAAAACACAAGATAGGTTACCATCCCATGTCGGAGTGTGTTTCCATGATGTCAGATTGTTCATATCATTGTGAAGCCTCCATTATTGCATGCGAGAAGCTTTGAAGCATTTCTTGTGTTGGTTGATTGAAAATATGTTGAGGCTCTATCAATGGTGATTAGGAATATTGGTAGTACTTCATTGTGCAAATGATGTTGATTCTTCGATCCTCTTTTGTGAGGAAAGAGGTTTGTTATATAGAATTTGTGATTTGAAATAGATGACCAAGATTAAACAATTTTGCATCAAGATCGATGGTTGAAGGATGTTGAGAGGATTTAGAAATGAATGATTTGTGCAAAGTAGATTGCACCATTTGTGTGATTGAGGAATACTTTGGTAAGTCAGGATTTAGATTGACCAGTCAGGGATTATATTGATCAGTTAGGATTTTAGATTGATTATTTAGGGATAGATTGAGAAATTAGGGGATCGTAATTTACTCAATCAGGGAAGTGGTTTAGAATGATTGATTAATTGTTTTAATTCATTCATTCATTTTGGAGTTGAGCACACAAATTAAGTTTGAATTTTGCAAACAAAGTTGTATTAGTTTGATTTGATTTTTGATGATAGTTTGAATAGTTTTATTCGAGTTATTCAAATTTTGGAGGGAGAGTGAGTTAATTAAATTATTATTATTTGAAAATTCAATCGACTTATGGGAATAAAGTGATTTAGTGACATAATTAAATAATTGGTGTTTTGATTAAGAGGGAAAACAGGTTTTGAGTGGACCCAAAACCATTAACAAGCAGGTTTTGACGGGGGCCTGAAACCCACACAAAGAGACCAAGCTGCAACATGATAGAACAAAGACAACCAACAATGAACCAGAAGTAGATTATAAAAAAAATAGCATGAAAACTCAAATCTGCACCAAATAGAAAGGTTTTAACAAGAAATTAAATAATTGGTGTTATTTAACTAGTCTAAATGAAATAAAGTGCAATTAGGACTTTATTAAATAAATTTAAGGTATTTAATTGATCGAAATTGGTGAAACATGAATTAAATAAATAAAGTCATTTTATTCAATTAATAGTAGAAATCAAGGTTTTAGGACTTTATAAAATAAACATAATTTATTTAATTAGTCAAAAATGATGAAAAAGTGAATTAATTAAATAATGTTGTATTATTCAATTAATAGGGGAAGTTAGGGTTTTGGATGCAATTGATGTGAAATACAATGGTGTTTGATGATAATGACGTCGATGATGTGGAAATGTCATTTAGAGTGTGTGATAGGTGTTAGGTCAATTTTACATGTCTACAAATAGTAACATGTAAAATTATTAAGACAAATCCCATGGAAATCATAACATGCACTGTTACAATTAATGTGATCCAAATCAAAATCAATAATTTTATTTTGTAATTGATGAAAAAGTATTGGTTTCTGCATTAGATTTTTTTTTCCCATATTTAATATCTTTGTCTTCTGTGTTTTATTTTTGAAAAAAATAGTTCAATAAAAAACTATTGCTATTGTATTTAATGATTTTTTTACATGATAGAAGGGATTAAATACCCATTTTATGTAGATATAGGATAATTACATATATATGCCCAAAATAAGCATGAACTAAGATAAACTAGCATTAATTATCAAAAGAACTGGAAATTGGAAATTTCAATTAAATGAATATTTAGCTTTTAAACAAGGAAGGATAAGTTGAGGATAGATGATTTGTAAAAAAGTAACATTATTTTTCAAACAATAAAATATGTGTGAGTGTACATTCATGCATGTGTGCACATTATCGATAAAAATGTACAACTATGTCCATGACAGACAAAATTTATTGATTTAAAAATTGAGGAAAGGGAACACAAAATTTAAGCATCTATGAAATTTGATTTGAATAAGGAACTGTAGTGATTCATAATTAATCATATTTTTTTTTGACAATTTTGGCTTCTAGATTGACTATTAAGTATCTAAAAGTGATACCAGCACCAAAAATCCCATACATGCTATAAGAGGTGAGATGGGTTTCAAAACAGCCTACATAACTAGATGAAGATAACCAAGTTAAAGATAACTCTTCTCCCTTACTAAATAGTTGTAATTGCAATACCAATAATAGAATGATAGTTAGAGCATGATGATTGTTATAAAATTAAGAATAGTCTCATCATTATTAAATGTGATTCACATTAGGAAAATAAGTAATAAGTAGGCATACATGTGACATGTTAAAATAATCATCATGTATGAGAACTTTAGTTGAGAATCAAGAGATTCACATTGATGTAAGTGAGAAAAAATGAGAGAATAGATTAAAATATAGGGCACAAAAATCTTATTGAAAATAAGATTCGAGAAGGGTCTAAATTAGAATGTTTCATTGTATGTAGAGAAGGAGACTACAAATTTTTGAACAGTCAATAACAGTTCAAAAAAATAAATGTGTGATGCAAGTTGGGAGGTTAACCATTCTAAGAACTAAAGTTCCACATAGACACATCTCCTCCCCTCAATCTATTATCCTTGTCAAGCAAATAGTTACACACTGACATAGTGTGTAAGAAAAAAGAAGTATTCAGACAAGTGTCTTAGACCAATTAAAGTCTATTTCAAAGAGTGCATCAATTGGACACTATTTAAAGAAATAGCCATAAGCTAAAAAAGCATCATTTTTATTGTATACGGACTAATGAGTTCATTTAAGGACAATGACAACTCAATATATCAAGAGCTCAACATTTAACTTTCATATATCTACAATATACAGATAGTAATTTTTTGCATGTAGCTTCAAAAAATAGCTAAAGGTGCATACTTCTTTCATTGATGTTGATGGTGAAAATAGAATGGATATATTTGTTTTCCAAGACTAGGTCATTCCATTGTAATTTCATACTCCTAACCAATTTGAAGCACAATACATTGCATATTGCATGGATGAATAGGTTTGATCCCACAGTTTTAGATATTTCATGGCTTAACAATTTTGATTTTGCAAACATCAATTCCATTTAGAATTATATATAAAGTCCCTCTAGATGGTGTATCATGTTTTATAAAATAATAGCCTCAAATCACCTAATTCATAGATAATTTATAATGATTATGTTAAGTTTGAGTTAATGCTTAGTGCCAGAAAGAATTTTGTAAACAAATCAATTCTCCAAAAATAGGCAATACAAGAGGTAAGAATTTTTTTACTTATACTAAAGAAAAATTCTTTTATTATACATAAACTAATAATATAGCATTTATTATAAATTAAAAAGAGAGTAAAAAAAAATAAAACCTATATCTTGATACAAGATTCTTATATCAAATTCTGATGTCTAAACTTAAAAACACTAGCTATGTATGATAAGAAATTTAGTTTCATGCTTTGGTTCCCTATCCTTTATAAAGAATTTAGATAACACTATTATGGGGTGAAAACCCAAAGCTATATGGAAACACAATCTAGAATAAATATCCATTTTCTTTTACTTAAACTAAATTTATAATTACCCTTGTTGGAATGTGGCTTGCAGACCTCTTGGTGTAAGTTTCTACAAAATGGTCCTAGCAGCAAATATAGTTTTGACTTAAAAATTTATGTGAAACATTAGAATCACTTGACCATATACCTGGAGCACCGTTGATAGTAATAAAGTGTGGTGATTGGATCACATCTTAGCTAATAGTAAACCGCTTCCAAAAACAACATACAAATCCCTAAAAAATTTAATCTAAAAGTATAAACATTTGATAAAACCCTAGACCTAATCATATCCTCATAGAACTCAAATGCATTCTTAGTTTTCCCTAATTTACCAAATCCATTTAAGATAATATTTTACATAACCATGGGGGCTTTCCCATCAATTAATTTCTTCATTTTCTCAAAGGTCTGGATACCTTATTCCATCCTACAAATCCTAGAATAAGAATTAATTACAAAAATATAAATGGGCCATAATCTAGAGCATGCAAAAATACTTAAGGAGCACAACACAACACTGTGAACATGCAAGCAAGGATGTTTCTCATATGTGGGAATCGATCCCATGATGCTAGGGTCCTTATTTTCCACTTGTATGTCATATGGTCATGCTTGAAACCTTCCTTGCTACTGGCCCAATTGGAGATTCTAGGAATATATGTTTTGTAATGTGGGTGGAACTGATTTTTTTAAGACTCTAAGGAGATCATTTTAGAGTCATAGACGATGATCGCACATTCAAAAAAAATTTACCACATAAATTACTCCACTTGAAGGCATATATGCATGCTCATTTGTGTGACAAGATGGAATTTCGTATTGATTTCACCAAAAAAATCCAACCAACCCATCATAATTATCCTTATCAAACTGTAAATATGTAATGATGTTATCACTACTATGACCAATGATATAGTATAGGTTAACTACACCCGATTCATACAAATTCGAGGAATATTTAACCCACTATGTATTAGTCCCAATAAGATCATTCAATCTAAACAAAGATGAAGAAGCCATTAAAACTAACATATTAAAACATGAAAGATTAACAAACATCTATTCTAAGACATTTAAACTTATTCTATTGGGGGATTAGTGTTAGATTGATGTGGAATGGTGACTCTTTCCCAATCCCTTAGATAATGAGCTTGTTTCAATCAATTTTATTGAAGAAAACTTATGAAACTGATGAGAGATATATGTAAAACGTGATGAAAACTAATTTAACATGATAAAAGCTAAGATGATCGATGTAAGTTTATGAAAATCTATTCTAAATGTATGCAAGATTCAAAATATTAAAACCCTACTTTCAAAATATACTAAATGGATGCAAATTAGTTACCATGGAAGCCATTAATGGATGCTTTAAGCTATTATGATCAAGACTTTAAACTAAAAATAAGCTAAATATGGATAAAAATGAGAGTGATTATAATAAAATTAGTTTAATATTAAAAGATGAATCCATTTGTCTCCAAATAGTGACCAATTTATAGGAAAAAAAATGAGAAATGAAGGGTTGAGATCAAAAAGGTTAATCAATGGTCAAAAAGGAAGGAAGATGGAGGCATGGATGATGGATTCACATCAAGGGTTGAAAATGAAAGATGATATTTAATCAAGGGATCACATTAATACAAACAAACACACTTTCAAGACTTGCACAAGAAGTTTTGTAAGTTAACTTGCACATGAAGTCTTGTAAGTTAACTTGCACATGAAGTCTTGTAAGTTTGTTTCAAAAAGGAATATTCCCTTGGAATATCCTTATGGGTGAGGAAAATAGATATTTAGCAAATTAAAACAAAGTTTTAACGTGCAAAAGGGGAAGGAATGTTCTATGCGAATATTCCTTTTGGAGGAATGTGCAAAGGAGGAATATTCCCTTGCAAGTGGGGGGAATTAGATTCATTAGTAATTGATAATTAAAACAAAGTTTTAATTATGCAAATTAGGGGAATTAGACAATATTCATTAAATAAAGTGATTTAATGAAAAGGGGAAAGTGTTATGATATTTAATTAAATGAATCAGGGTTATTTAATTAAATATGAGGACTTAGGGATTTAAATTAAATATTTTTGCTTATTCAATTTAATAGGATGAAAGGTTAGCATGGAAGGGTGATGAATTAACCTAAATAAATTAATTAGATTAATAGATGAAGATGATGAAATTAATTAAATAGCTAGGCTAATTTAATCAATTAAACAAAAAGGGGATGGTTTTTAGGATGAAATGATGTTAGTTATCCAATGTGATTCATTGAGGTATTTTTAGGTTTATATATTTTATCCCTCTTTGAAGCAATGTACTTGTTGCATTGGTTCAAAGATTGATGTTGATGACGATGCAAAAATGAATATCGATGATCTCTAGATGTTGATAGCCAAGCTAAAGTTGATTGATCTGATTGATTGATTGATAATATTGTTGAGGATTCAAAACAATGCAAGGATTGTGTTGAATAACACGAAGATTGATAGAGAACGATATATCCCAATGATGGTTGATTTGATAGATTTGATCAAGATTTGCTAGCAAGGCTAGGAACCAAATTCATTATAAAATTTGATATTGATATGATCAAAAGATGGTTGGTTGACCCCTCAAGAGATTGATCAGAGAATAAAGTGTCCCGATCGAGCTCACGATAGGTGAAGATCAGACTTAAGCTTGAGATGCTTGATATTTCAGTTTGGTTTTGAATCAAAGAGCTAAAAAAATTCAGATTGTTGAGTTGAAGATGATACAGATGCCCCATTGTGCCCCAATAGAAGAGGGATTGTTGTTGTGCTAGCTTAGATATTGATGTAGACATATTTCATGATCTATAGACAGTCATTGGCTATGGGTAGCCTCATGTATATTTCGATGTAGATCACATAGATTTGATGCTCAAATAGAAATCTTAGTAGGATAGAAGAATAAGAAGAATAAGATGGATGGATTAACCATTGTTTTGAGATTGATTTAGAAGTACAACAAGCCTACGATTATTTGAGACTTTATTAGATATGGTGATGAGATGGATGATTTTTATCATATCTTGGGATTTGGATTTTTCGTCATTCCTTATTTTTCGATATAACACATAGACATGATGCATCAAGGTATTAATAACTAGGATGGCATTGTATCTAATGTAATGGACTTTGACTCTGCAAATAGATAGGATAGTGCTTGTTCACACCTTGACATACGAAAACCTCATTGAAATGTAGTTTAGTAGTTCATAATATCTTGGACCAAAGCATATGCAATAATCAACAAGCTACTCCAAATAAACTCCCTACACACAACCAAGAAAGTATGCACCAAGTTTATTTTACAAGAATACCCACAAGCACAACAAACAAAATATAATGATTGATGCCCCATTCCTTTCTCTCTAAATAATTTAGACATCATCGAGAGGTCCTTGAAATGGGTCAATAAGATAAATCATAAGAAAATATCAAATACAAACAGTCAATTTTGTCTATATCTCTTTCCAGGATTAATATATCTAAGGTGATTTCTAATGTTGATTTCCATCACAACAAGGATACATCCTAGGAAATGTTGATCAGATGGTTTGATTAGGATGAGGTGTGTGATAAGCCACTGATACAAACTCCACTGACTTATTTACCTATAATCTAGACTTTATATTTTGACACTTAAGTTCTCACTTTACAACTTGTGATACTTGCTTTCTATTTTATTTTTCCAAAGGTTGAAGGTGATGATCGATTTATTATGGATGGAATTTTATTGCTGGTGAAAGAAAAATGGGATGGATGGTTTTGGATTTTTGAGTTTTCAAATATTTAAGATTTTTCTAATATTTTAATGTTTAGGGATTTTCTAAGTTTTGACCAAGAACCTAACCTAAAGGACAATCCTAGGGGCCTTATGGGATGATAAAAGATAATCCTTGCCTATGTTGTACACACAGAGACCACGTGTTGTGCATTTTTTGCACACACACCCCATTGAAAGTGGGGACCCTCTTTTTTCACTTTTGGTGTCTTGGCCCTTCTTTTTTGGGGGTTTTTGCTTGCTTTTGGCCTATGCTTTAATATCTATCTTGCCAGTTGAAGTGGCACACTTATGAATTTTGCTGAACACCTTGAGTTCTGACTGCATTCCAGAATTTTCACTGCTTTCAGGAAAATCCACCTGGGTTCGATTCTCCTGGTTCTCTTTTGATGTCCAAAGGTTACTACTTTTTGGCCCTTTTTTTGGGAAATTGTGTATGGTCCGGATTTCCCCGAAGTCCGTCACCATGTTGAATTCTCAGGTTTTTGTGGTCATGGTTGTCTTGTCAACCGTATTAATGGCGCTTGTGCGGATGTTTGGGGGATTTGATATATTGGATTTTGGGAAGTAATTGATCATTTGAGTTTGTTCATTTTCTTATCATTTGAGCTTGAGTCTCAGAGATTTTGGTGTTTTGTTGGATTGTGATTTTTGAAGCCATTTTAACTGTGCATGAATTGTATCCTATCTATGTTTCATAGTTATTTGTTGGCATCATCCGTTCTGGCCCTTTTAGCTCTCATGGTATGTATAAATTCTCCTTTACTTTGCTGATTTTGAATTGCTTCACTTCATTTGCTTTCTGGTCCTTTGTGGTTCCTGATTTCCTTGGGTATGCACATCGTCACTGGATTTTTTGGGGGTTTTCGTTGCTATACTAGTTTGCTTGGTTGGTCATTGATGTTTATTCTTGGTTTGGTATTATTTCTTTTGGACAATTTCTTGCATTGGTCTTAAACTTTCCACTTTTAGTGTGTGAGCAAGTCATGCCTGGTTCTTGGTACTTTCATCGTGAATATTTTAGGGTTCCTAACCTAGGCTATGGCCATTCTGTTAGAGTAAAGTAATTAATTAACTTTACTCTCCTCTTAAGATTTCGCCTTGCACACATATTAGTCATTTAATAATTAATATTAATTATTAAATGCACTCACCTTTAGGGTTAGTTTTTCCTTTTAGGTTTTGATCTCCTTTTATAAGGATTGATCTCTTGTATTTCTTTAATGCTCTATTTCATTTTTCTGGAATTCATCTTGCATATTGTGAGAGCCAAACCCTTGTCTTGATCCGTCTCTTTCTCTGTGACAAGTCTTTTGCATGCAGGTATTAATCAGGGTCTGTGGATTTGCATTTCTCAAATCCTACATGGTATCAGAGCCAGATCTGCTGCAGCTTGTTCAGTTTTTGAAAGGATTAGATATCTAGGTTTGGTTGCATTAGATCTGTGTTTGTTTTCTAGTTTTTATTTGGAATAGGGGGTTTATTTTTTTGGTGCACTTTGAGCTCAAACGGACCTCACCGTTGAGCTCGCAGCATCCAAAAACCCCTATTTTGATATAAAATTCATCAAATTTGGCTTCACGGTGTTAGATCTACGAGGGTTTGATGTTTTTTTGAGGGTTCCTGATCCAGAGCGTACCTGCAATTTTGGAGCAATTTCAACCCAAACGGACCTCACCACCGCATTCAGAGTGCCCAAAAACCCCTAAATCGACTGTCAAATCGTCGAAATCGGACACAGTGACTCCGAGAGGCAAAATTTTTTCATTTTTCTGGTATTCATCTTGCATATTGTGAGAGGTACGGCACGCAATCCGAAAAAAATATTTAAAAATCACCGAGTTATGGGCGCCGCCGTCAGTTAACCGCTAGCGGTTAAAAACTAGCGGTTAATGCTAGCGGTTAGCCTGACCACCAAGCTTAACCTTCAAACCTTTTTGGAGCAGTTTTGGTATTTTGGTCATAACTTTTGCATACGAACTCGGTTTTTCGAAAACAAAATATTTTCGGAAAGCTGGTTCCGAGCCCGTTCTGATGGTGTATGAATTTATTCAAAAATATTCAGTTTTAATGCAGTTTTTCGCAGTCAAAGTCAGATGATATTTTTGCACTCCGAGGGGCATAACTTGCTCAATTTTGCTCCGTTTTTCGAAAACGAATAGGCGTCAGAAAGGTGGTTCTGTGCTCTTTCCAGATCTGTAGTTTATTTCACTAGAAAATTCTTCAGGTACTCAGAGATTTGTCTCATACCAATTACTGCTTTTTATTGTTTTCTAGCTTTCAGTTTGTACTGGGGATTGGATTTTTGCATTGTGGGGGGGTGTTTTTTTCTTGCTTTCTGTCATCTACATCAGAAAACCAGAATCTATAAACACCAAAACAAAACAAACAAACCCCTTCTGCATCTTCTGTCTAGTTCTGAAAGACCACTAAATAATAATAAAAAAAAAAAACACATTCAGAGCAGTTGAGGCACAGTTCACAGCATGGCCGACAGATCTATTGAGCTTCTCACACCGCATAATTATCACACTTGGAAGGGTCGCATGATGACACTTCTTCAGTCTCGAGGGTTATGGTCCTGTTTGGATGCGGTTCAGCCTCCATTGACTCGCGCCTTTGAGGTTATGCAGCACAGGAACAATATGGATCAGGCTATGGGATTGATTGCTTTACACATTTCAGACAGTCTCCTGTTTCATCTTGAAGGGTGTCTCACACCTAGGGCCTATTGGACCAAGTTTGAGGGACTTTTTGGCACTATCAACGAGTTTAGAGCATTGCAGATTGAGGCAGAGTTGACTTCACTTGTACCTGATTCTTTTCCCTCCATTGAGGACTTTCTGACGAAATTCAAACAACAAAGATCTCTTCTACAGGGTTGTGGTAAGGTTAAGACTGATACAGAGTGTATTTACCTGATTTTGTCAAAACTTCGTGGGAACTTTCAGATATTCTCATCTACCTTCCATTCCACTATGGATGCCTTGGGTGCACGTTTTACCATGCCTTCTTTTGAGGTGTTTTGTGATCGTTTGACACGAGAGCAGGCTAAGATATCACAGTTGGATGCTCTCACAGGATCACCGCACCGAGCATTGGTAGCACAGTCATATCAGGGGAAGCAGAAGCAGAAGCAGAAACAAAAACCACAGACCACAGAGCATTGGAAGGATTCTAGTTCACAGAAGACTTCTGATTCACCTTCTCCTAAGGGGGAATCATCGAAGAAAGATAGACCTAAGTGTGCTTATTGCACTAAGCTAGGACATGATGAGTCCAAGTGTTATGAGAAGAAGATAGATGGATATGCAAAACAAGTTTCAGATTTGACAGCTCTTCTTGAGAAGAACCATATTCATCACTCTTCTTCATCTACTTCAGGCGGGTCTTCTTCTTCACCATCATTCCAGATAGATGGACAGGCCCCACATAAGGGTCATGCATTATGTGCAACCACCAGTTCACATTCATCTAGATGGCTACTGGATTCAGGTGCTTCACACCATATGGCATCTTCTCAGGACATGTTCTCATCTTTCGAGGCTGCGTCCTCACCACACATATTGATGGGTAATAACACTTATATGAGTGTATGTGGGAAAGGTTCTATCGATATTGATGACGGTACATTCAATGATGTACTATGTGTTCCATCTTTGTCCACTAACCTTCTCTCCATCTATCAGATTGCTCACAGTGGGACAGGGAAGACAGTTGAGTTCACACCTGATTCAGTGCACATCAGAGACATTCAGACTGGCAACATTGTTGCAACAGGGACAGTTGATCATTCTTCCCGATTGTATGCATTCACACACTTTGGTCCACCATCTCCCTCTCTTTCTACAAGAGAGCATGCAGTATCTGAGGAGAAGTTCGGTCACTTGAACTTATGTGTTCTTCCATCTGTTCATGAGACTAGTGTTGAGACTTCTACACCTCTTCCTCCTGTTGAGATCACATTTGTTCAGCAGGATACCTCTTCAGTTGTGACTGACATTGTTGCTCCACTCATCGAGCCATCAAGTGCAATTGTTGAGGCCATATCTGAGGATATTCCTTTCCTCACAGATGATAGATTCAACACACCTGTTATCCCTTCTTCATTGGAGATTACATTTCAGGATCATCTTGAGTTGTTTGATTCACCATTCTATTACTCAAACACTCATTCTCCAGTTCAGTTCTTCAATGAGCATCATCCAGGACTTCCATTTTCACCTCACTTCCAGGGATTTCCTCTTCTTCGACCGTTGGATCTGTTTCTTCCTCCGGGGCGACACATTGGTTTGATCATTGGCACAGGGGTTCTCTCATTCTGGGGGGGCTTTGGAGTCTCCACTCTCTCTCATGGGGGGGTATCTGATTGTATATCTGCATATGTTCTTGAGAGAGTCTCTTGAGACATTTCATTTGTACTTTCTTTTTGCATCTCTTTTTGGAGAGGAGTTTTTTCCCACTGGGTTTTCTCCTTTTCTCCGTTTCATAGAGATTTCCTTGTACTTGGGTACCTGATCAGGCCTAGTTGCCGGGACCCAATTTTACCTTCATGCATTGTAGTTACTTTTGCTTTCTTGCACTAGTTTGTAGCTGCACTCTTGCTCATCTTAAGGGGGGGTGTTAGAGTAAAGTAATTAATTAACTTTACTCTCCTCTTAAGATTTCGCCTTGCACACATATTAGTCATTTAATAATTAATATTAATTATTAAATGCACTCACCTTTAGGGTTAGTTTTTCCTTTTAGGTTTTGATCTCCTTTTATAAGGATTGATCTCTTGTATTTCTTTAATGCTCTATTTCATTTTTCTGGAATTCATCTTGCATATTGTGAGAGCCAAACCCTTGTCTTGATCCGTCTCTTTCTCTGTGACAAGTCTTTTGCATGCAGGTATTAATCGGGGTCTGTGGATTTGCATTTCTCAAATCCTACACATTCCTCTTCTAAATTTTGTGGGGAGTGTTCTAAATTCATATGTGATTCGTTGGGGATTTAGGCTAGGTCGTTGTTGTGGTGTAGGCCTTAGATTTGGAGTTATTCAAATCATTTTGGTGAAAGTAAGAAATATGTGGACGAGTTCAGGTTTTTGAGCTCCTTGCAGAATTTTGCTTTCCCTGGATTTCCCCGGGCTTTCCCTATTCTTTCTCTTTTACCACCTTTTCCTGGATTTCATTTGTCTCACCAAAATGTGCTTCCTTCAGATTTTCTCAATGTCCGCAATCGAGTCAATTTGCCAATTTTGTGCTTGGGTGGTATTATATCTAGTTCTCGCCAAAATCCGTTCCCTCCGTATTTTTTCGGATGTTCCGTGTCTCCTCCATTTTCTCGGGTTAGTTTTAATTGTTGTTGTTTTCGCCAAAATCCATCCCTGGCAGATTCTTATGGGTTTTCTGGCAAGATATTAAATTTGATGATTACGAGGGACTTGTTTATTGATGATGTTTTTGATAGATTAAATGAACTTATGCTAAGTGTTTATAATTTTATTCCTTTGTTAATTGATGGATTTAAATGATGTTGTGGGAGTTTGCATGCTTGGTTCACTGGAATCCACCTGTTCTAGATTTTTCCAAAATTTCTCACCAGTGTGGAATCCGTGAGGGGGGCTAAATCCAAAACATTAAGATATTAATTTCCTACACTTCTTATTTCTTGTGGATCTTATTGTGGTCATCATTATGTGTTTGTAGGAAGTATCAGGATAGGATGTTGTTGGTCGAGGCAAAGGGAAGGCATTAGATCCAAGTGCAGAGAGTTCATCCATCTCAGATGCAAAGAAAATAAAATTGGACATAAAGAGTCAGATTCCTTAGAGTAAGGTGACCTCAATTTGGTCAGGAATCACAGATACTAATGAAGGTATGTGGGACTATGAGGAATTTAAGGCTGAGATGTTAGCACTAAGCCATCCTTTGTTGGCTAGGAATATGGTGGACTTTGGATTGGCTCATGTGGCAGGTTTCCCTTCCACAGTGCAGTGTTATGAATTGGTGCTTGAGTGTGGCAGGAATTATGATAGGGTGACACAAAGGATAATTGATCCCCAGGGAAGGTTTCTGGAAGGCTTCAGCCCTATGTCCATTGTTGCAACCTTCGATATTCTTGAAAAATCACATCTGGTGGCTTTTGATATGGATGGCACCAAGGAGTACTATGAAGAGAATGCAGTTAAGTCCCAATAGGTGATCAACTCTTGGTTGGAGAATCCTAAGTCCCATTTCTCTAAGTTTCCTAAGCAACTATTCAGGCTCAAGTTTAAAAGAGAGTAATACAATATCATCACTCTTATCAATAGGCTAGTGGGGTTGAAGAGTGCAGGTGTGTTTGAGACTTGGATGTTCAATGTAATTTCTAGAATGGAGCAGGGAATTGATTATCACTAGGTAGGTGTCATTAGTACAGTGATCCATGAGCAGTTATGCAATGTCTTGCAAACCAAGACTTTTACTATGACCTCCTACCTAGTGTATTCATTGGCAAGACTTTACCCATATAAGGGGTTGAGCACTAGGGGTACCTTTGGACAAGATGCTATATATGAAGTATATCCATAGCTGCACTGAACTAGAGGAAGCTACAAGAGATCCAATGATCCTTTCACAATGTACATCACTAGATTGCTCCAAGGTGCAGAGAATATGAGAATTTCTGATACGGATAAAGAATTGATAAGGAGATATGGGGCATGGTTTATCTAGTTCCCCACTTTCTCTTACATTAGAATTGATGGTTTTCAAAGGGCTCCCTAAAGACTTCCTAGATTCCCTATTGATCATATCATATTGTTGGAATTCACTGGACAGATTTGTGACTTTGACAATGTTGTGAAAGGAGAAATGCACAAGACAGGTTTTGGGAATGATTTTCCCTTAGAGATAGGAATGGGTGAGGTTTTCCCTTCTATTCAGTCTACTCATGCTTTTGAGGAGGAGATGAGTACTTTTGGTCTCTCTTTCCATTCCAAGAGAGAGAGGTTTGACATCACCGGTGAAGCACAAAAGAAGGCTAGCAAGGAATATGGCCATAAGGTTAGTACTGAAGATTACTAGGTTAACCTTGCTAATGAGTTTGAGGTAAGAAAGAGGAAGTTCTCCAGACTGCCAGTGGATTTGATAAGGATGTACAATGTGAGGGTCATCCTTGATCAAGTAGAAGAGGATGGAAACCTAATCTAGGGTCATTTTATGAGGCAACGAAAGATAAGTTGGTTGGAGAAGTTGACTGGTTAGAGGAAGAAAAAATAGAGTTGGATCAAATCATGACCCCGATGATTAAGTATACCAAAATGTCATTGAAACACAAGATCCTAGAATTGGAGAGTGAGGGTATTCCATGTACCTATGATTTGATGGGAGACTTAGAGTTTGACTCTGCTTCTGAGGAGTCACTTGAACTAGATCCTAAGGGCAAGGAAAAGGTGGATTCTCCTTTAAGAATCCAAGTTAGGGATACTCAGGTTGAGAAGGCTGCAGAGTTGAGTAAATAGAGGAAGCTTGTTGCTAAGAAGAGGAGACATGCCTCAAGGAAAGAATTTATAAAGAACAAGTAAGAGGAGGAGGCATAAATTGTTCCTCCATTGGCAAAGAGAAGAAGGATTACAAAGTTATCACAAGTAGTGGAGGAGGCTCCCAAAACTGATGAGGAGATTGAGCCACTAGTGGTAGAGGTGGAAAGCTCAAGGGGAAAGACACAAGTGTACATGAGGAGGTCAAGGACCCCTTCCCCAAGGGATACTACACCAAAGGAGTATGTTTTAGTAAGTCTTCCTATTGTTGAACAGGTAGATATCTCCATTCCTTAGGATGCTGGTAGCACACAGGAGGAACCCAAGAAGGATGAAGATCCTAAAGGTTTGGGCGAAGAGGAATTTTAGGAGGGAGACCTCTATAATGCAGAGGCAGAAATTGACAAGGTGATTCAGTTCCCTTTGGTGGCACATGTAGATTCACCTGTGAAGGAGAAATTGAACAAGTCTCCATAGAGGGAGAAAATACCAATTAGGGCCCCTTCACTGGTACAGGTTGTTGTGGAAGAATAGTTGCAAGATAAGGAGAATCTAGTCATGGATATCCCTAAAGTATCAAGTGTTGAAAAGGATGCAACTGAGGATCAGCAAGAACAGAAGCAAGATGGGAAAAATACATTGCCTTCCGGGTCTACTTATCCAGATTGGTTAGAGAAAGAGTTGAATAGAAAAATGGTGATAGTGGAGGATGCTCCTCATAATTGGGATTCCCTTATGGCTAATGTGGAAAAGGAAAAAACTAAGAAGAAAGCTAGGGTTGTGTCTCAGATTGAAAGAGATGGGTCAGGCAATAGGGTAGCCCATATTTCTACCCCTGCTCCAAATAAAGATAGAGACAATGTGACTTCCCAGGATTTGTGCAAACTGTTGACTTGGGGCATGCTTCTATGGAGTAGGATATTGAGGAATATTAAGGCTCCAGTGCTAGAATTTTGTGGCAGGTTGAAGAAGGTTGTGCAAACTAGGCATGAGCTAGAGAGGGAGAATGAGAAACTGAAGAGGTACTTGCAAGAATTGATTAAACCTTTGCAAGCTATTAGTTCTTCCTGCTCTATTACAGGTTTCTTGCCTTAGGAGACAATCTTTGAGCTTGAAAAGATGAAAGGCACCACACATGCTGTAGTTGCTTGGTTGTAGGGTGTACAAACCAAAGGATATGATGCTATTAAGGACATTTTGTCAACTAGAGGGGATGCTATGAGTTCGATTGATTGGTTAAAGGTTGTATTGTCTCAAGATAAGGAGGATATTGATCTCCTACTACAGAAAACCACAACAATCATGGGGTTCACAAAAGATAAACTGGTAAATTGTAGGATTCTTCCTTTTCCAAGGGTTTCCAAACCCTGGGAATGTTTTGAAATCCTACAAATGAGGCAAAAGGCCTTGAGAAAGATCCATTAATAGGCAAGGAAGATTAAGGACACTTTGACTCATATCCATGATAAGTGCATCTCCTTCTTTGAGGTCATGACTGGAAGGAAGAAGTTTGCTCTGAAACATCTTAATCTGGAGCAACTTAAGATATGGTGGAGAGATGTTTATTCTCCAATCAGTGAAGGACCAATTATTGGGCATTAGCTAGATGATGTTACAACTTATATTGTAGTCATGGACATATACTTAACTAGTAGGGCTGATTGGGATGGTACAATTAGGCAGGAAAGAGATGAAATCAAGTCTCTTGAGAGAAGGATTAGGGGTTTTCATGTGCCACCTATTGTTGATTTGGATAGAGTCCTATTGGCCATACATGGTGAAGAAGATTGAGCTAAGGACAAGGATGGGGAGTAGCTATATAGGGTTACATCGAGATTTGTGCTTCCCATTATTCACATGTATTGGGCTGACCTTTTGGGTATCTTGGCCGTTTTGGATGAAATTGGTGCCAATGGCACATTTCATATTATGTTGGAATATCTTTGAGGCCGACCTCTTGTAGGTTATTTTTTATTGTAAATTATCTTTTGGGCTGACCTATCATAGGAATTATCTATAAAACAGGCATAGAGATATAGGAGAATAGATAGATTGAAAAGGATAAAGATAGAGATAAAATAGATAAGTGATATTAGAGCGACTTAGGGTTTATTCTCAAGAAATTATTGTAGTAGAAAATTGGAGTTGTTTCTATTTTGGATGATTTAATATAAGAGAGATATTGTGATTTGGTATCTATCTTGTGGAGTTTCATCTGGCATGGTTCTTGTTTTTCTATCTTTGAAATTGCTTATAATTTTATAGTTAAATTGTTAGGTAATGCTTAGGGTTTCATGTTTGGAATGTTTGCAGCGATCTCTAGTCCATACTTTTTGCAGTTAGCTGATTGTTAGCTTCTTGAAAAAGTTAGCCTGGGCTTAAAATTGTGCTTAGTTCAGTTATAAGGGTTTGTTCATCTCAATTGCAATAGAATTGACAAAATGAATATTTGTGATTTGAAAATATTTAAACACCTTAGAAGATTGCGCTATTTCTGTGAAAATGTAGATTCATCTGGGTTAAACAAAGAGTAGTTTATGAGAGATCGGTCCATTTTGAGCATTTTATCTTTTGGAATTTTCAATCTTAGGGTCAGAGTAGTCTTAGAATCATCTCTAAAACCTTTATCTTTTGTTGTTTCTTTATTATCAAGGTTCAAATTAATATTTCAGGTATCAATTCATTATTTAGATCTGATAATTCGAAGTCGAGTGTTTGCTCATAGTAAGGTCCCATTGTGATTACCAACATTTTCACATTATCACTGAGTTGTTTTGTTGCATTGTCAAGACCTGACATTAGAGACCTTGGGGTTATCTCTTTTCCCATAGAGAGTTACCTTTCAAGAGAGATAGGATATCATATTCTGTCTGAGTTGTTGCTGTGCAGAAAACACCATCAACACCACATAGTTTGAATGACTTGACTTATTTATGATGAGTTATGAACAGTTAATGGAATGCCAGTTTATTATGACAAACTCTTAAAGGACCAGCCTAGGGTGTATTAGGGGCACATCAATGATGTCCTTACCTACGTTCAAGCTCAAAGACTTGTAGTTTGACAAGGCAACATTTTTTATTTTGATGTTTCAAACTTTTTAGGGATTTTTATGTAATTTAGATGTTTTGGATTTTAGCTGAGAATTGGATGTTTTTAATTTTCATATGATTTTTACGATTGGATATGGATATGTGATAATTTCAGTGATCTATTTTGGGATTTTGTTGAAACCAAGATAGGATTGATTGATCTAATTGATTGATTGAAGATGATAACATTGTTGAGGATACACAACAAAGAAAGGATAGTTTTAAGCAATGCAAGGATTGGGAAAGAGAGATGATGGCGGATTGATTAGATTTGATGGATCAAGAATTTGAAGCTAGGCCTGGAAAAAAATCTATTGGAATGATTTGATGTGATGTTGAAGTGCAAGGTAGATGCAAATGAAATTGATTTTTTGGATTGATGTTAGATAAAGGATAAAGCTTGATAAGGAACATATTCTCATCAAAACGTGTCATGGGCTTGTGATTTTGATTTTTTCTTACGAATGATTTGACTGATTTGATTTTGTATTTTACAAATTTTTACAGTTCCACATAAGTTATAGGATATAGCTCAATATTTATTCCCGAAGAAAGATGTAATTATCTACTCCTATCATCTAGCAATATAGGGAATGATATGTGTGAATGCATTGATAAATGAATGGATGGATGGATGGGTATGTGAAGGATTCGAAGGATTATCTTATGATAGGATAACATGTTTGGATAGAGTATGCCTCTTTGGAAAATACCTCATGGCTTAGATAATTATGGTTAGGATAGGACCAATGATAGTGACCCATGTCAAGATGTTTACCATAAGCAAGTGTGAAGTACATACCAAACCTTTTCCAAGATCAAGAATAAGCTAGATGTGATGAAAATGGATTGGATAATGAATCATGGATTTATTATGGATGGGATGAGATTCTTCCATCTGAAATGGTGCACATAGATGCTTGATTCTACTCATGATGCTTATTTTTTAGGTTTTCATCGTGGTACTTGTCCAAAGTGCCACTAAAGTGGTTTTCACTAGAGGACAATATTTATCTTGACAATTTTCTTTATTTTTTGATTTTTCAAAAGTTTATGCTCATATTGAACCACCTAGTGGTGTTGATTTAGACATTGTTGGTGCTGATCTAGATGTTGTTGTTATAATGTGCCAATGATATCCTTCTTGGAGGAGTTGCTTTGTTAGGATACGAGCGCTTGAATGTAACCCCTAGATTCTCTTATCTGCTTCATTGATATCAGAATTAACCTTACCTAGATGCACACATCATAATAAAGTGCCCTCAGAGTCCTTATGATAGAGATTTTCTACCAATACACATTCAATACTAAAGTCAGATGCCATGGATTTCTAAGTGGATGGTGGAATGTGTTGAGGGATACAAGTTGCAAATGGATTGGTCGATAATTTAGAATATTTGAATCTTCAAACTTGGGATGATGAGCAATGATGGGTGGATATGGAGATTCGATTAGGACCAAATTCTTGATATACCTTGTAGGTCACTCTTGAAGATTTATTTTGCAGAAATAAATAGTTTTGATGGATACGCTTCCCTTTTTGACTTTTCCCCATTCTTTCTTTGACTAATGGAGTTTGATAGGGATGATTTTCTTTATTTTTCTTTGGTGTCCATTTGAATTTTTCTTGTCCATTTTTATTTTTTGATTCTTTTACTTCAATAATTTTCTCTTTTCTTTGATATAGACCTCTTTCTTGTGGTTGGTCCCAATTAGTGGGTGGGAAGATGTATGGACAATGACTCATGATATGAATGGTTAGAGTGTTGGTATCTATTTCATCATAAGGACTCTTCGTGCTCCCCATGTTGGTGTTTATGCTAGATAAAGTTGCCCCCAATATTATGGGATTATTACTAACATGCTTTGATTCTGTTGTTGAAAAACCATTTCCTTGTTATTCAATATAGTTTAGAATTATTGATTTTTGATAATTCTTGATATCCTCACACTCACTTTCTTCAATCTGTATGGAGGACGTGTCTGATTTTGATGCTTCTTCAAAAGGTGTTGATGTTTTACAATCCATATAGGAGTCTTCCTCATGATCCATTTATTATTTCTCTTTAAAGGATGTTTTTGGTTCACCATCCATTTAGAGGGATTCTTCATGATCAATTTTTGATGTCTATATATTCTTTTATGCCTTGATCATGTGTAAAGATATTAAGAGTAGGATAATCTTGTTTCTTGTTAATGATATCAAAAGTATGTGACTCTTGTTTTGGATGAATAAAATCTACATGTCTATTAGGAGTAAGCATCTCATGGGAATATGGAAGAGTATGTGATATATGGATATGATCATTATTTATGACATCTTGTATGGATTCAAGAATACCCATTAGATCATGGTAGTATCTTGGAGATATGGATCCTTGATCTTGAATCAATGTGGTGTTATCTTTAATATGCTTTGGTTCATGTCCTTGACATGGATCAATTTCAAAGGATGGATTGTTTGCAAAAGGTTCTTCAATATCTTCATTATGCATGGGAAGTGGCTCAATATTTTATTGATCTTTGAGTGGATTTTGATAAAGTGTTGAGTTGAGGATTCCCTCAATATCAACAACCATGAGGTCAAAGGATGTCAAGATATCTTGGAAAGTGTTAGTTATTTTTCTAGTTGAACCTTGAGATTCTCTAAAGGGAAACCAACCCTTATGCTCAAGAATCTTCAAGGTCACTGGACAACTAAAGAGTAAGGATTCTCAGGCCCTCACTCCTACTCTTTGGGCTCTATAAAACCTAGGAGGGTAATCCTTATCAAACTCAAAATATATTTAGTTCTTAGAGAGAATTCCTATACATAGATCAATTCCTATTTAGTGAAAATAGGCATCCTTCATCAAATATTTGGCTGACCTTTGAACAAATTATTGCCTAGTTTTATGAATTAAGAGGAACTTCATATTTACACATTGTAATTGAAAGTATTTTGAATGATTTTTTTTATTATCATTATAAATCCCTAGATAGGTGCATTGCTAGCTCATTTATCTACAAAATATCCTATTGAAGAGACCATTTCTCTATCTTTGGGGATAATAGATTGAAAATCATGTAGTAACCAGTAATATATTATCAAATTACTCATAGATTAATGGACTATTTTCATACCACATTGTAGCATTCAACTCACTATGTTTAAAACATAAATTCTGACCAAATTCTATGCTCTTCCCTACAGACCTGTGACCTTATCTTAGCATTTAATCAATTCTTTGAATTGAAGCTAAAATAAATCCACACAGTCAATTAAAAATATTGAAGATGAACTAAAATATTATTAACCCTTTCATTCATAATGTTTAGGAATATTACATAAGAGAGTATACACATTAGAACTTAAGGTTTCATTCATATCTATGGCTTCTATACAACTATTTTAAGATCACTACGTATATGACTCACACACTAGACTTCTTACTATTCTATTCATTAGCATTTATACTATGTGCTTCTTCCTAAGATTAGCTTCTCACACATACCATTATGAGACTCAAAATTTCAACCCCTGTAATTAGCGTTGACATCCATTATATAGAACAAAGGAGAAAAAAGCATCAAGTTGAATTATAGTTACATTTCACTTGCATTTCATTCCTAATTTCATCAAAATATAAGATATTTTTGTAGGTCGTTACACATAATCATTTGCAGAGTGGGGGCAAACAAAATTTCACACCAAACCAAAAAAAATTAGTTGAAGAAGTCCCACCAGCCTTCCAAAATGCTTCATCATCACAATGTCAGAAAAATTCACGTCCAAAACAAACCGAGAACAGTCACCATCAAAACCAAAGGAAAAAGAAAATAGACCAGCCAAAAAGGAATGAGTTAACACAAAAAACCAAAAACCAAGCATCACCTCAAAACAGAGCGAGGTGCTGTCCTGCTTTGTTGGTAGTAGGGTAAGCACGCCCGTTTGGGGTCCTTATTGAAATTAGGGAAGCAAACACCACCTCATCATTAGAGTCAACCACATTGGTCATGGTCATAAGATATTGGTGATAGCTTGAATCAGTTTCATCTTCACTATCAGAAGGATCATCATAGAATTAAAGGCTTGAATGATGTTTTCCCAAAGAAGCTCGATGGTAAATATTCCTTATTGTTACCTCCCTCTTAGGCCTATCATAATTCTCCCCCTTCTCCTTAACCAATTCCTTAGAAAAAATTGTACTTCTTAGATGATATGCACAGTTGACAATGCTCCATGTAGCTTTTGTCTTTTTCTTTGGAGTTATAGGAACTTCAAGCATATCTTGTTCATATTTGGGAACTTCACTTCGAGACTCAATGAGATTAAGTCTCATGGAACTTCAAGCTAGGTTGACAGGCACACTTATCTTATCCATTTTTAGTAAGGTAACTTCACAAACTTCCCAAAGGTAGAGGCACCAAGAACAACTACCTCAAACTCTACAATTACTAGGAGAAACTCCAAATTATCACACTCAGATTCTCAACACTCAAAGACAACAAATGGTGAGAATAGCAAGGAATAAATATTCATTAAATAGATCAACTAGAGCATGTATGTATTAATGTTCCATGGGAGTTTGCACAAGCGAGCTGACAACCCTTCTCTTGATTCCAAATCTTGATCGTTGATCTCTAGGATGTTGTGAAACTTGTTTATCAACCTTGATTATTGAAGGAGGGAAATAATTTACACATATCAGGATCAAATTGAGTAATTCTACATGTGGCCTTAGCCATTAATGCTCGTTCACGTGAAGCATAATGGCTATCATGTTCATATATCTAGTTTTGAATGTTAGTCATTGATCTCCTTCTGAGATGACACATCAAACGATCCAGATTAGGTCAAAAAGTTTTGAGTTTCATCCGCTATCACTTAATAACCCCTCAGCCAATGAAACCCCACCAACAAGATGCCAACTCATCTTCCTATGGGCTCCACCATCGTCTCCCAGTCCCAAGAAAAGATACACGTGTCACAAGCCCGTTGACCCCACGAGTTTGAATAAAGAATTATTTTATTCACATGGGGTGGGTGGGGAATGGCTGAGATTAACTCCCAACATTCCTTCTCAGCCGTCAATTTGAATCTTCACCACATTGACCATAATAGTGGAGACCATAACACACGCCTATAATGAGACTCATGTCTCTAGGATTTTGTGAAACTTGTTTATCAACCTCGATGAGCGCAAGAGAGAAAGAATTTATGCATATGAGGATCAAATTGAGTAATTCTACATGTGGCCTTAGTCATTAATGCTCGATTGCATGAAGCATAATGGCTATCATGTTCATATATCTGGTTTTGAATGTCATTCATTGATCTCCTTCTGAGATGGTGCATCGAACGATCCAGATTAGGTCAACAAGTTTTGAATTTCATCTGCTATCACTTAATAACCCCTCAGCCAATGAAACCCTACCAACAAGATGCCAACTCATCTTCCTATGGGCTCCACCATCATATCCTAGGCCCAAGAAAAGACACGTGTCACAAGCCCGCTGACCCCACGAGTTTGAATAAATAATTATTTTATTCACATGGGGTGGGTGGGGAATGGCTAAGATTAACTCCCAGCATTCCTTCTCAGCCGTCGATTTGAATCTTCACCACATTGACCATAATAGTGGAGACCAGAACACACACCTATAATGACACACATCTCTAGGATTTTGTGAAACTTGTTTATCAACCTCAATGATTGAAGGAGAGAAAATATTTACGCATATCAGGATCAAATTGAGTAATTCTACATGTGGCCTTAGCCATTAATTCTCGCTCTCATGAAGAATAATGGCTATCATGTTCATATATTTGGTTTTGAATGTCATTCATTGATCTCCTTCTGAGATGGTGCATCGAATGATCCAGATTAGGTCAACAATTTTTGAATTTCATCTGCTATCACTTAATAACCCCTCAGCTAATGAAATCCCACCAACAAGATGCCAACTCATCTTCCTATGGGCTCCACCATCATCTCCTAGGCCCAAGAAAAGACACACGTGTCACAAGCCCGCTGACCCCACGAGTTTGAATAAAGAATTATTTTATTCACATGGGGTGGGTGGGGAATGGCTAAGATTAACTCCCAACATTCCTTCTTAGCCATCGATTTGAAGCTTCACCACATTGAACATAATAGTGGAGACCAGAACACACACCTATAATGAGACACACATCTAGCGCCCACTAACCTTGCAACTTTTATTTAACCATTACTTTATTCATGCGAGGTGGGTAGGGAACGATCCAAATCAAACCTATTGATCCGATGGCTAGAAATATCTGCACATGCACAAAAGCTAGTCTTAAAAGGGGACTCAACTACTGTTGAATATTCAAGATACTAAGAGGGGGGTGAATTAGTACCTTCACAAACTCATTCATGAATTACTTTGAAGCATATAACAGAGAAGAGCAAGAAAAAATCATGAAATCACTCAACACATAAACAACAAATTTTTACGTGGAAAACCCAACGAGGGAAAAACCATGATGAGAATTAGCTCACAATATATAGTAGTTCTAAAAATTGGATACAAAAGAGGCTCACTTCTAAATACAGAAGCTCATTGCTTATAGGTAGGACTCACTATCCAAAATATAGAGGCTCACTGCCTACAAGAGTTTACAGTAACAAAAATGGCTTCATAACCAAAACATGAACTACTAAGAGTGCACCTAACAAGTGTCAATTCAGTTCCTTTGATGCTTAGAGAATTTGCATACTAACAAACTAATATGAATTCTCTTCTTCACATACACATCACATCTCTACTATCTGCTATTCTTCTATTTTGTACTCACACTCTTTCAACAATCTCCAAACAATCATGTATATGTACTTGACACATCCACAAGCATCAATTAGGTCAGCCTAATTGGATGCAACACATATCTTCCAAAAATATGTATGTCAGATTCATACAAAACTTCTCCAAAGATGATTCAACCATGTGGCACGCTATCTTATGCCAGTTGGGACCAAGAGTAAGTCACACAAATATTTACAATACATGTTAAGCCACTAACTAATTATTAGATCGACCATGGATAGACCTAATAACAAAATGCAACATCAAACCGATGCCAACACACCATCCGATCATATGAGCATACAAAAAATACATTCATACACACTTCCAACATTCATAAACCTTTTCCAAAAATATTGAACAATGATGATCACCGAAAAGGAAATGTGGACCAAAATACCAAACTAAAACAACAAAGGATGTAAAATTGTTCTTCATACTGGTTCAGGGTATTGAACCCATCTGATATCTTAAACAACATGATGACATCAATGAAAACACAAAAGAATGATTCTTCTTGATTCTTCCAACAATCTCCCCCTTTGTCATTGATGGCAACATGTGCCAAAAACAAAAAAAATGTATCTCTCTAGAATCTCTTCCCCAAAATTCTCCAAAATCTCTCCAAAAATACTCTTCAAATCTCTCCCCCTTTGATATCAATGGAAAAGGGTGACTGCTACAACAAGAAAATGTAAAAATATGTGATGAGGTGACATTGTATTCTTAGGCTTCCAAACTTCCAAAACTCAAAAGACTTCCCAAAAAAACTTCCAGTCATTCAAAACTTTCAAGTTTTTAAGAAATAAACTTCTAAAAACTCCCCCTTTGTTTAACCATCCAAATTTTCTTCTCATTTTGTTGTATTCTACTTTTCACTTTTCTTTTTCTTTCCTTCTTTTTGTCACAGTAGAAAAACAATAAAAAATTCAAGCACTCTTCATCTAAAACACCTTCTTGTACCTCTCTTTCATAATTGGAAGGATCTTCTTCTAGGAAAAAAAATTGAAATCCATTCTCATACACATGCTCTCCAACAAGCCCAACAATGTAAATGAAGATGACCATTCTACAAATCAGCACTAAATTTCACAATCTTCAGTATCATGAAGTATTCTAGAGAGATTTCACCACATCTTCTCTTTGTCTTTGAACAATAATCAATTTTTCTTGCAATCCACCAACTTTCATCCTTTTCTTCCATTCCTTGTCTTCAAAGATATCAAAATTATTTCCAATGTTATTCATTTTAGGTTCATTTTCTTCAATCTTACTTCTAAAATTTTCTATTATAGCAATTCATCAGAGACAATACTTGTAGATATTTGACATTTCTCTAATGCATTTCTTTATCTCATTAATATGTTTAGATAACCTCTACTTAGCTTTACCACATCTCTTTTCGATGATGGCTTCTAACTTGTGTCCTTTCAGACCTTCCAATAGAATTATTTCTTCAAAAACTTCAACTAAGTTATCTGGTAAAGAATCAGAAACACTTGAAACATCAATAAATTTTCTAAGAAGATACTTTACTAGAGTATCATTGATCTTGAGTCTATCCATTGGAGATAATGAATTCCATAGTTCACAAATTTTCTTCATCTTTCCTTTAACTATCATTGACTAGATATCATCTAGATCAGAAGATTCAGATCTAGGTTGAGATTCTTCTTCATCTTCCTCTAGAATAACATCTTCTATGATAATTTTTATTTTCTTCAATTCTAGAGGGGAATCACCAATGACAACTTCCAATTCCTTTGCATTAGAGGATGAACCCTCGTCAAATCGACTACATACAGTCATACTAGAGCATATATCCTTCTACAGGGATAAGAAAAAGACTTTATAGAAACTTGCACTATCCTCCATGCCTTCCAAATATTTATGGATTTGTTTTCCAATAGGAATCTCGAATTCCCACTTAACAACATTTTTCTTTCTTGGTAGTGAGTCCAAAAGGTAAAACACCAGACATGTAAGTAAAGACCCAAAATGGAAAGGGTATCTCTCGACCAATGAAATCCGTACATTTTTAGTAAGATTTTCTAAAATCAAGCCACATGGATCAAATTTCTTATTCTCCTTTACCATTTTGTGCACTAGATACATGATAATAGTCAAAGTGGAACTATCTCGATTTCTAAAACAAATTTTATAGGAAAAACCATATGCAACATACCTTATGGCGGGGTCGATGATAGTATTTATCAAAAGGTCTCGAGGGTATTTTTTGATTCTCGTCAGCTCCTCCACTTTGTATTTTATGGTTTTCTTTCCGAGAAGGTTTCTAATACTACATAACTCGGTGATAGCTTCAATCGATTCCTTTGTAACAAGGCAGGGTTTTTCCAATACAATGTTTCCATCCTTGAATTTACTCAAAATAAACAAGATGAATTCTTTGTCAGTAAACCAAGGGGATTCTCCCCACAAATCCAAGCTTAGGTTTTTAATATTCTGCAAATCGTTTGGCTCTAACCCTAATTCCATTTTCTTTATCTTTTGATGATTGAATTCTTCTAGTTCAACTCCTTTAAGCCTTAGTGGAATATTTCCACTCAATCCTCTATTAATAGATTCCATAATTGTACTCAATTTATTCAAATTCTTCCTTACACAACTAAAAAACTTCTTTCCTTACCTTCCTCTGTAGCTGCAAGAGAGAACCTTTCGTCACTTGTTCTTGATTTTTCACAATTATCTCTCACAATTGATTCAAATTGCTTCAGAATCACTCCAAGATTGCACCAAGACGTTCTTCAAGTTCTTCAAATGCATAGGTGAACAAAAATGACTTGTAAATTTTTCTTTATAAACAATCAATCTACCCTAATTCGCATTAAATGCAAAAAGCTGATAAAAAAATTCTTCCACTATATTGAGAAACCCTAATTTACTTCGCAAGCAAACATTCTTGCATTTTATCTTTTGGTTTCTTTTGCATAACATCTATCCATCCAATCTATACAACATATCCTCATTCCAACATCTGACACACCATATTTCTAGGGGGTTCAAGAAATTTTCTATTAAGGCTCCCCCTAAGACTATGTTAGGTCTAATTCCCAAAGGAATCATATGTACCGAATGAGGGAACAAATGCATCTGTCATATCTGGTTCTTCTTTCTTCTTCCATATCTTGTTCATTTATTTCTTAATCTCATCTTTTCCAATCTTCTTCATAGGATCATCTTCCTTTATCGAAGCAGACTGCTTTCCCTTTTTACTTCTGCATACTTTTGAAATATGTCTTGGTTTTTTGCAATTGTAGAAAATAACATTTCTCTAACTTGTTTGCCCTCCATTAATCCCTGATCTTCATTGATTATCCTTATGTCCAAACTTGTTATAGTTATATCAATATCCATCAAAATATTGATTCATTCTACCACCATTAAACCTGTACGCATCTAAAAATGGTCACAGTTAATCAAACCTATTAATTAATTAAATATGAATTATTTAATTAATGTTCTTAAGTCATCTACATATAAATAAATTTAATTATTTATTTATATTGTTCATTTTCTAGTTCTTCTAATTTAATTAAATAAATAAAGTTTATTTAATTAATGCTACCTTCCTCTTAATTAATTAAATAGATTTTACAATTTATTTACATTAATTATCACAAGTTTAAATTGTAAATTTAAATAATATTCTTCTCTCCACATTTAATTAAATATTTTCGATATTTAATTAAAACGCATTTCCAAATTTCTCACTCTTCCCACAAAATTAAATATTCTTAATATTTAATTAAAAGGCTTTTTCTCTTCTCACATAATTAAATATTTGCAATATTTAATTAAAGCCTTTTCATTTCTCTCACACATAATTAAATATTTATTTATTTAATTATGAGAGACACCTTTCAATTGTCTCCTCATTTTCTGTCTCTCAGAATTCCACCTTCTTTTTGAATTCTCGATCTCTCACTATTCATTTCAACAGGTTTGAACTCAACTGTTGATCTTGGCCAATCAAATTCCTACCTTCAAAAATCTATAAATACACCCCTTTTATGAGTAGAAAAGGACCTCAAATCTCATATTTTCATGCATAGTTACTATAGTCACATCTTAGCATTCATAGCATTTCAATTCAATATCTTAATATTTTAGATGCATATGCATTATTATTAATCTCATTCTCTCAAGCTGCCATTCTACAAGCTGTTGTTTTAAACAAACTGAGAGCAAGCATCTTGAAATGAATCCTTGGAGATAGAGGACAATGGGATGAATTTGAAGAAACTATGGTTTAGAGTTTGCATTTACTTTCTTTAATTTAATTTCTTCAATCTAATGTTTCATTGGTGTATTAGTTTAGATTCAATTTGATTGACACATTCTAACATACACAAAACCTATTCATCATCAACTGACTAATCATCCTCAATTATGATCTTCATTCAATAGATTTATGTCTAGTTCTCTTACATGCATAACACTATCTAGAGAAGGAACTAGAAAACTGAATCATCCTACTCCTGCACTTAGATGCCTTATGACCAAATTTATTGCATGAGAAACAAACCTTATTGAATGATGGGTACCTTTAAGAATTTGGTTGTCTGATAGGCACTCTTCTTCCTAGATTTCTTTTCTACTTCCCTTTATCTAGACTCTTCTGATTATTCATATGATTAGAGTTTTGCATATGTTCACAAATATCATTTCCCAATCCACCTTTGTCTTTAGAAGGTCTCTTTCCTACTATCAATTCATCAACCTTGGTGGATCTTGATTCGAAGTTATCTTCACAGAGCTTTGCTTTCTCTAGATCATCTTTTAGATTCATCACTTCCTATTCAGGCCTTGAGCATACATCAAAATTACTTTGTACCACTATATTGGGAATCTCTTCAACTCTCTTCTTTTCATCCACTTTCACCTTTAATCTATTAATCCTTCATTTTCTTGTTTCAGTTGCTCACTCACTTCTCTATGTCTTTCTTTGAATTTTTTCAGTTGCTCTTTCAATTTTTGGATGCATTCATTTGCTTCATCAAGATTTTATTTCAGATCTTGGTTTTTAATTTCTACCTTGTCAAGATCTTCAAGAGCACCCATAGCTCTTCTTTATCCATTTGTTAAATCTCCAGGATCTTCCTCAAGCTGTTAGAATTCCTTAGAGAAACCAGAGCTCTAATACCAATTGTTGAATATTCAAGATACTAAAATGGGGGTTGAATCAATATCTTCACAAAATCATTGAATAAACATCATCAATTACTTTAATGCATATAATCAAGAAGAGAAAGAACAAAGCATGAAATCACACAACACATAAGCACCAAATTTTTATGTGGAAAACCCAATGAGGGAAAACCACGGTAAGGATTATCTCACAATATATAGTAGTTTCAAAATATAGATACAAAAGAGGCTCACTGCCAAATACATAAGCTCACTGCTTACCTGTAGGAATCACTATCCAAAAGATAGAGGCTCATTGCCAACAAGATATTATATATAAAAAAATGGATTCACAGCTAGAATATGAATTGCTAAGAGTGCACCTAACAAGTGGTAATTGAGTTCCTTTGATGCTTAGAGAATTCACATGCCAACAGACTGATATTCTCTCTTTTTCACATACACATCACACTTCCACTATGTGTTATTATTCTATTTTGTACACACACTCTTTCAACAATCTCCAAACAATCTTGTATATGTACTTGACACATCTGCAAGCATCAATTAGGTTGGCCTAATTGGATGCATCACATATCTTCCAAAAATATGTTAGTCAACTTCATACAAAACTTCTCCAAAGATGATTCAACCATGTGGCATGCTATCTTATGTCAGTTGGGACTAGGAGTAAGTCACACATATATCTGCAATACATGTTTAGCCACTAATTGATTATGAGGTCGTCCATGGATAGACCTAATAAAAAAATGCAACATCAAACCGATGCCAACACACCATCCTATCATATGAGCATATGAAAAATAAATTCATAGATGCTTCCAACATTTATAAACCTTTTCCCAAAATCTAGAACAATTATGATCACCGGAGAGGAAATGGAGAAAAAAATACCATACCAAAACATTGGAGGATGTAACTTTGTTCTTCATACCGGTTCAGCGTACTAGACCCATCTGATACCTTAAATAACATGATGACATGAATGACAATAGAAAATACTGATTCTTCTTCATTCTTCCAACAACTAGGTGATCGATGACTTGACCCTTAGGAATGAATACATAGGACTCAAGTCATTTGATATGAAAATCTTAGCTCGACCATAGGCAAAATTTAAGTGATGAAAAGGCAATCCATGATCGATAAACCTAACTCAAGGGGTCAGTAAAGATAATGGTGAAAATGGCTCAAGTTGTAACTTAGGTGACTAGCAACCGAGTGTAATAGGTCAATGAAAGATTAAAACACTAAGGGTTTAAGATTTACAAAATTTGAAGTGAGGGTTTTTTAGACCAAAACCCCAAACCCTACCCCTAGACGTAGAGGCAAAAAACCATGATAGAGCAAGGACTCATCACAAATGTTCAAAGAATTTTTAGTAGCTCTACTAGTAGCTCATGCTTGGGGATGCATATCCCTGATGGGTATGGTGAGAAACTAGATCTCATGGTCAAGCAGACCAGCATAAAGGGACAAAAAACCCATGAGCTTGCTCGGACAAGGAAATCAAACACAACCAAAAGCAAAAACACTAAACCTATATACACTAATTCTAGGAGTATACAATGCATGTCTCTTAGAATTTAAGAAGCCTTCTTATGCAACTTCATAGGCTTCACTCCTCAAATTGGTGGCCCAAGGCCCCCAAAACTTAAGGCCAACTCTTACCTCTATCAAAGATTTTATCCCTTCTTGTCTGTAATGGATCAATAGTTGAACCAAGCATTTCCCAACAACCAAATCCATTTTGATTAACACAATTAGCCATACCTGATTGAATTGAAAAAGTACAACATCCATATTCAAGCTGGTCAATAACATCACAATCTTTGACCTCCCAAAACATCAGAAACATCCCTAAACTGTGTTGCATCATGGGAATAGAGGTCATATGCATCATTGACATCCCAAAACTAGGTAAATGCATTCATCTTAGGTTTAGTAACATATTCTGATTCATTCTCCAAATCATCATTTAGCTCAAAGAAAAATACATCGGAAGTAGGCCCAAACAACTCAGTACTCATAGGATCATCAAAGAGACACTCATGTGAAAAGGTAAATCCATGTGCACTATCAGATAAACCAATAAATTCTTCAACATTACCAACTAGTAATGATGTTGCTACAAGTTCCATATGCTTGTCACGATGTACATTCTGATCATTCAATAATGAAACCCTTCTTTCATCCATGATTACATCATCATCCTTTTCATTTGTAGCAAACATTTCAATTTTTCTTCACACAAACAATTATGAGCAACAAGGACATAAGCATGTTCATTCATCCCTTTATCATTTCTAGTTTTATGCTCAGGATCAACACATTAAACACATACATTCTTACCTTTGAAGTGTTCATCATTTACACAATAGATATATTCCAATGATGGCAAGTCCTCATTACATTCCATGTTTGCATCCAATTCCATTTGTTCATTCACTTGTCTATAGGTGACCTTATCAATAATCATATCATTGCATCTTTCATGTGAATAAAGTACTTATGGATCATATTAACAAGGATAGTTACGATCCTCAAAGAAACAAGCAAAAAATTTAATCTCATGTTTATTTTCATGTTTCTTGGCATATTCCTATGAGAGCATTATCTATTAAACAATACCATGTTAAGAGTGTGTCTAAATCTTTAAGTGTTGCTAATGGGTCACCCCCCTAGGTCCTATAGAGATTGAATTGTAGGTGAAATGTGTTCTAATCTCATTTCTCATTTGTTGGTCAAATCCTACACTAGGTCTAAGCATGAAGTGTGGCTTACTTCTAGGATTTAGTGGATCTGTTGATTTGGGAAACCAAAAAAAAAGACTATTGCTAGACTTTTTTGAAAGATGTTGATCACGTTTTAGAATAAATTCTTGAGATATTTCCTCTAACTCGTTAGGTGATGTAGATACATTGTCAACATGATCATTGGTAGATGAATCTTGAATTTTGTCCTCAAACATGGTGGTGGGGATATTGTTAATGTTTTCAATCATAGGATTTGTCGTGCCTTTAGCACACATTCCTTGTTTGGAATGGGGACCCTATCTTTCTTTTGCCTTGGCAGGTCACTTTGTTGTTGCCTTGTTTTATGTGCCCCCATTTTGGTGTCCTAGATGGTCAGCGTCATCTTTGGTTGACCATGTCTTGCCCCTCAAAATTTTTAAAGTGCTAAGTATTGGTTTTCCTTTGGTACTTTTCCCTTTTTTCTAGCGTCCGTGGGACCTCCTGGGCCCAGCTCACTAGGTTTCCCCTATTGAGTTTCCTTAGTTGATTTTCTCTTTCTGGCAGCTTTCAGCCTGCACCCCTCCATCTTTCGAGTCCTAGCTTTGTCATTTCCATTTTGAACTTGTGTTGACATTGGTTGTCCAATGTGCCCTCCAGGCCTGGTTTGTTGGGATGCCTTTCTTGGGATTCCTTTAATGGTTCTCTATTCCAAATTCCCATCCACTTGTGTCCTTCTGATCCATGGACCCCGATGTCCCCTTCACCATCGGCTTCACTTGGAAATTTTTAGATGGTCGTACCTCCAATATCATTTCGGCCCTTGGGTCTCGATCTTCTCACCACCGTCCTGATTTTCAAATGAACCAACCTCACCATTCGTTGTACCTACATTTATTAAGTGCATTAATTGCACTAAGGGTTTATAAATAATGGCACTAACCTATCATTTTCCCATGTCAAGAATAATAGAAAAGTGCAGCGCCTCCCAACCTTTGCCACCCTCGTGCCTGAGACCTCCCTTCTATGTTCCTCACGAACTTGATTGCGTCATTCATCGGGTGTTCGAGGTATGCTTTTTGTCTGCCCTCCCTTTACATTTTTCTAATTCAATGCTTAGATAATGGGTAGGAAGGGCTAAATTGATATGAATTTGATAGAAGAGGGATTGTACCGCAAAAACCATGCATTGAAACCTCCAAACTATCCCTTGAAAAACTTAGAAATTGAACTCAGAGCATCTACCTCCCATTGTTGTTCTTCAAGGTAGGCGGTGATGCCCTCCAAGCTCGAACTTCCCTACTGCCTTCTCTATTTTAATTAAAAACTTTTAAAACTTGCCTCAACATCAAAACACCATGCTCGTTTTGGACTTCAGAACTTTGCCTCAGATTGATGCTTCACCTTTGCTGTTTCGAATGACATTATCACCCTGACCTTTCGACTCTCATACTTTGGCTTACCATTTGACACAAGACTTACGAGCAAGAATGAACACCTCCAGGAGACCATCAAATCCTAACCCTCGAACTTTCATCTGTAGGCTACCGTTGCCATTCCATTGTTTTAAACGGTCGTCAAGTGATTGCCTTTTGACTCCCAGGTCCCGATTGTTTTCTTCCAGCTTGAGTTCAAAGCAAAGTTAAAATGAAAACTCTAAGTCCTCAGTATTCATCGGATCCTGACCCCCACTTTTTCACCATCGGGATTTCATCCCATTTCATCCATCCAAAATAGTGAATTCAAGCCATCCTTTCAAACTTTGAGCCGCGACACTTTGATGTCCTCCAAGTTTTAGCAAACAAAATGAGAAGCAAAACCTCTCTCTGGGTCCAGTTTTCTAGGTCGCTCCCACCGAACTTCCATCCCAACCTCATTATTTTACACAACTATCCTTTGGCAGCATCCTGGCCTTCATAGCCCGGGCACTCAAAAGATTGAAAATGTTAACATGCTTTATCTCACACATCATTCAGCCTTACAGGTTCCAGACACTATAACTTTTTCCTAGGAATTTTGTTTCTTCAAAGTCATTCCAAATGGCTAACCCTTGATAGCCTTCCCTCAATTTGGCTCTGAATTCCCTAATGGTGACCTAAACGACTTCCAATTTAAAAACGAACGATGACCCATGTGCTAAAATTTGACCTTCTCCTAGATGGACACTTCAAATTATTCAAATCGAAGATCAAGAGAAATCATCTGAGTCTCCCTGCTCTGTTCACCCTTAAGAAAAACATTTTGATAGGGGAAGTTTGACTTTTGAGGTCAAGACCATCCAAATTCCCTCCAGTGATCCATTGATGACAAATTTGACTAAGTGTTAGATTTTTTGACTAATGAATTATTCAATCTAACCATGTTTTGCAGGGGTTTGGCTAACCACTTGTGTCGTTATGCTTGAATATACTCACCCTTGCCTTCATGTGCAAAATATATGGAATAGGGTGTAGAAGCCTCAGGGGTAGTCAAAGACAAAGGAAAAAGAACTACCAAAGCTCCTCGAGGCAAGGAAGATAAGGACCAAATTAAATATCAATTCCAATGGGTACCGTTGCACTCCAAAATCATGACCAAGTGGAAGGATATCTTTGACACCAATATTGGGCATGTTAACATTGATGACTTCATATAGAGGGTCAGGATAAACCCCAGGACAAAAAATGAAAAGTTAATAAGAAGTAGTGGAATAGCTAAAGCTGTTGGTTTTCCTCCCGCTTTGATCGCCCCTGAGCTAGTAATGGCTTTTAGAGGGAATATCAGCCAAAAAAAATAACTATTGTTGATAGAGATGGGAAAATTTTGGTTGACATTTCACCAAAGGGGATAGGGAAAACCTTCCATATTCCTATCTTCAGAAAGATGGAGCTACCTACTATCCAGAAATACAAAGAAATGTGGGATGAAGACCCCATAAAATGCAAGAAACTCATAAACCAGTATTGGCTAAAGGACAAATGGGGCAGCATTGCAAAGGATCCTTAGGAGATCTTTCACAAAGACTTCTTCGAAGACTATCATGGTTTAGTCACTCTACTAAGTAGAGTAATGGGCCTCCCTTATGCTGCATAATTTCAAGAATGGATGTTCTATTTCGTCAAGAAAATTCTCCGTGGAAAGGACACCACATTCTAATGGGGAGGAATAATCAATGACTGCTTTCATGAAAAATTCATGAACATCAAAGAGACCTCCAAGTTCTATATGACCTCTTACCTGGTATAATCACTGGCCGATAGGAGGCATTACCATAGTTTATTCAGGGTTACGAATGAAGTTACTGGTAGAGAACTCATGGCTTATGACAAGTACCCCCAGCTATAGTTCAAGAACTTGAAGAAAGATTATTGAAGGGTGATAGTGCATTCATTTCTTATATCATCAGGCTACTCGGGGGTTAATTTGAGAGAAGAGTCTCCCACAATTCCTGAGCCTTCTTATTTATCCAATATCCTAAGTTCACCTACATTCGTGCCCAAGGATTCTCAGAAAAGCCAAACAAGATTCCCCAGTACCCAAATGATCAGATAATATTGTTAGAGCTCCCTTGGCAACTATAACACATTCATGTCATCCTAAGAAACAAACATCTAGTGAAGATCCCTTATTCCCTTACACTCAACTAGGGGATGCATAAGTTCTATACCTCTTAGTGCGTAGGAAATTCAGAGAAAGAACTCATAGAATATCATTTCAAATCCCACACAACTAGACCACGGATGGATCCACATGGCCATCTCAGAAAATAAATTAGATAGGAGTATGCCCACCTCCATAGTGTTGAAGATTTATGGGTAGATTGTAAAGATGAAATTGAAGTGCGAATAAGGAACTATATGCGGATGACCACATACTTTGTAAAAAGGGTGAACTTATTCTTGGTGCCCGATCAGTTGGAAGAAGATGAGAGCACCATAATCGACCCCAAGTACAATTTCAATGCAAATCTACCATTGCCAATGATGGATTGGGATGAGCAAGAGGTTGATGACATTGATATACTTACCAATCCTATTGAAGCTCGAACGAGGGGCATGGATTGATGGGAAAGTTTCTTGTTTGAAGAAACAAGGGGTCATCCTGACATATAAAGGGCTCAAGAGTGAGCCAAGTGGATTTAATGGTGCGAAAACTACATCAACTAGAGAAACATGAAAATCCCCTCCATTCGTTTGATCGAGAAAGAGAAAGGAGACTGACAAGCAACAACCCAACCCAAAGGTGTATGCCAAAAAGGCCTCAAAAGGTGAGCCTTCTAAGAAACATAAGAAAATAGGCAGTCTCACGAAAATTCCAATAATTCAAGAAGATCCACTCCACAAGGGAGTGGAGACAGAGGCTGATCAGCTGAAGTCTACACCTATCTCATCTTCTTCTGCAAATGTTGCTACTATTGCCAGCCCCCACTGATCCTGCACGTAGTAGTTGCTTCTTCTCCATTGGTGGAGGATATCTTTGTCCATCTTTCTTCTACCTCTCCTGCACCGAGGGTTATATCAGTAGATTCATCCTTGATCACCACCTCGCCTATTTCTTCATCTTCCATGTCTCCTTCTTTTTCTCTTCCAATTTCTATCACTGCAACTGCAATGCCTGCCCTTGCCCTCCTAGATTCTTTCATGAAATATATGCAAAATGTGCCATCTGAGCTTTCAGGAATGTTTGCAAACCCGATAGTGCAGGCTATAATTACCAAAGAAATGATTAGCACTCCAATTCCTCCTCGTCCTACTGAGACACCTAGGATGGAAGCCACCATGTAGATCTCTGAGGAATTGGACCGACAATAACAATTGGAGGTAGCCAAAATATTAGAAGAGGGGGAAGATGACTATCATGAGCACCATATTTATGAGCATTGAGAAACTGATGAGGTCACCTATTAATCTTCCGACGATGAAGGCAAGGTTATAGATACAAAAATAATAGAAGAAAAAATTGATCCAGAGCTTGACATGGAGCTGGCTAAGAAACTCAAGGGAATTGAAGACAAGGAGGCTGAAAGATAGCCTATCAGTGAAGAAAGAGTTGTTGCCATGGAAAATAAAGGTGATAAGTCTCTAGTGGGAGAACATAACTATGCCCTTGGACATAATGAAGAGGTATTCCCTACTAAAGAGAAAAAATATAAGGAAGAAGATAAGCCTAAAGAAGAGGCTGAAAATTATAAGAATTTAGAGATTGAGCAGCCTGACGAGCACAAGCATGAAAAATAAAGGGAAGAAAGGGATTTTGAAGGGGAAGGCAACCCCAATGAATGCATGCTCGCTAAATCCCCTATAAAAAACATAGTTTTCATACAAGAATCTTATGAGGAGAAGGAAGATACAAGGATAGAGTAGGAGGCTCTCAATGATAAGGCAATTGAAATAAAAAAAGATGATAAAGAGGATAGGCAAGAATCACCCAAGAAAAATTTCTCGTTGCCCGATTGGTTGGAGAGACAACTAGAAAATAAATCTCCCACTCCTAAGGACCTAAAGACAAGGCTGGAGGCTATATTGACCCGAGCCCAAATCATCACCAAGAAGGAGAAAAATCCTTGAATCAAATCAAAGGTAATGATGGGTGTCCCAAGATCCAGGATGGTGCAAGTAGTTTCCCTGGTGGTGGGAGAACAAGGAATAAGTTAGAGGATATCTACCATCAAAGTGGGAGTTTCCACTAGAAATAAAAAGGTAGATCACCTCCAAGAGTCAATCGCCACACTGGTGCATCTGATTCAACAAGATAAGGTATCAAAGGAGGAGCTCAAAGCGTAGGTGGCTGATCTGATAGCCTACATCTAGCAGTGGTCATCCACAAAACAACAACCAAACCACATCCTCAACCCTGCCTCAATTACTATCAAAAGAACAAATTGAAAAACTAGAAAAGAGAAAGAACTTGGACAAGACTATGGAGAACTGGTTCTCGTAGGTCTTGGACATTGGAAATACGGGCATCAATCATGTTGTTCAGACAATGAACAAGTTCTTAGGTATCAAAAAATCTCTTGAGGGTACCAAGAAAATTTGCACCGAATTCCCAAGAAAGTATAGGGACACCTACCCAAAGATTATGGCCATCCTCAAGATGTCGAGTGAGATATGGGAGAAGGAATTTTAATTTAAGGAGGATGATCACTAGCTTATGGATATCTGGAAGTGAGACTTCAAGAATTGAAAAGAAAGGCTGGAGAAAGTGCTTGAAAAGGTTAACTCAAATATTGACTAGATCAAGGAGGATCAGTCAGATTTCTGCCAGTATCTGAAACTAATGACGGTGTACGATGTGCCCATTATCCAGATTAACCTAGAGAAGGTGAAACCTCACTTCTAGAAGAGGATGGAAGATGGAATGCCATGTGAGATTACTACAGAATTCATGAGTTTTTCTGCTTGAGCCTTCACCTAGTTTGAGTTGTTTAAAGATCGTGCTTCCAAACATGATGAGGACTAGGAAAAGCTCATTGATAATTCTAAAGAGTGAAGCTACCAAGTGCTAAGATCCGATATAATAGGGGTCGATAAAATTCAGCCAATGATCCTAAAATTCATGGAATATGTAGCCTTGAAGAAGCAAGAAGGCAACCCTATTATTGGTGAATAGTTTTTGACATAATAGATGCAACAAAAGAGTAATCAACAAAAAGACAAAATGCTATAGTGCTGCCACTAGAAGCCAAAATAGGGATATGGACAAAATTGTATTTTAAAATGTAATATATTTTTGGGGGTAGGTGAAGCCCTAATGTAAGTGAATATTGGCCACACAATGAGATCATATCTTGGCCACATTTTTTTCCTTTTGGACACTATAAGTACGGGTCTCCTCCTCTCATTTTGAGAGAGTTGAGTTGTTGTAATGACATGTTGCAGAAATTTTAATAGAAATACATTGACATTGGTGCATTTCTGAGTTTCTTCTCATTTTTCATGATTCATCTCCAATAGTTAAATGATTTAGTTGAAGTTTACTTTGATGTTCCATTTCTCTTTTAGCTAAATTTGGTAGATATAGTAATGTTGTTCCTGGATATGAAGATTTATGTTGTGTAGATGATTTCTTAGTCCATACTTTTGGCTATTTGATGTTGGTAGATAGATGTGTAGAGTTGTAGAGTAATTAGTCTGGGCTTAAACTCAGATATACCTTCAAATATTTATCTTTGTTCATGGATATGTATGGTGAATGAATGGTAAAATATCTTTAGTGTGAAATTTCTCTTTAAGTGAGATTTCGTATCAAGGAAACTGTCCATAGAGACCTCCATGATTACTATTCATTAGTAGTTGTAGGTCTAAGAACCTTCTCTCTTCCCTACCTTTTTCCTTTTTTTTTTTAATGAGTAACCTGTGCTAAGGTTCATTGAACATTGTAAAGCCAAATATTAAGTCAAAAATGGAGTCCAAGACTTCTGTTTGAACCTACTAAAAATGTACAACAACTTTCCATCTTTAAAATTCCATTTGTAGATCCAATTCCCTTCCAACTTAATTCATGTAAGTCTGCCCTGTGATTACTAGAAAAATCACATTAAACATCAACTAAGATATTCCATGCAAGTCATGACTTGACACTCGAGAGACCATGGGGTAATTTTCAACAGTTTTCTATACATTTCCTTTCAAGAGATTTAATGCACATATGCATTGCCTATGTTGAGAAAATGTGCAAAAACACCCATCAACAAAATTAGCACTAGAAGGAGGGATTTTTGGGAGCTAAGATGGATCGAATTGGGTCTTTCTCCCCTAAAATATTCTATAGAGTAATAAGGTCTATATCGAACAAAGGGGAGTTTCAAGAGCTACCACCCCCTACCTAAGCTAAGAGAGCTAAGAGAAGGGAAGCATCCACCTCCAATACATTCAACTATCCCATCTTGCTTTCACTTTCATCCTCCTCTTCTACCCACTCACCATCATCTTCTCCTTAATCCTTGGAATCACATTCTCCTACTCATCCACTTCAAACATTCTTCTAGGCTACCGCTTTCGAAGGACTAGACACTGCTTCCTAGCCCAACGTAGTCCCACTTCTGGGAGTTGTCTTGTTCGCTGCCCCTTTGCAGCCACAAGTTAATCTGGTGCACCCACCTCCCATGGCGTGGTTGGGTAACAATCCATCTCCTTTGGCCTTTAACCTCTACCATGACATGCCAAAGAACCTTGAGAGCTTTTGCTTGAAGTTCAACCCAAGAGATCCGCAAAGGACAACAGAGGAACATGTCAGATTTTCAAAATTGCCTTGAAGACCATGTAGATGATTTATGAGGATGTGGCTTGCCAACTCTTTCCCTACTCCTTGGGGGAAGAGGCATTCTACTGGTACGTCAACTTGTTAGAAGGAACTATCAACATGTGGAACCTTAAGAAAAATGCTTTCCTGTAGAAGTTAAAAACCCCAATTAGCCCTGCAGATTCGTACCAACATTTTATTTCAATCCAAAGGGAGGTCAATGAATCGACTAGATCCTTTAATGATCGATTCCATAGATAATATACTCGGTTACACAACCTGTACATGTTCAATTATTCTATTATTTTACCAATTAATTATGTGACATTGGAAAATATCACCTTTGCATTAGTGAAAAGGATGTGACCACCTCCCGCAAGATTAGTCGACGCTTATGCTGAGGTTGTCATTGCCAACACAGATCTGGGATAGAATATTTCTAGCCCACTCCCCTCTTTGGGACAAGTTGCTCATCCTATTCAGATTCAAGAGCTTACTCAAGCCCTTCAACAACAAATGCCCCTCATGAATCCAATATCGTAGCTACCTGTAGTGCCTCATCCAAGACCGCCAATGAACCAGGCACCTCCGATTCCACACTATTTACTGCCCTAGCAAAAACAAATCCATTCTAACCCACCCTAAGTGTTATTATATCTTCAAACTTCTAATTTCCTGCTTGCTCACCAAAATCAGCCAATGGCTCAGTTGGTGTTCCTCCAAAATGCAACTCTATAGCCAAACAAAATAGAAAAGGACCAGATCGATGAACTCATGAAAATGATTAAGAAAATGTCTACAAAGATTACACACTTGAGGAATAAAAACAATCAGTTGCAGGATTTATAGAAAAGCATCCAGGTCAACCTCAATCGTGATAGTCATGACAACTATGATAACCAAGACAACTGTAATGCCAACACATCATACAAATAGAATTATGATAAGAATCAAAATCTAGGGCATAACTTTGATAGAAGGCCCTTCCAAAGGAAGAAATAGATATGGAACACAAGGCCCAATAATAGTGGTGTTCCCACACCCCTCGATCAGCCCAAAAACAATGACGAGGCTATGAGCAAAGTCTACTTGGCTGAGGTTGCTTTATCTAGTTGGTGTTGCATACACAAAACAAGTCAACACTCTGGGTTGGATTTTCTGAAATTCTAGATGACTGCTAAAATTTTTTAGGTTGAAGTCTAGAATTTTGTTGATAACTTGGGATGCAGAGACGTCATCCTTTCCAAACCTTATGATTCTTCGGTGTTGGTGGTCAATCAGGCTCCTTTCCCTAAGCCTACGAGCAATGTGGCCGAGAAGGAGGAGGTCATTACAAGCAATGACAAGGTTGAAGAGGTATGTTCCAAAAGTCCTTTGGCTCAACTTTTTGATTCAATAGATAATGGTCCCAAGGATGAGGAAGAGCCTAGGGAAGATGAAGTCTATATGTTTCATCAAAGGACTACGCCTTACGACCTTAGGAATAGATAGTTCGGTGGTCAAGCTGGTGGTCCTTTTACGACCTCCACTCTGCCTAACAATTTCAGCATCCCTCCTGACCCAAATGGTAGCAAAAATCTGGGATATCCTCATGTACCCACACAATACTTTAATGAGAATAGATAACAGTCAGAGGACTATTTCAAGCGAAATTTGAAACTCCTCCCTTCCTTATCACTATTAGAGTGTTTGGGAAGAGTCTTCATAACTATTTTCTTGATTCAAGAGCCTCTCCCAATGTCATGCTCTTGAGCATGTGTAAAGTTGTGGGAATAGTTTTGACTCCATCCTGACGTAAGGTGACACAACTTGATAAGACATAAATCAACATAGTGGGTGAGATCAATAGGATACCCATGCAGATTGTGCCTGATCCAAGAATCCAACAAACCATCGACATTCAAGTTGTTGACATCTCCAATACTTATGGCATAATTTTGGGAAGGGATTTCATGAGAGCACTAAATGGATATTCTACCATTGATTATTCCCACCTTTGGCTACCATGGAAGGGGATGCCGAATTAGATTCAGATAGACTGGGAGCCACACATGAAATTTATGATCATGAAATTCAACAACACAAATGAGGTTTTGTTTGTTGAAACAGAATTGGGAAATTACTACCCCATGGCATATTCGAGTGAATGGGAGTTCTTTGAAGAAGAAGCGACTGCGAAGGTATTTCTTTTCTTGCGTAGCCCGCCTAGTAACCTTGCCCATACTCCTCAAAGTAATTTTTTTTTTATTGCATAAGATGATGAGGACTCCTGCAAGGATAGTAGCTTGGGATTGCTAGATGACTTCCAAGATTTCATGGAGAAATGTGTCCAAGACCAGCTTAGCTTGGGAGCTAGAATGAATTTTTAGGAACTTCTGCTACCTAGTTGGTGTAAGGTACACAATGCTTCTCATTCAAAATTTGAATGTTTTTAATGCCAAACAACAATTGAGAATATCAAAGGACAGGTCACTCCTGAGTAAGAAACTCAGTCAACACCAACACATCAGATATATTTGGAGCCTACACCACCTCAAGGGGTTGTTGAAATCAGGCCGCTATCCGAAAGGTTAGATCTATTAACTCTAAGGTCATCAACTCTCGTGGGTTATGGATGTTGTGCTTCAATGGATCCAAATCCAAGCATGGAGCTACAGTCGGCTTTGAGTTGATCAACCACAAGGGTATGTCATACTTCAATACTCACTAAATTCAATTTTATTGCAATAATAATGTAGCGGAATACAAGGCATTGGTATTGGGTCTCCTTATGGCACTAAGGAAATGTGTTAAAATGTTACAAGTCTTTAGGGATTCGGAGTTAGTCATAAAGTAGGTGAGAAAGCTTTACTCCTGCTATGACTGGAGGCTCACTAATTACAAGAATAGGGTACGGGATCTATTAGAGGGACTAGATACATTTAATATATAGTGTATCCCTCGTGCTCAAAATCACACAACCAATGCCCTACCACATGTGGCTAGCACTTTGCAGCCATTGTCATTGTCTGGACTCAAGAAATTCATGGTTGAGCTTACATCCATTCCATCCGTACCAAAAAATGTCTCAAATTTCCAAGTATTTAATGATGATAAACACATTTTGGACTTCATTACCAGCTTTGATGTGTTTGTTGCCCAAATAATTGATGAGGCTGAACCTGATAAAGCTATGCTAGATATAGAAGGGGTCATCAATCTCAAGACCAACACTATCCCCAGAGGGATGGTCCAACTTGAATGAATATTTGATCTTGATCATATCAGAGATTAGGATCAACATGCCAAGAAAGACGCCATCAGTGGCTAGTGCACACGAGAAGAAAAGGGGGCATAGTGGATGCTTTGCAGAAGTACCACGATGTCATTTCTTGGAGCTACGAGGATCTGATATGTACGACACCTCAATCATTACACACACTATTCCCCTCAGATCGGATGTGACACCATTTTGACAGCGACAACATCTTGTTAATGCTCTATTGGAACCAATAATATACAAGGAAGTCCAAAAGCAACTATCTGTAAAGATTATCTTTCCAGTTCGGCACTCCACATGGGTTGCCAAATTGGCCCCAATTAGAAAAAAATAATAGAGAAATCAGATTGTGCATGGATTTCCACAATCTAAATAGAGCTTCAGAAAAGGATAATTATCCAGTGCCTTCATTGGATGAGGTACTAGAGATATTAAATGGATCTTAGATGATTTCCTTCTTCAATGGGTACTTTGAATACAACCAAGTCATGGTGCAATATGAAGACCAGCATAAAACAACATTCACCACCAAGTGGAGGACTTTTGCCTATAGATGAATGCCATTTGGATTCATCAACACCGAGGCCACCTTTCAACATGCAATGGATATTGCATTCAAGGATTTTATTGGAAAGTGTATAATCATCTATATGGATGATTTGATAGTGTTCTCAAAATAGCGGGGTGATCATGTTGCTGATTTGTGCAAATTTTTTCAAAGATGTCAAGAATTTGGGGTTCCCTTAACTCGGAGAAGTGTATCTTCTAAAGGAAAGCTACTTGTACTTGTCCTTTTAGAAAAGAGGATTTCCATTGAACTTGAGCACATCTAGGCTATCATGAAGATTCAAATACTAGGTAGCAAGAAGGAATTAATTTTTTTTTTGGAAAGATCAACTTTGTCTGCAAATTCATCATGGGCTTTGCTAAAATTGTTAAACAACTCAATGCTATGTTAAATAAAGATTCCAAGATCAAATGGACACATGAAGCGAAGTAGGCCTTTGGAGAAATTAAAAAAGAAATTTCTAAAGCACCAGTACTAGTTAGTCTAGACTATCTGAAGCCTTTCTACATCTATTTATTCGCTTCAGATCATTTGTGTACCAACATCCTAGCCCAAAAGGATAATGAGGGGAATGAGCATCCGATCACCTTCATGAGTTACCCTTTGAAAGATGTCGAGTTGTGTTACCATAACATAGAAAATAAAGTGTATGCTCTTGTTAAAGGAGTGAATAAGCTCAAGCATTATATTCTACGTAATAAAGTGTTTTCCAGAGTCCCTAACCCAGCCGTAAAGACAGTGCTTATGCAGAATGAATTGGGTGAAAGAAGGGAAAAGTGGATTACATTTCTATAGGAATACAATATGGAAATCTGACTGATGAGATTGGTGAGAGGACAAACACTCACCCAAAAAATTGTTGAAGTGGTAGTGGATGTAGGGCCTGAACTCACAGTGCAACAATATCAACTGGAGGATATCTCTCTAGGAGAATGGTACGATGACATAGTGTATTATTTGTTGAATCAAAAATTTCCACCCCACTTTTAGGGGGTCCAAAGACATGCCCTTATATTGAAGAGCACTAGCTACATGTTGTAGGGAGCCATATTGTACAAGAGAAATCATGAAGTAATATATCTAAGGTGCCTTGGCTAGGAAGAAGCAGATCACGTCTTGAAAGAGTTTCATGAAAAATTTGGCATGGGTCATGGTTCCAACCTTTCTAATATGCACCAAATCTTGAGGGGAGGGTATTATTTGCATACGGTCTTCAAGGATGCTCATAGCCACATCCACACCTACCATGTATTCCAGACTGTGACAACTAGATAAAAGAATCTTGATGTCCCATTGCAACCTATTTTGGAAGTGAGGTGTTTCACATAGTGGGGTCTCAACTTCATTGGTCCGGTAATCCCTCCATCATCTACAAGACACAGGTACATTATAACTGCTTCTGATTATTGCATTAGATGGATAAAAGAAATTGCATGTAGGCAATGCACAACGAAGGTAGTTACTAATTTTATGGAAAGTTTCATTTTAAACCATTTTGGTTGTCCTTGTGTGTTAGTATGTGATAATGGTCCCACATTTTCTTCATTAAAATTTGTTGGTTGGGCCTTTGACTATGGGATTACCCTCAAGGCAATGGCCTTACTGAATCCACTAACAAGAACTTGATCACGGTGATTAAAAAACTACTTGATAGAAACCCCAAGGACTAGTATACCCAACTTTATTTTTCCCTTTGGGTAGATCGTACATGCCATAAGGTTTCCCATGGAGATTCCCCTTACTACCTAATTTATGGCTTGGAGCCTGTCTTTCCGATACACTTGAAAATCCCTACCCTCCAATTCATCAATGATTTTTACGAAGGAGGGGATCATAGAGAAGCTCGCCTAGCCAAGCTGTTACATTTAGAAGTACATGACCATACAATAGAATTTTTTTCCAAACATCAGTGCATTTTCAAAATATGGTTCAACCATTGAGCCAAAATCAAGGCCTTCCAAATTTCTGACCTAGTCCTATATTGGGACAAGGCCCATGAAAAGAAAGGGGGACACAATAAATTTGACAAGCTTTGGCTTGGCCCCTTTAATTTTTGCTGAAATTTTTGGAGATAATGCTTTTCACTTAAAGACCTTACCTACTGAGAACATCCCATTTACTGTCAATGGGAAAAACCTTAAGCACTACTTCCAAGCCTAAGATCTCTTAGAGCTATTCATGTAAGTACTTGTATATAGTTTAGGGTACGTTTCTTTACTTTTTTTTCTTGCTTTGTTTTTGCTCATTTCTTGACTATTTTGTTTTGATGAGAGTCTCTTCTTGTTCTACTATGGTGACCATGCTTAGCTCGATGAATGGTGTACTTTTCTATCCACTCTTGTTTGTTCCCTAGATAATCATTTATTCCCCACTACCGATCTCAGAAATCCCTAGACGTTGGTTTCCTCTTTTGAACTCTGGACTAATCTAGGATTGTATCCTTGTTTGAATCTCCTGCACTTATCATGGATCATACACAAAAAACACTTTAAAATATATCTGAAGAATTATGTGGTAATTGTTGGGAAGGCTGGACAAGTGAAAAATCTAAAGTCTTCTCTAGTGACCACTATGATTTCCAAAACCATAGTGAGCTTCAGTGCTCACATGGTTGAGTGAAAAGAAATAAATTACTTCAAAAGAAATACAAAATTATGCAACCATATGGGTGTATGAATATCTCTATTGGGGCTATGGATGATTGGCTGGTAGTAGAGCTATGTTCATGGGATCATAGTGACAACTCCGTCGAGGCTATGGATGCCTGACTGGCAGTGGAACAATGTCTAGGTTACTTTTGGAGTTGGACGAATTACATAGCTTGTCCTTCTCAATTAGTAGTTGTCCACATGGTTTATTAGGAAACGAAATGAACTCACCATGCACACACTTCCATGATGATGCTACAATGCAATTCAATCTAGGCTTTTGTCATTAACTTGTTTCTTATTTCAACCTTGGAAACTAGCTTTTGGTCTATGAAACCAAGGATTTTGGGTTTAGAATGAATATTTATCTTTAGAACACAAGAGAATTTCCCTAGTGGAGTCACCATTTGTTGTGCCTTCAACACACATGCTCCATTCAAAATGGGGACCCTCTCTTTCTTTCCCCTTGCCCGGTTGCTTTGTTGTCACCTCATTTTGGTGTCCTAGATGGTCAATGTCCCTTTAAAGCATCATCTTTGGTTGACCATGTCTTGCCCGTCAAAATTTGTTAAGTTCTAAGTTCTGGTTTTCCTTTGGTACTTTTCCCTTTTTATTGGCATCTGTGGGACCTCTCGGGCCCGTCTCGTGGGGTTTCTCATATCGGGTTTCCTTAGTTGATTTTCTCTTTTTGGCAGCTTTTGGCCTGTGCCCCTCTAGCTTCTAGATTAGATCTTCATCTTTTCCATTTTGAACTTGTCTTGACACTAGCTGTCCACCACATCCTCTGGGCTCAATTTCCCAGGATGCCTTACTCGAGATTCCTTTGATGGTTCGCCATTCCAAATGGCCATCGGCTTGCATCCTTCCAATCTGCAGACCCCGGTTTCCCATTTTCCATTGGCTTCACTTGGCAATTTTTGGATGGTTTTACCCCCAACGTCATTCTAACCCTCGGGTCACGGTCTTCCCACTATCGTCCTAATTTTCAAATGCACCAACCTCGTCATTGATCGTACTTGCATTTATTAAATGCATTAATTACACTAAGGGGTATAAATAATGGCACTAACATGTCATTTTCACATGTTAGGAACAAGAGAAAAGTGCAACTCCTCCCTAGACTTCACCACCCTCGCGCCTGAGACCTCCCTTCGTTGTTCCTCATGAATTTGATGATGTTGCTCATCGGGTCTTTGAGGTATGATTGTCATTCATCCTCCCTTTAATTTTTTTTGATTCCATGCTTAGATAATGGGTAGGAAGGGATAAATTGATATAAATTTGATAGAAGAGGGAATGTATTGCAAAACCCATGTATTGAAACCTCCAAAACACCCCTTTAAAAAATTAGAAATTGAACTCAAAGCGTCTACCTCCTGTTTCTATTCTTCGAGGTAGGTGGTAGTGCCCTCTGGGCCTGGGCTTCCCTGTTTCCTTCATTGTTTTAATTTGAATTTTTTCAAACTTTCCTTGACAACGAAACCCCCCATGGCTTTCAGACTCTAGAACTCCACCTCCAAATTGATGCTTCACCTTTGCTGTTTCGAACGACATTCTCGCCCCGACCATCCAGCTCTTGGAATTTGGCATGCCATTTGATACAAGACTTACGAGCAAGAATGAATACGTCCAGGCAACTATTGGATCCCGACCCCCGGACTTCCATCTGTGGGCCACCGTTGCCATTCCATTTTTTTAAATGATCATCAAGTGACTACCTTCTGGATCTCAGGTCATGAGTATTTCTCTATTGCTTGAGTTCGAAACAAAGTTAAAACAAAAACTCTAAGTCCTTAATCTTCATTAGATCCTGACCCCCAAACTTCTGTCATTGGGATTCCATCCTATTTTGAGCATCCAAAATAGAAAATTAAAGCCATCCTTCCAAACTTCAGGCCTTGACACTCTGATCTACTCCAAATTTTAACAAACGAAATGAGAGGCAAAACCTCTCTCTGAGTCCAGTTTGTCGGGTTGCTCCCACCAGACTTCCATCCCTACCTCACCATTTTACACTGCTATCCTTCGATGACATCCCAGCCTTTGTACTCAAAAGATTTTAAATGTTACAAGCCTTTATCTCACACATCCTTCAGCTTTGCAAGTTCTAGACTCCAGAACTCCATCCCCAGAATGTTATTTATTCAGAGTCATTCCAAACGGCTAACCCTCTACAACCTTCCCTTGATTTGGCTTTGAATTCCCTAATGGTGACCTAAACGACTTCCAATTTTAAAATGAACGATGACCCACGTGCTAAAATTTGACCTTCTCCCACATGGACACTTCAAATTATTCAAATCCAAGATCGAGAGAAATCATCTGTGTCTCCCTACTCTGTTCACCCTTCAGAACAACATTCTGACTGGGGAAGTTCAACCTCTAGGGCTTGAACCATCCAAATTCTCTCTAGTGATCCATTGATGACAAATTTGAATAAGTGTTAGATTTTTTGAATGATGAATTATTCAATTTAACCATGTTTTGTAGGGGTTTGGTGAGCTACTTGTGTCATTATGCTTGATTATATTCACCCTTGACTTCATGTGCAGAATATATGGAATCGGGTGTAGAAGCCTTGAGGGCAATCAAAGATAAAGGAAAAAGAAATACCAAAGCTCCTTGAGGCAAGAAAGATAAGGACCAAATGAAATATCAATTCCAAGGGGTGTCGTTGCACTCCAAAATCACAACCAAGTGGAAGGATATCTCTGACACCAATATCAGGCATGTTAACATTGATGAATTCATACAGAGGGTCAAGATAAACCCCATGATAGAAAATAAAAAGTTAATCATAAGCATTGGGATAGCTAAAGCTATTGGTTTCCCTCCCACTTTGATCACCCCCCAGCTGGTAATGGCTTGCAGAGAGGCATATCAATGAGAAACAAGAATTATTATTGATAGATATGGGAACATTTTAGTCGACATGTCACCAAAGGGGATATTGAAAACCTTCCATATTCCTATCTTCGAAAAGATGGAGCTACATACTATCCAGGAATGCAAATAATGTGGGATGAAGACCCCATAAAATGCAAGAAACTCATAAACCAATATTGGCTAAAGAACAAACAAGGCAGCACTGCAAAGGTTCCTCATGAGCTCTTTTTAAGCTTCTTCAAAGATTGTCATGATTTAGTCACTTTGCTAAGTAGAGTAATGGGCCTCCCTTTTGCTGCATACTTTCAAGAATGGATGGTCTATTTCATCGAGAAAATTCTTCGTGGAAAGGACACCACATTCTACTGGGGAGGAATAATCAGTGACTGCTTTCATGAACAATTCATGAACATCAAAAAGACCTCAAAGTTCTATATGACCTCTTACTTGGTATACTCACTAGCTGATAGGAGGCATTACCATGGTTTATTCAGGGTTCCAAATGAATTGCCTGGTAGAGAACTCAAGGCTTATGACAAGTACCTCTAGCTATAGTTTAGGAAATTCAAGAAAGATTATTGCAGGGTGAACAATGCATCCATTTCTTATATCATTAGGATGCTCGGGGGTGACTTTTAGAGAAGAGTCTCTCATAGTGCTCGAGCCTTCCTCAAATAGTATGCCTCCCTATTTATCTAGTATCCTAAGTTCACCTACATCCGTGCCCAAGGATTATTAGAAAATCCAAACAAGCTGCCCTGGTACCCTAATGACTGAATAATATTGTTAGAGCTCTCTTGGCTATTGCGGCACATTCACGTTGTTCTTAGAAAAAAAAATCTAGTAGTGATCCCTTATCCCCTTACACTTGATCGAGGGATGTATGAGATCTATACCTCTCATTGCATAGGAAATTCAGAGAAAGAACTCACAGAATATCATTTCAAATCCCACATAGCCAAACCATAGATGGATTGACATGGCCATCTCAGAAAGGCAATTAGATAGGAGTATGCCCACCTCCATAGTGTTGAAGATTTCTAGGAAGATTGTAAAGATGACTTTGAAGTGCAAATAAGGCACTATATGTGGATGACCACATACTTTGTAAAAAGGGTGAACTTATTCCTAGTGCTCGATCAACTGGAAGAAGATGATAGCACCATAATCGACCCCAGGTACAATTCCATTTCAAATCTACCACTACCAATGATGAATTAGGACAAGCAGGAGGTTGATGACCTTGATATACTTACCAAGTCTATTGAAGCTTGAATGAAGGCATGGATTGATGGGAAAGTTGCTCGTTTGAAGCAACAAGGGGTCGTCCTGATGTATAAAGGGCTCGAGAGTGAGCCAAGTGGATTTGAGGGTGTGATAGCTACATCAACTGGAGAAACATCAAAATCCCCTCCATCCATTCAATCGAGAAACATAAAGGAGACTGACGAGAAATAGCCCAACCCAAAGGTGTACGCTAGAAAGGCCTTAGAAGGTGAACCTTCCAAGAAACATAAGAAAATAGGCAGCGTCACTGAAATGCTAGTAATTCAAGAAGTTCCACTCCATGAGGGAGAGGAGAAAAATGTTGATCACCCAAAGTCTTCGCCTATCTCATCTACTACCGCAACTGTTGCTTTTTTTGCCACCCCCCACTGATCTCGCACGTAGTAGTTGCTTTTTCTCCAATAGTGGTGGATATCTTTTCCCACCTTTCTTCCACCTCTCTTGTGGTGAGGGTTATATTAGTAGATTTTTCCTCAGCCACCACCTTACCAATTTATTCATCTTCCATATCTCCTTTTTCTCTTCCAACTACTACTGTTGCAACTGCAATGCTTGCCATTGCCCTCCTAGAGTCTTTCATGAAATATATGCAAAATGTACCATCTGAGCTTTGAAGAATGTTTGCAAACCTGATAGTACAGGCTACATTTTCCCAAGAAATGATTAGCACTCCAATTCCTCCCCCTCCTACTAAGCCACCTAGGATGGAAGCTACCATGCCTCTGAGAAATTGGACATACAATAATAGTTGGAGGCAGCCAAAAGATTGGAAGAGGAGGTAGATGACTATCATGAGCACCCTATTTATGAGCATTGAGAAATTGGTGAGGTCACCTATGAATCTTCTGAAGATGAAGGTGAGGGTCTAGATATGAAAATAATAGAAGAAGCAGTTGATCTAGATCTTGACATGGAGCTAGATAAGCAGCTCAAGGAAATTGAAGACAAGGAGGCTGAAAGACTGCCTATTAGTGAAGAAAGGGTTGCTACCATAGAAATGAAAGGTGATAAGTCTCTAGTGTGAAAACATGACCATGCCCTTGGACATAATGAAAAGGTATTCCCTCATGAGGAGAAAGAAGATAAGGAAGAAGATAAGCCTGAAGAACAGGCTAAAAATTATAAGAATCTAGAGATTGAGAAGCCTAAGAAGCACAAGCATGACAAAGAAAGGGAAGAAAGGTATTTTGAAGAGGAAGACAACCCCAATGAATGCATGTCCACTAAATCCCCTATCAAATACATAGTTTTCATACAAGAATCCAATGAGGAGAAGGAAGATATAGGGACAAAGTAGGAGGCTCTCAACGATAAGGCCATTGAAATCATAAAAAATGACAAAGAGGATAGGTAGGTATCACCCAAGGAAAATTCCTCAGTGCTCAATTGGCTGGAGAGACAAATAGAGAAGAAATCTTCTGCTCCTAAGGACCCAAAGACAAGGCTGGAGGATATATTGGCCCAAGCCCAAATTGACACCAAGAAGGAGAAAAGGCCCAAAATTAGATCAAAGGTAATGATGGATGCCTCAAGATCCAAGATGGTGCAAGTAGCTACCTCGGTGGTGGGAGAACAAGGAATAAGTTACAACATATCCACCATCAACTTGGGAGTCACCACTAGGGAGAAAAAGGTAGATCGCCTCCAAGATTCAGTCACCACAGTGGTGCATCTGATTCAACAAGATAAGGTATCAAAGGATGAGCTCATAGCGCAGGTGGCTAATTTGATAGCCTACATCTAGTAGTGGTCGTCCATGGAAGAAAAACCAATCACACCCTTGACCCTGCCTAAATTACCATCAAAAGAATAGATTGAAAAACTACAAAAGAGAATGAAGCTGGATAAGACTATGGATAATTGGTTCTGGTAGGTCTTCAATATTGGAAATACGAGCATCAATCACGTTGTTCAAACAATGAACAAGCTCTTGGGTATCCAGAAGTCTCTTGAGGGTACTGGCAAAATTTGCACCGAATTCCCAAGGAAGTATGAGGCTGCCTACCCCAAGATTGAGGCCATCCTCAAGCTGCCAAGTGAGATATGGGAGAAGGAATTTTCATTTAAGGAGGATGATCACTAGCTTATGGATATTTGGAATCAAGACTTTGAGAATCAAAAAGAAAAGTTGGAGAAAGTGCTTGAAAATGTTAACTCAGATGTTGACTGGATCAAGGAGGTTCGGTCGGATTGCTACTAGTATCTAAAACTAATGATCGGGTACGATTTTCCCATTATCCAAATTAACCCGAAGAAGGTGAAACCTCACTTCTAGAAGAGGGTGGAAGAGGGAATTTTAGGCCAGATTACTACAGACTTCATGAGTTTTGTTGTCTAAGCCTTCACCTAGTCTGAGTTGTTCAAAGATCATTCTTCCAAACATGATGAGGACTGGGAAAAGCTCATTGATAATTCTAAAGAGTGGAGATGCCAAGTGCTAAGATCCGACATAATAGAGGTCGATAAGCTTTAGCCAATGATCTTGAAATTCATGGAATATGCAGCCTTGAAGAAGCAAGAGGTCAACCCTATTATTGGTGAAGATTTTCTAACAAAATAAATGTAGCAAAAGAGCAATCAACAAAAAGACAAAATGCTACAGTGTTGCCACTAGAAGCCAAAATAGGGATATGGACAAAATTGTATTTTAAAATGTAATATATTTTGGGGGGTAGGTGAAGCCCTAATGTAAGTGAATATTAGCCACATGTTTTTCCTTTTGGACACTATAAGTAGGGGTCTCCTCCTCTAATTTTGAGAGAGTTGAGTTGTTGTAATGACATGTTGCATAAATTTCAATAGAAATACATTGACATTGGTGCATTTATGAGTTTCTTCTCATGTTTCATGATTCATCTCCAATAGTTAAATGATTTATTTGAAGTTTACTTTGCTATTCCATTTCACTTTTATTTAACTTTGGTATATTTAATAATGTTGTTCCATGGTTATAAAGATTTCTACAGTGTAGATGCTTTCTTAGTCCATACTTTTGGCTATTTGCTGCTGGTAGATGGTTGTGTAAAGTTAGTCTAGGCTTAAAATCAAATCTTCCTTTGAATCTTTATCTTTGTTCATGCATATGTATGGTGAATGAACGGTAAAATATTTGTAGTCCTTAGAAGTTAGCACAAATTTCATGACACTATGAAATTTTTGGTTAAGTGAGATTTCGTTTCAATGAAACTGTCCAGACCTCCATGATTACTATTCATGGTAGTTGCAGGTCTAGGAACCTTCTCTCTTCCCTATCCTTTTTCTTTTTTTAATGAGTAACCTGTGCTAAGGTTCATTGCACATTGTAAAGCCAAATCTTAAGTCAGAATTGGAGTCCAAGACTGCTGTTTGAACCTACAACAAACATAGATCAACTTTCCATCTTTAAAATTCCATTTGTAGATCCGATTCCCTTCCATCTTAATTCATGTAATTATTCCTTGTGATTACCAGAAAAATCACATTAAACATCAATTGAGATATTTCATGCAAGTCATTACCTGACACTCAAGAGACCTTAGGGTAATTTTCAGAAATTTGTTGGATATTTCCTTTCAAGAGAGGTAAAGCACATACACATTTCCTATGTTGAGAAATTGTGCAAAAACACCCATGAATAGGATCAAATTATGTTAATGCTTCTTGAAATGGATCGTTGTTGGATATTGTTGATGGGTCTTAATCATTATTAAAAAATGACTCTTGATGTATGTTTATTTGATCGTCGGATGTGGTAGAAACATCTTTAAGGTGATTATTGATGGATAGATCTTGATCATTTTTTTCAACAATTGTTGTGGAGATATTGTCACTGCCATCATTAATGGTTAAATTTTGATCATTGTCCTCAATAGCTCCTTTGTCTTGATCAAGAAGGTCTTGGATGAGATCTTTGAGTTTGATACAATCTAACGTGTTATGAAATTTTGTGCTATGGTATTCAAAATAATAATTATCATCATCCCATGGGAACTTGATGCTAGGTTCACCCCCATTTAATGATTCAAGAAGTTGGATAAGTTTATTATGGACTAACAAGTTTAATTTTTATTCAATTGGATCCCCTAAAGGAGTGTATTCATGTTTTTCATCTTGTGAGATTTTTTCTTGTTGAGATTTATCTAGTTGTGACTCATCTTGGAGATGTGGTGATTGATATTATTGTTGAGGTTGTTGATTTTGATATCCAATTTCATGATATTGAAGATGTTTTTCTTGATATGGTTGTGGACACAACTCATTGTTTTGATGACATGATTTAACCAATGGGGGAGTGTGTAAATTTTGGGGTGGAGATGTCTCTTGGTGATATGAATCAATAAATTTTCTAAGTATGGAAATTTGATTTTACATAATTTTATCTTGATTTTGATTTTGATACCCTTGGTGTAGTGGATTTGGTTGTTGGTCAAACATATTTGGAATATACACTTGTGGTATTTGTATGGGATCATGCACAAATTGGTTTTGGACCATGTTCTGATTTGGGATGATGTTCATATTTTTCATCATAGGTTGGAATTAAACATTGTTGTGGTTTGGAAACACATTGATTTGATTTAGGTAACCTTGATTTGGATCAATACATTGAGTTGTCAGTATATTTTTTGGAACAAAATTAGTGTGAATTACAAATGTATCTATCCCATAGCTCACCAAGTGTGGATTTGATATGTTCATGTTTGGTAGGTTTGTATTTGAAATATTCACATTTAGCATGTATTGATTTGATGGGATAATGTTGGTTTTTTGAAGACTCATGTATTGATCATTTAGCTGATAGATTTATAGGTTTTGAATTTTATTTATATATACCATAGGGAAAGATGTTCCAGAATTTAGATTAGGTATACTCACATTTGTCATAGTATTGAGGTTTGTAGGATATAATGATCCCATGTGTGGATTGTATAAATGTGAGTTTTGGTAATCAATTGTCATTGTAAGTTTTTGATAGTTTGGTTGATTTAGACCACTCATTATGTATGAATCAGTTTTATATTCCTCATTTTTATTTTCTTTTGACCTTGTTGCAAAGGTGAACCTCTAAGGTTTTTTGGACCAATGATGTGAGTTGATAATGAAAGGGGTGAATGATAAGGGGTGAATGATCAGGGGGGTGAACTTTATAAAATTCTAGACAACACTTTAGAATTAAAGGTTTTATGTTTTGATGCCATGGGTAAAGTTTTCAATGAACTTGTAAATATTTAAGGTAGACTGATGACCTTTAAGATAAACTTGTTCACAAAATGTGATAAACAACTGAACTAAGTGCATGGAAAAGGATGCATTTCACACAAAAATTAGCTAACTAAGGGTTTGGTTTGATAGATGGTCAAGTCTAAAGTGTTGATGTGTCCAAAAGTTTCCAAAGTTTTTTTTGGTGAAATTGGATGTAATATGGATGAAATGTTTGACCCAAAATGTTAACCTAAAATGAAACTTTGTTTTGCAAAACCAAGGTAGTGAGAAACATGCTATACCTCTAAAGTGACAAAACCCTAAGGACTCAATGATAGAACTCAAATGATTTTAGAAATAGGACCCAATTATTTTTATAACTTGATGATTTTGGAACTCAATGGTTTGGAAAATAGGATTTGGACTCAATGTTTTGCAATTTTTTCTTTGTATGATAGTGGGCATAAGGTTTGGTTGTTCCACTAAAGTGATTGGATGCCAAATGGTCATGTGGGGTTTAATTTGTCAATTTATCTTTCTTAAATGAGTATCTTTTTACCACAAACACTTGTCTTGATTAAGTTTCAAACTTAATGTCTATGCCAAAAACATCATAAATTTCACAAAGTCCATTTTGTGAAATGGATGAAGTTAGGGGCATAGTTACCTAGGTTAACTTTGGGAAGTATGGATTGAGATGTAAGTCAAGATATTTATAAATCTATAAGGATAGAAATCCTTAGGACAAACATGTATATCAATGTAAATGTTTATGATTATCAAGATTGCTAAGTGGTGTGAGAGAAGAGCATACAAATTCAATGACGAAAAATGCAAACCACAAGACATGTCAAACTCTTTTTAATTTTAACCCTCAAATAAAAGGTAAGTTCATTTTAATAACCAAATTGAGTGTGAGTTTTCCTTGTTCAATTTTAATCCAAAAAACAAAATGACATGAGGGTTTAGTTTTAACCAATTTGAATGTTCATTTTAAAGCCCAAAATAAATTTAGTTTGGTCCTAAAATGTGAAAACTAAAAAAGAATCTTAAATTGGTTATAATTGCCCCAAAAGTGTCACAACACTTGTTACAATTATAGTTCAAATGATAATAGTATGCTTCTTTTCTTCAAGTTGTATTGTCCAAACCTGCAAAACTCAGTTAGTCTAAAAACCAAAATAAGAAGTTAAAGACATGTTAGTGATCAGATAAAGCCAAAAGTTTAAAACACATGTAAAAATTTAAAGAAAATGTGAGGTTGTTTGGTTCAATTTTATCCAACCTTGAAAGCTAATTCAATTTATCCTTTCAAGTGTTGAGAAACATTTTTAGAAAATTAGCTTATAACAACAACTTTCTCAAATCTTGATCAATTTTGAAATCGTAAAGTGTTTTGGAGAGCTAAACATGAGATATTCAAAACCCAAAAAACTTTCTACAAGATTAATCATATAGAATTTATTAAAAATGAAATAAAATTATGCATTTAAGAGATTAAACCCAAAATTTTAAAAAAATATGATTATAACAACTTGAGATGATGACAACTTTCTCAAATATTGATCAATTTTGAAATCATAGAGTGTTTTTGGAAAGATAAACATGAGATATTCAAAATCCAACCTTTCTACAAGATTAATCATATATAATTTATTAAAAATGAAAGAAAATCATGCATTTAAGAGATTGAACCTAGAATTTTTAAAAAACACAACATAATTGAAAATTTGATGTCTTTTTCAATTCTTGATGAAATTGAGTGTCATAAAAGGCTACAAAAAGGAAGGACCAAGATATAAAAAATACAGATAGCCATTTTTCAAGCTTTAATTCACCCAATTTTTTATGATTAAAAAAACTGACGATTTTCAAGCAAAAGTTTGGGTGTAACCTACAAAATTTCTTCAAAAAAACACTCAAAACATTAAAGTTTTCCCTCCTTCTAGCACCAAAATGTGACCAGTGATATAGTATAGGTTAACTACACCCGATTCATATGAATTTGAGGCATATTTAACCCACTATGCATTAGTCCCAATAAGAACATTCAATATAAACAAAGATGAAAAAGCAATTAAAACTAACATATTAAAACATGAAATCTTAACAAACATCTATTCTAAGACATTGAAACTTATCCTATTGGTGGATTAGTGTCACATTGATGTGGAATGGCTACCCTTTCCCAATCCTTTGTATAATGAGCTTGTTTCAAGTAGTTTTATTGAAGAAATTTGATGAAACCAATGAGAGATATATGAGAAACATGATGAGAACTAATTTAACATGATAGAAGCTAAGATGATTGATGTAAGTGTATGCAAAGCTATTCTAAATGAAAGAAAGATTTAGAATATTAAAACCCTACTTTCAAAATATACTAAATGGATGCAACTATGTTAGCACGAAAGCCATTAATGGATGCTTTAAGCTATTATGATCAAGACTTTAAACTAAAAAAATGATAAATATGGATGCAAATGAGAGTGATTATAACAACACAAGTTTACTATTAAAATATGGATCCATTTGTCTCCAAATAGTGACCTATTTATAGGAAAACAAATGAAAAATGAAGGGTTGAGATAAAAAAGGTTAATCAATGATCAAAAAAGAATGAAGATAGAGGCATAGATCATGGATTCCCATCAAGGGTTGAAAATGAAAGATGATATTTAATCAAGGACCCGCATTAATCCAAACAAAAACACTTTCAAGACTTTCACAAGAAGTCTTGTAAGTTAACTTTCACATGAAGTCTTGTAAGTTTGTTTCAAAAAGGAACATTCCCTTGGAATATCCTCATGGGTGAGGAAAATAGATATTTAGCAAATTAAAAATAATAATAATGTGCAAAAGGGGAACGAATATTCCATGGGAATATTACTTTTGGAGGAATGTGAAAAGGAGGAATATTCCTTTGAAAGTGGGGGGGAATTAGATTTATTAGTAATTGATAATCAAAACAAATCTTTAATTCTGCAAATCAGGGGAATTAGACAATATTCGTTAAATAAAATGATTTAATGAAAAGGGGAAAGTGTTATGAATTTAATTAAATGACTTATGGTTATTTAATTAAATAATAGGACTTATGGATTTAAATTAAAAATTTTGACTTATTTAATTTAATATGATTAAAGGTTAGCATGGAAGGGGGATGAATTAACCTAATTAAATTAATTAGATTAATAGATGAAGATGATGCAATTAATTAAATAGCTAGGATAATTTAATCAATTAAACAAAAAGGGGGTGGGTTTTAGGACGAAATTATGTTATTTAGCCAATGTGATCCATCGAAACATTTTTAGGTGTCTACAACTGGGTATGTGCAAGGTCATCATGGAAAAAACAAGCCCTTAAGTGGCAATAAAAAGACCAAAAATCAGAGTTAGACAACTTGACGTAAAAATTTGAATAAGTTATCTATATTATTTCAAAAAAATGTAAAAATAGAATTTGTAAAAAAATGAATGTAGCTTCTAAACTACTAGACCTTTATTTTTTAAAATTAAATCTATTTGGTGAAAATTTGAAATTTCAATGTAGTAGTATTTAAATTTCAGGGTAAAAATAAGAAGTAGGTGTCTATCTGACCACCCTAACCACAATAAAATGATAATATTTTTTTATAAGATTTTAGATATAAGTAGAGGACTCATGTCCCGATGTGATGCATATTTTTTTATAATTTTTTTCCAAGTAAATAATTAATTATTAATTTTTTATTACAACTTTTAAAAAAATATAAAAGCTCGTTTGTCTAACCACCTTAAATTGGTCAAAAATTCATGAAATTCATTTTTTAATTTTTTAATCCTATAGTATACAAAGGATAGAATGTGATGCATGTTTCAGATTCAAAAAATGTGATACCATTTGAAAGTTATAGATGTTTTTCAATCAGCCTATCAAACATGACTTTATTTGTAATTCTAATAGAAAATGAATAATAATAATTTATATTGGTGGAAAGCTGAGAATATCCTCTAAAAACCCTTTTTGTTTCATCAATTTTGGGTTAAAAAAAAGTCGTCATCCACATGGACCATCATATGGATTACATATCGCCACTTTTTGGCCGATCATGATCCTGTACATACCCAACTACCACCATATATCATACTCTAAGCCATGGAAATTTTACAGAGCTGTATTATATTTGATTGTTATTTATGACTGGCCATATTTCTATCTAATTTGCATTGAAGCATCTAATCTACATTCAAGCGTGTTCAACAAGACATGTAATCTCTATAGGCCTCTATTCATACAAATATGAACTTCTATAGTAGAAAGAATCTAATAGTTGTCAATGCTTCAACTATCTTGTAGGGGCTATCTTTGTTTCCCACCATCCATGGACAAAATGATCTCCATGAAGCTCAAATAAGGATGCACCTTCAGCATAATTAAGGATAATTTTGTTAGTTGATAGGCTATATATTGTGGGCATAGCCCACTGGAATTCAGTATGTCTCACGCTTGAAAAAAATTTGAACGAAAACATTTTCAAATGGTTGAAATTGCCTCATGCCTAACTCACATTTAATATTTTTATTGTTAGATCTCTTAATCAAATAAAATTTCAATCATTAGCAAGAAATATTGTACTCAACTAACAGTAGCTATAGGGAGAATTTGTTCTTATCATTATCTCCACTACTTACAAGTTAATTTGATCTTATCTTCACCATGTGTTGCAACTTGAATTTACCACCCTAGAATTGTTTCATGTAGCACCACCTTGGTTACTGGCTTAAGGTTTAACCAATATTGTACTAGCCCTAAAACCTTGATATTTTTAGATTTCATTTTCTATGAATAGATTAAAGAAAAAATTGTAGGCAGACTAGTTTTGATTGTTATATGTAGGAAATTTCTACTCTTGTAGGGGTTTTTAAAATTTTAATGCAAACTTTGCCCATTTTTTCTCATTGACAATGTTGACAATGTGACACAGTTTGTGCAAAATCTTAAGGTAATTCACTTGCCATGGTTTCAGTGAGTTTAATTTTTTAGATTATATACATGACTAGATCATTTCAAATTGGTATTTATAATGTTTTGATACCTCACACCAACCTATCAACTCAAAAATATGTGATACTTGTACTCAACTTATTTATACATAAATGGGATAGTTATACTCAAATATTGTATGCATAATTTCCCAAGCTTTTAGTTTTACAAAGTAACTAAAGATAGGAAAAATAATGGGTCCTTTGCATGCAGTAATTGTGTTATTTCCTGCACAAGGCCATATCAATCCACTATTGAATGTTGTAGAGTTGTTGGTGATGAGGATTTTTTCTATAACCTTTGTTACTACTTAATGGATGGACCAACAACTTTTAAAAGAAACATCCAAAGATGTAGTTGCACGTGATCGTGAGGTTCATTAAAGGGGCTTAAATTTAATGTTTTTAAGCATTCCAGATGGTACCACATGAACATGGTCAAATGCCTGAGAATGATAAGATTTTAGTTGTCTTGCAATGTTTGGGCCCTACTTGGGAAAGTTTGTTAATTGTAGTAGATAAGTCTATCTACCAATCACCTACATCATTTTTTATTTCTCTCTTTGCACTATAGAGGTAGCTAAAAATATTGGGGTGCCTAGAGATTTCTATTGGCCTTGTTGTGTTGCACATTCTATTGTTCATATGAATGCTAACTTTATTCTTTCTTCAGTCCATATTCATTTCAAAGGTATCTATCCTACAATTTTTTTCTTTGTAGTATTGATAAAATTGGAGAGCTTTGAAAATGAAACCATACATTACAATCATCATTTTTTAGACATATAGTAAGCTATTCTCTTGAATAATATGTTCAGTTGCATATAATTTGGGGTTTTTTTTTGTAGTATTATCATTGTGAACCATTTTGAGATAAAAAAAATTGTAAAAATATTACATCTTCATTGTTGATAGTATCTTTGATATCAATTGTTAAACTAGAGAGCTTTGAAGAGATTTGTTTTCTATATTTTTAGGGATCTAAAGAACTTTTTAATTAGTAAAATATAGGAATAATTATTTTTCTATCTATTAAATGAAGGCATTAGTTCTCCCCAAAGCTATCTCATACCGAGATAAACAAATTTTAGGCAATTGAAACATTCCTCACCCCACACCTGAAAACAAATTTTAACTTGCAACTTCATTTAAAAGGTTGCGAAAATATTAATTCAAGCTCAAGAATAGAGTAGGCCTCAAACCTCAAAATTTTCAGATCAACTTTTCATTTACTATGGGGTAAGTGCAAAAAGATGGGAGGGCAAAAGGGGGTCTTAAGTGGCCACTTTAAAAAAATAAAAATAAAATACCGACCTTGGATGATAAATTAAGCATAGTTACACTCAAAATTTTAAGATGCAACAAAAAGAATGTTTTTAGTGCTCTGAGTCTACTTTCTAAACTACTATTTTTTTTTAAAAATGGTATAGATTAAGGGGTTCAAAAAGGGGAGCCACAAAAATTGGTGTTGTTTTTGTCAAAAAAACATAACATAGTGTGTTTTGTGGCTTCCTCAAAAGGTTAATTACTTTTGGTATTTTTAAAATCACTTCGATGAGAAATTAGCTAACAACATGTAGTTTATGTCCAAGTTTTCCGATAATTTTTTAATGAATATTTTATTTTTTTATTAATTTTCAAAGTGGACACATCCTAAAAAAATAGAATTTTGGTCGTGCTAGCCCTATAAATTTTGAAAACTAATTGAAACTCAATTTTTTTAAATATGTATAGAATGGAGTCTAGTTTATAAAAATGTGATTTATTAGAAATTTCAATGAATGGTTAAATTATAAAGTAGAAAATATCAAACATTGGTTTTTGTCAAAAAATAGACACAAAAGCAAAAGAAATTAAAGATGAAAGGCTTAACATTGTAAAAATGTGAAAAAAAATTGCATCATTAAATAGCTAAGAGAAAGCCTAACATTACCTAGGTGTTTGATTTGTTTGACCTTGAAACACGTGCAAACCTGATGGTTAGCACGAACAAGATTATTTGAATCTTGTAGAATATACAAAAACATGTCTTTGGACATTGGGAAGGCACTCCAAGCCTTTAGGTTGGAGATCCAAAGCAAATCCCAAGCCTAATGCTTGGGGATTCCCAAAGAAACATATAACTGAAATGAAGAAAATTGGTCTCACCTTTCACCTCTAGGGTTTTGGACCTAAAAGGAAAGGGAAATCTTCACACACTTCACTCAAGAACAAACCATTGAGATCTCAATGAAAAATGGAAAGAGATCTTGCAAGAGGTCTATCCTAAAGGCTGAATGAGATCTAATGAGGGGTTCACCACCAAGTTTAGACTTGGAAAAGATAATGATATGCAAGATGTAAAACAAAACCCTAATTGAATGCAAACTAACTCTAAATGACATAGAAAGTTGAATGAAGTGCAACAAAAAACTATAAAGAAAGAAAGTATGCACCTAGGAAGTCAGAGAAGGAAGAATGAAGGTATGAATCATTGAAAAATATCCTATCAAGGATGACTAGGATTCATTTTCCAGGCTAGATGAATCCGTCCTATTTCTAGAAAAATGTGTAGGAAACAAGTTTCTACCAAAAGGGTACCCAAATCTATAAAAATCCTCTATCCAACCTATATAGAGGGACTCATTCACCACTTTTGGAAAATCAGTCTACTTCTACTTTTCTAGAAGTTCTAGACCTAATTCTATTCCTCTCATCCTACTATGCTCTTCTTGATTGATTTTCAGATTTGAAACTGTAAATTTCCACCTGTAGGTCTTCTCCAAGTTTCTCCAAGGCTTGATGACAACTTTGGAAACTTTGATCACTTGATAAATTTTCTCCAACCTTTCTCCTTGTGAAATATGCAACCTAAACCTACAAATCACACACAAAGGAGAGGGGAAAATATTGTGGGGTTAGTGAATAGGGTTTTTCCTTGGTCAAACCCCTTGTTGGTAATTAAACCTTGAAATGAAAGTAAATATGAATTGAGAATGATGAATGAAAAAAAGACAATGTTGCAACTCACCAAACCCTAGTAATAAGGTGTTGCAAATATGATTGAAATGGTTGCAATGGATGTGGTTCTTGACTCTTGCTTGAAGGAGATAGATAATGTGCACCAAAGCATCCAGACTCGGATATGATGGTAATTTAATTTTATGATGAATTATAAATTATTTTTTTATTAAATCATTTTTCATCGTCTTACATCTGATTTCATCTTCTCTTGTACAAAGTGTTTTAGATCATTTATGTAGTCTGCATGGTGTGAAGATGTCTCTTGATTATAGAGATGATACATGACCTAAACATGATTTTATGGGTTATATTTGATTATTTCATGGACTAAATATTTGGTTTCTCATGTACCATGTTGGACTTTATTTCATGGGTCGATTAATTTTTCGGAATTTTTTTCATGGGTTTTACTTTGATGGACTTTATTTCTTGCACTTAATATATTGTAAATGATGAACTTTATTATTTTTCAATTTTAATTTACACATGTAAATTTATGCATTTGTGTTCATGGTCAAGACATTAGTACATAGGAAATTAATGTGAAATTGAATATAAATATTAAATTTAGTGATCCATACATGATATGTACATTCAATACATGATATGTGCATTCAATAATTAGTGATATTTACAATGAACTTATTCAATTCATGTCCTAATAGCATGTATAAAGGGGTCCTGATAGGATGTCTTAAGGGGTTCTAATAGGATGTATTAAGAGGTCATAATACACAGGTTACATCTAATAAAATAAGAAAAAAATCATAATCTACAAATAAAAGCAATCTGTTTATATAGCAAAAAGGATGAAATTTTGAGAAATAAACAATACCATACAAGATTAGAGAATAAAAGCATTAATAAATTCTATAAAATAAACATAATTTATAGGTTGTCTTAAGGGGTCATAATATAGGACAATCATTGTGGTCTACATGATGTATAATTTCCTTAAAAACTAAAATATATATTAGTCCATCAATCATTTTGTTCAATTTTAATCAAGAATATTTATGTTCATGGACATCTAGTTCTATAATATGTCCATAGAGATAGGGTATTATATATTTCTCACTTGGTACTAATTATTTATCCCTTCTTTCTATGATGAATAGTGCTATAGATTTATCCTAACAATTAAATGATGAAATGAAACACCTAAAAATATGTTTAAAAATATTCCATAATAGAACTTTATCTAAGTGAAAATTTGTTATGGCAATTCATAAGTTCAATGCATTTGTATTAACAACCTCCCCAAATAGATCAATTTAGATACCCTTATCAAGTAGCGTTTGTGGCACTTTATAATTTAATTTGTTACATTCTTAGGTTTTCAAAGTGTCCAAGAAAAGGATAAATTATTGAAAGAATGTTCCAAAATAAAATGAGAGAAATTGAGCAACATCATTATAAAGTACACAAAAAACATGCTAAGAATAAAAAATCTTTTAAGGTTCATCTCCTAGGCTTTAGGTCCCATGGTTTATAGTTTAGGGTTTGTAGGGTTCATGAGATGCTTAGAATAACAAATCTATATGCGTTAATAGTTTAAGGTTCATCTCCTAGGCTTTAAGCCCCATGGTTTATGGTTTAGGGTTTGTAGGATTCATTATATGCTTAGAATAACAAATCTATATGGGTTAATAGTTTAGGGTTCATCTCCTAGGCTTTAGGTCCTATTGTTTATGGTTAAGGGTTTTTAAGGTTCATGAGATTCTTAGAATAAAAAATCTATATGGGTTAATTTTTTAAGGTTCATCTCCTAGGATTTAGGTCCTATGGTTTAGGGTTTATGGTTTCTAGGGTTCATGAGATGCTTAGAATAGCAAATCTATATGGTTTAATGGTTTAGGGTTCATCTCCTAGGCTTTCGGTTCTATGGTTTATGGTTTAGGGTTTCTAGGGCTATTTAGGGCTCATATCCTAGGCTTTAGGTCCTATGGTTTATGGTTTATGGTTTCTATAAACTAAACATAAATACCAATCAAAATGCAACGAGTTTTTCCAAAAAAGTTGTTCTATAAGTATAAACCATATTTCCTAGTTCTTTTACAACATTAAATTAAAGAACTTAATTATCCAAAAATAGGCTAAAGTTTTGAAATTAAATCATGTAGTTCCATATTTAAAAATCATGCAAAGTGATAGAGAAAACTTAAGAACATAAAAGTCCTCTTGACCTCATGTTCCACAAAAGACACTAATTTATAAGTTGTCAAAACAAATAATAGCATCAAACACTAATTTATAAGTTTTCTGAAGGGGATGTCTTAAGGGGTCCAATATGGTATCTTAAGGGGATCAAAGAAGAGTATAATTAAGTATAAATATTAAGTGATATAAAAAGTATTATACTTTATGGTGAGTCATCATAAAAAATGATATAATGAAGTATAATATTTATGATATGTGCTAATACAACACGTCTTAAGGGGATGCATTAATTGTGTAAGTATGTATGTACATATATGTCATCTCAATTTATTTTTTACAAAATTTGGCTCTGCCATCTCAAGAACATCTCATACACATTCTCAAAATATAGTAGATCTTCATGCCACCTGATATCAAAAAGGCACAAGTAATATCAATGAAATCATCAAAACATACATATTTTAATTTATATAAAACTATCTATATGTACACAACTCAAGTAACTATATTTAAAAGTATTCCACACACATGTGTAGGTTGAATCTAGGCATCCTCTCCTTTTTGTTTCAAAGTATGAGATCAATGTGATGATGGCTTAAGGATACAAAAAAGGATAATAAATAAATTTTAACTTTTAATGTACAAGCACTATCAATATATAATCAAAAAATGTATTTAAATATAATTTAACTAATAATTACCTATTTTTACAAAGTATTCCATGTTGTCTAGGTTGAATCTGCATGAACTCTCCTTTTTGTGATTATGGCTTAAGGATCTATAAAATGAAAATTTAAATCAATTTCAACTAATAACACAATCGAGTAGTATGAAAACATGTATTTTATCTATTTAAAAGGACAATATATAAAACTAAAACTATATTTACCTGTATTTACTTATTCTGTTATACCATTTGCATCCTCTCTCTTTTGCAATGCATCTATGATTGTCTCATGCTATTCCATAGAAATTTTCCATAGCACTTTATTTGTAGGTCTTCCATGACACTGATCTAGTTTTATATTTGTTGCCACCACCAAATGCGAATAGTGTATAATCCTTTAATGTGTTTCATATCTTTGAATGCAGGTAGACCATTCTTTCTTATTGGGTATTTTTGTAGCCAAGTTTGAACAACCACCATTGATCCTATTCAAAAACATGAAAAGCATCATCATATAAGCTCTCAAAATTTTATTAAGGGGATCAAAGTCTTGTTCTAAAAATTTTCTTAAGGCTTGATCAAATACTTGTTATCAAAATTTTCCTAAGGGGATGTCTTAAGGGGATCATCGTACGTGTTGGATAATGATAGCCATCATCATCTTCTCGAGGTTCTATTAACGTATGTTTAGTCTCCACACAATGAGCCAAATAATATGTCATTTCTTCTTCATTCCCCTCAAGTGAAACAACAACATACACATGTCCTGCAAAAAAAATTGATTTAATTTAACTCAAGTGTGTATCCATATAAATAATTTAGTATTACAAAATAACTTAATAAAGTGAAATAAAATGAAATAAATTGAATCAAATTACCTTCTTGTACAAGGTTTTAAATAAGGTCATAGTCTTCAGATGCAAACACTTGATCATTTTATTCAATAGTTCTTTCATATTGATTGTGTGCTTGTGCAGGTGTCAACAATCTTTGCTCCCACTCTTCAACCCATTCTGTATTTTCACATGCTTCCCAATCTCCTGAGATACAAAACTAACAAAAAAATGCAAGCTCCCTTATCCAGATAGTCCATGTGTTAGTTGTCAAACTCCTAAATGAATGTCATTTAGTAGATCCATTGATTGTCTCACACTCAACTCTAGGTAGAATGTTCTCTTCTTCAACCAACCAAAAGAATCAACAAACTGTAGAGTACTCACTTGAAACAGGTGCAAATAATCTTGTATTGCACCAATCCACAATCCCATATGCATCTTTAAATTTTAACTGTTCTCTAGCAAGAATCCTTTTGACACACATCAACTCCATCGTGTTCTCCTTTACCATGCCCAACTTCAAAAAAACTCCATATATGTTGGGAATTAAGTTCCTTATGAACCCTACTTAACCAATAGAACATTTGAGCATTCTTGAACTGCCCCATACAATTATCTGACCATATGAGGCATTATGTCATTTGGATTCCTCTTTCTCTTAAATTTCTATAAAATATATTGAAACAATATTGAACAAACTGTGACGAGTGTAACTGGTTGTTACTCAAATAAAAAAGATACTCCCTCAAAACTTTTCTATCATCCTTTGTGCTATCATCTTCATGTCTATAAAAAATATGGACAAACATAGCTACTTGCACTAAATTATAATACTATGATTGAATTTCCTCTTGTGAATCTAGAGTATAATTTTTTGCAAAATCAACCACTGAAAGTAAAATACCAATTGAAAATGTGTTTCTACATGTGTGAAATTGGCCATCAAGCCTGATGGGACTTTAATTTTCTAGGACAATTGGACTGGGGTTTTAGGGTTCTAAAGTTACTTATGGTAACTTTGATTATTGACCCTCTAAGGTGGACCTCTTGTTATGTTTCAACGATGACCTGTCGCCAGGGAGAACCGGTCACTTAAGTAAGGTTTTATCCCTCTCGGGTCGTGCTTTACCAACCCCGTTCACCTAATTCGCTGGTCTTTTGGCATGATGACTTATGTTCTACACTGCTGGGAATTTCAATGCAGGCCCCCACTTCAATGTTCTATCTGAATTATGATGAGCCTTTCGATCACTGGGATGGATCTTGACCGTTCATCCCACACCTCACAAGGTTTGTTCTTACGTCATGGGAAATGCCGCGAGGCTTGCGAGATGTTGCCATTTGGCATGAATAGGTGTGTGGGTTTTCTTCACGAGGTGTTGGATATGATGTGGGGCCGTCTTTTCATTGGTGATGGCCATTAATAACAGGGTTAATTATGGTTTCTCGCACACCTCACACGAGCAAAGTAAATATCCGGGAGGGTATTGCGAGGACTGCAAGGACATGACACATGGCTTCTCTTTTCCTACAAGTGGGACTATGTGGGTCCCTTGTGTGGTTCGGATCTACTATTTTGAGGATTTTCATTGGGTATGTTTTTCGAGGGTGCTAAGGATTTTGATTCTCGCAAGGCTGATAAGGAAGATGTGGTCCTATCACTGTCACAGGCGCGGACTCGAAGCGGTTGCTTGTACTAGGGCCATGTATTTTCTTGATGGTTACCAACGGTGGGTTTGTTGGGTGTGTTTTCCCCTATTGTTTCATCATATGGGTGTGGGTGTGGATGTGTGCGTGCTTTGCATGAAATATTGTTTTCCAATTGGTTATTTCATAACCATTTTTTATTCCTTTGATCATACATGGTGTCATAATGACAAGGGATGTAAATTTGAATTTCTTTTGTAAGTTGAAATTCAATTTTGTATCACAATGTAGCCTAATGCTTGTTACTCTCCTATTGTATAAAGGAGATTTCACGGCTCATTGTGGGCATCAGAAAATTTTGGGGCCCAAAGCTTGGAAGTTTGTACAGTCCATTTTATAGTTAAAATGTTATGAATATTTTGTTCAGGAAATCATCCCGGGTAGGATTTGTATACAGATTAGTATGATATGCTTTTTAAATTATTGATATCGAAAGAAATCTATAAAATTAAGATGGTTTACTCTCCTATGTGTGTGCCATGGATTATGACTGGAGTTATCAAGGGTTCCTCCTTTTAGTTTCAATAGTTAATTGAAAGTGTAATTAGTTTTCTTTCTTTAGCTTGAGAATTTAATCAAATGCTTGAAGAGTCAATTACATGTTCATGGTTGTATATGCTCAGGATTCTTGAAGAAGTACTATTTTAGTGTACTGAAATATCTCATGATAGTAATGCTATATGAGTTAGGTTCATCATATCAGGATTTTATTCTGTATAACTTCGTTGCCCAATGGATAAGGCACTGGACAATGTTTGTATCCTTTTGTTGGTTAAGACTGTAAGCTCTAAGTAGGGAAATCCAAATACTGAACATAAAACACTTGATTAAAACCTTGTCCTCCTCTGGGAGGTATTATAATCAATAAGTGGGTTAATTCCGTTGCTCTTTGGCACTAGTAATCATTCTCTGGTCTACCAATACCATGAAATGATCACTATCCCTTTGAGTGCATAGGAATTGTGATCTGTATGTGGGAAGTGTTCTTACCAGTCAAGAGGCATTCATATGAACACATTTAGGTTTACCCATCTTGGTCCTACAGAGCCAAAAGTGTAGGAGAAGTCAGTCCTCAACTAACTCTCATTAGTTGGCCATTAATGATTGTAGTCATCCTTGATAGGGTTTGGCTACCTCTTAGATACCTACAATCTCTATATGGATTTTTAAAACACCAACAAAATGGTGACTCTACCGGGGAGGATTCTGAAGTGCCAGTTGTGGACCAGTGCTGATATAGAGTCATATTAAATGATATGTTGTTCTGAATCTACATAGTGAATGTTTTCAAATTAAGCGAAAGGAGGTAGTTCAAAATAATCCTAAGAATTTTTTGGTCCATGGTGTCCTGTAAGCAATAGATTTAGGAGTTCTAGAGTTACTCATTGAAGGATGGTTTTATTTGGGGAGAACTTCTGAGAAATTTAAAAAAAAGGAGGAGAATGAAGGCAAAGGAACCATAGGGAATGGGTTATGACTATGAGAGATATTACTGATGATATGGTGTGACTTTGTAGTGGGTAATGAAACCCATAATTTGACAGAACCTAAAAAAGGGCACTCTCAAAGTTCTTTGAAATATTTTCTTCTGAAAGGAGGTGGCGACTCCGACTGAAGAACCAGTGAATAAATGAAGGAATATTTCTAGATTGGTGCTATTCAAAATCTGGAAAAGAGGTTGATACATGTTGCAAGCAACTACCAAATATTTCACCAAAACTAAAACAGTTCACTACTTTTAATGACAATGGGTGTTTTGATTAAAGTAAAAAATGGTTCCAAATTTATATGTCAAGCATATACAAAGGAACAAGGATTTGTTTTACCATACTCCTAGTAATGCAATATGTAAAAGGATTTATGAAACACATTTGTATTGCATAAAAACTTGGAAAGTAGGGAATACTTTTGTTAGTCATTAACAGACTCCTTGTTGAGCTAATAGGTGACTTTCCTAATAATTGTATGTTAGTAAGCAGTCTCCCGTGTGTAAGGTCAAACATAAATATGTCAGAAGAGCAAGTTATGTTAAGTCCTTTGGGGTGTTTTGTAACTCAAAGGTATATACCTTTTATGTTTGATACTATCAGCAATTACCCTAATTCAATTCCTAAGAAAATTAGGAAATATTTACCTCAATATACAGGACAAGTGCCAGAATCGGCTTCTAAGCATTTACAACATTTTGTTGATGTAATGGGTGATTATGAAATTGATCATGAGGATGTTGTCATGAAATTATTTGTGCAATCCTTAAAAGGTGATGCTAGGGATTGGTTTTCTCATCTACCTACCTTTTCTGTTAACTCATGGAATCAGTTGGTGATTGTTTTTATGGAACAATTCGGTGAAAGAGTCAATCCCAACACATTGAGCAAATGATTTATGGGAATTCACATACAAGAGGAGAAATTAGTCCCGCATATTAATCTCAGGTTTTCAAGAGAATTAAGGGAGATCCCCAAAGTAATAAGACCAAATGAGGCTGAAAGCTTGATTATGTATCTAGGTGCCTTCTACAAGAGGATGAGTTTTTTATTAAGGGATAAAGAACCTACTACTCTGCCTCAAGCATACCAGCTAGCTATGGAAATTGAAAATAATATGAATTATTCAATGATGAAGAGGTATCCGTCTGTAGGTATTGGTTACCCATGCTTAACCAATGCTAGTATAATATCTGAGCCGGTTATTCAAAGAATTGATGATAAAATTCTTACTAGAAGTGTTATAAGCCTAGACATACAGTTTGATGATAATGAGATCCAATTTGAAACCCAGTTGGGTCTAAATAAAGATGATCAAGGTTTTTGTGTATTAGAACTGTATGATATGAAAAGGCAAGAGAAGGAATCATCATATGAGTTTTTTTGAGATTTTTGAAAATCTTAATACAAATTCCCATAGAGCAAAGACCTAATGATTATGAATGCATTGATTTTTTTTGTGAACTATATGAATCCAGACTAAGTTCCTTGCCAGAGGAATTGAAACCTGCTAATTTGGCTCAGGTGGTTCACTGGATAGAGATCAAAGAGTCAGCCAAGAATGCATCTACACAAAATAAAGGTGGTGCTCCTTCATTACAAGATGTTTGCATAAGTAACGACAAAATTGAAAGACAAGATGATGTAGGATTTTATGAGACACCTATTGTGTTTCCTAATCTTAATTATGATTCTAATGTTGTTGAGATTCTATTGCAAGTTAATGATTGCAGTAATGAGAATGCAGCAGAAAAGTTATTTTTACTAGAGTTATGTGGGGATGAAGAGCCCCATGTTTGTTCCCAAGTAAAGAAAGGGTTGTCCGATGGTGTATATCTAGAGTGTACCTCTGACATGTTAGCATTGGAACAGGGGAGTTATATAAATGTTGAACAATCTAAGGATGTTAATACCTGTGATCAGAAGAATACAATTGGAGGCAACCAATATTGTGGTCCATACACTGGCCCTGTGGTTTTCCCTGAATATCTATATAAAGTGGAGATGGAGGTGTTACTCCCGTCTAGTATTGATGTAATCAATAAGGGGTTTTCAGATTGTGCAAAATTATTCACTTATAGATCAACATATTCAATAGATAGTCCTGAGCACAATAGACCCAGTATGTATGGCTCTATCTTTTTTGATCAAAGTGAAGTTGATGTTTTTAAACTTGTCTCTGAGGGTTTTTATATTGAGATGGGTGAAGAGGTACAAGAAAAAATGTGCCAAAAGAAAATTCCCTCGAGCTATGTATCATCTTGGATAGTTGATGGATGTAAGGGTATTTTGCATACTATTTTATATGATAACTTTCAGTTCAATATACAAACCGAGGATAACAGAATGGATGATGTTGCAGACCATGTGAGTTATGAGATTTTTCATTTCATGGAATAGGTGAGCTAGTACCCTATAAAATATGACCAAGAGCAGGATAAGGTAAAATATTATCATGGTCATATATCGCTCTTAAATTGGTGGGGCAAAGTATTGATTAAATCAATACAGGGGTCGAGTGGGGATAGCCTCCATAGCAATCGCAAAGGTGTTGGTTATCCCATGCACTTCGAAACATCAAATGGTGAATGTTGCAAGTTCTTTTTTTGTCAAGAAATGGAATTTTTTTTTTTTGATAGAGGTAAGCCTTGATTTTTCTTGTTTGGTAGCCTGGGGCTACCATGTTTGTATACACAAGACCAGTTGACAAAACAAGACAATATATCTGTTGAAAGGCTTGTGTAATTCAGTAATTTGGTTTGCGAAACCAGAGATTCTGGATTCTTGCTATGCCCATAGGGGGCATACATCCCCAGTCAGAGCCACTGATGGGACTTTAATTTTCTAGGAGAATTGGATTGGGGTTTTAGGGTTCTAAAGTTACTTATGGTAACTTTGATTATTGACCCTCTAAGGTGGACCTCTTGTTATGTTTCAATGGTGACCTGTCGCTAGGGAGAACCGGTCACTTAAGTGATGTTTTATCCCTCTCGGGTCATGCTTTACTGGCCCTGTTCACCTAATTCGCCGATCTTTTGGCATGATGACTTATGTTCTACATTATTGGGAATTTCAATGCGGGCCCCCACTTCAATGTTCTATCTGAATTCTGATGAGTCCTCTGATCGCTGGGATGGATCTTGACCATTCATCGCACACCTCACAAGGTTTGTGCTTACATCATAAGAAATGTTGTGAGGCTTGTGAGATGTTGCCATCTGGCATGAATGGGTGCATGGGTTTTCTTCCCAAGGTGTTTGATATGATGTGGGGCCGTCTTTTCACTAGTGATGGCCATTAATAACAGGGTTAATTATGGTTTCTTGCACACCTCACACGAGCAAAGTAAATATCCAGGAGGGTATTGCTAGGACTGCGAGGACATGACACATGGCTTCTCTTTTCCTGCAAGTGGGACTATGTGGGTCCCCTATGTGGTTCAGATCTACTATTTTGAGGATTTTGATTGGGTATGTTTTTCGAGGGTGCTGAGATGGATTGTCAACATCCATGGACTCAATCTCCACCCTTTGTTTTGTCACAATGTGGTCCAAATCGGTGGTTCAATTTCAATCAGGGGGTGTGTGAGTTGTCTACGTGGCATGCATTGCTTAGCCATTGCTCGTGTCATTAATGGCATGGGGTTTTCCTTCTCCAGAGGATCTCCACCTGATTGCCTCTGGCATGTGAATAGTGCCATCTTGTTGGGAGTATTCATGGTTTTCTCGGTCAGTAATTGTTTGAATGCTTGAATTTCCTTCAAGTAATCGTACCATGCATGTTGGGCTATTCTATAAATGTTGAATGAGTTGTATGCAATTAGCATTGCATCTTCTTGTAACTATGCTCAGGAAAGTTTTTCTCCTGTGTGTAGCAAACCTCTGTTTCTTTCATGGGTAAACCAATTAGGCACAAGAGTGCAAGGCTGGGATCCCATGGGTTGCCAATCATGATAGAGCCTATTACGCCCATATCGCCCAAGGGTGCTACAAGAAATACTGGAAAGAAGCCAATGCACTTTTCATCCCTGGTGATTATTTTGGATTCAGATGAATCTAATACTGACTTGGACTATAGGTGTTACTTTCCCACTCTGACTGAACTCATTGGAGTGAATGAGGAGGCCATGGCAGCTGAGTTGATGATTGCATTGGTACCAGCTTCAACTGTTCAGGGTGATGCTTGCAAGGCTGATAAGGAAGATGTGGTCTCGTCGCTATCACAGGCGCAGACTCGAAGCGGTTGCTTGTACCAGGGCCGTGTATTTTCTTGATGGTTACTGGCGGTGAGTTCGTTGAACGTGTTTTCTCTTATTGTTTCATCGTATGGGTGTGGATGTGGACGTGCATGTGCTTTGCATGAAATTTTGTTTTCCAACTAGTTATTTCGTAACCGTTTTGATTCCTTTGATCATGCACGATGTCATAATGATAAGGGATGTAAATTTGAATTTCATTTTTAAGTTGAAATTCAATTTGGTATCACAATGTAGCCTAATTCTTGTTGCTCTCCTATGGTATAAAGGAGATTTCATGGCTCATTGTGGGCGTTAGAAAATTTTGGGGCTTGAAGCTTGGAAGTTTGTACAGTCCATTTTATAGTTAAAATGTTATGAATATTTTGTTCAGGAAATCATCCCGAGTAGGATTTGTATATAGATTAGTATGATATGCTTTTTAAATTACTGATATCGAAAGAAATCTATAAAATTAAGATGGTTTACTCTCCTGTGTGTGTGCCATGGATTACGACTGGAGTTATCAAGGGTTCCTCCTTTTAGTTTCAATAGTTAATTGAAAGTGTAATTAGTTTTCTTGCTTTAGCTTGAGAAGTTAATCAAATTCTTGAAGAGTCAATTACATGTTCATGGTTGTATATGCTCAGGATTCTTGAAGAAGTACTATTTTAGTGTACTAAAATATCTCATGATAGTAATGCTATATAAGATAGGTTCATCGTATCAGGATTTTATTTTGTATGACTCCGTTGCCCAATGGATAAGGCACTAGACAATGTTTGTATCCTTTTGTTGGTTTAAGACTGTAAGCTCTAAGCAAGGAAATCCAAATACTAAACATAAAACACTTGATTAAAACCTTGGCCTCCTCTGGGAGGTATTGTAATCAATAAGTGGGTCAATTATGTTGCTCTTTGGCACTGGTAATCATTCTCTGGTCTACCAATATCATGAAATGATCACTATCCCTTTAACTGCGTAGTAATTGTGATCTGTATGCGAGAAGTGTTCTTACCAGTCAAGAGGCATTCATATGAACACGTTTAGGTTTACCCACCTTGGTCCTACAAAGCCAAAAGTGTAGGAGAAGTCAGTAATCAACTGACTCTCATTAGTTGGCCATTAGTGATTATAGTTATCCTTGATAGGGGTCGGCTACCTCTTAGATACCTGCAATCTCTATACAGATTTTTAAAACACCAACAAAGCCATCGAACATGTTGAGAGTGCATGCCATATTTTGGTACAATCTTATTCTTAAATTCACTCATGAATGCATGTACACTAACTTTTTATGTAACTAAATCACAATGCTTTTCTAGTTTTCCATATTTTAAAGAATAGTCAAAATTATTAAATCTTTTAACATCTACTAATTGTTGTCCAAAATCATTATCAACACTTTCACGCATACAAATTCTTAAGAATGAAAAATTTCCACAACTAGTGGATTGTCCAAAAATATAAGAACCTAAATAAAACAATTTACCATTAGATCTTTCACAAAACAAACCTGATATAAATTCCCTTATTGTTTTAGGTGGCATATTAATACCAAATTCATGTATAATAATGTTAGTATGCAAAGTACAATGTATATATAAAAAAAAATCATAAATATAATGAAATTGAACATGCATTTTACAATAAAAAGATATTCGTTGCTTCTTAATTTTTACATGCCAGGGTTTACATTTTTCAAAAGACCTTTGACTTATTTTAATATTACCATGTAACACTAAATCACCACAAAATTTTCTATAAAATTCAATTTGTGTTGTATCTAATAAGTGATTTGATGAGGATCACGAACTTTGGACCCCATTCTTAGTTATAAAACATCTCTAGCATTAGGTGATACCATACTATTATCATGCCAATATTTTTCAATCAAAGATTTAATTTGAACATTTAATTTCATGTCAGACCTCGGGAGTCAACCACGAAAACTCCAACATTGGATAATTGGATCATTTTCTATACTTTCTCTTATTTTTGCCACTCTTAGAAATTTTTTAGGATGTATTTGTAGAACTTCACTAATATTACTTATCATTATTTTATTCAAAGTTGCTTTATTAACTATACCAGTTATTATAGCTCTTCTTGCTGCATTTTTATCTTTAGATCGACTATTTTTTCCAATATATTGAATGAAACTAGCAACAGTAGACATAGCACATTTTAATGATTGATCTTTTCTTCTTGGTTTAACAAAAAATCCTAACTTTTTCATTATTTTCCTCATTTTTAGCAGTATCATTAATTGCATCATTAGTTGACATTGAAATGCAAGTTTTTTACAATAAAATAATTTTTTGTATATTCTATTCACATGTGTTATTATTTGCCTCCAAGAAATCTTACCAGGAAGATTATCTAAAACATCACTTTCAATTTTAAAAAATTATTTTCATTAAAATCAATAGCACATTCTAGATTTTTTATTTTATTTTCATCTTAATTTTCATCAACAAAATGATTTTCATTTTCATTTTCATCAAAAAAATGGTTTTCATTTTCATTTTCAACATCATTCTCATTTTCATTTTCAGAAAAATATTTTTCATTTTCATTTTCATTTTCAACAACATTTAAACAATTTTCATTTTCTAATGTATTTTCCACTAATTCTATAAAAAATTCATCTCTTTGAATATTTTCAATGTCAACATTCTTAAGTCAGACATCTTGTAAAAATTTTATAAACTAATTTTCCATTTCACTAAAATGTGGATTTGAAGATGTACCTAGATTTGTGCCTATTGAAACATTATCCATACCATTGAAAGAGGGATTTGAAGACATACTAGGACTTTTTTTGTATAATCATATTATTTTCCAAATTGACTTCTTGCAAATTAGCTTCATCTACAACCATGGTATCCTAAATGTTTTCATCTTCAATAGTTGTGGAATTGGATGCTCCACCATCATTCATTGATTTAATTCTCGTTCTTCTTTCTCTTTTTATTTGTTTCTCCTTTTCTCTCTTTGCTTGAATTTCTTCAGGAGTTAATGTCTTCATATCTTTCCTCTTATTACGAGCTTATGAGCCCATGATTATAAAATTATCAAGCACAAATGAGTGTCAATAGTGAAATTTCTCAATAAATTCAATCCAAATTGCAAGTTGAAGACTTGTAAGGACAAAATTATTCCTCATTTGTTCCTCTAAACAAGTAGAAAACTAACACAATTCCACTTAAAGAACTATTTACATGATGCCTCCTTTCAAAAATTCAATCCAAATTGCAAGTTTAAGACCTATAAAAACAAAAGTCTTCCTCTTTGGTTCCTCCACACAAGTAGAAAACTAACACAATTCCACTTCAAAAACTGATTACATGATGCCTCCTTTAATAAATTCAATCCAAGATGCAAGTTGAACACTTGTAAAGACAAAATTTGATAGAAAATAGCCCAATATGTTGCATTCGGCTATACATGTGAAATTGTAGACTTCATAGTAAAACTTTGCTATTAATTTTTTTTCAAATGGTAAAAAAATAAATGAGATCTCTTTTCTAAAATGGGATCCCGTTTATTTAAAATGGGATCTCATTTCATAATCGGGATCTAATTTCCCGATATTAAATGTGGGGACTGTTGACAAGGAAATGGGATCTTGTTTATAAAATGGGATCTCATTTTGCTGTCAACGGTCCCCACATTTAATATTGGGAAACGAGATCTTGATTTACAAAACGGGATCCCATTTCTAAAAATTTGAAATCCCCCTTGCTTTGTGGTCAGGTTTTTGGCTTGGATTATAGTTTAGGAAAAGCATTGGGAATTCAAACCTAGGCCTTCAAACTAGTTTGACTTGCAAGTTGAAGGTCCTAACAATGTTAGAGAAAAATAGTGAGTTTGGACATATGGCTCACAACTTTTTTTGCAGAATTTTTTGACGAAATTAAAACCCATTATAGATGAGACAATGTAGATTCCAAATATATATATTTTTTTACAATTGGATTATTTTTTCTATTTTTCAATTAATTTATGATGAAAAAAGTCCTTAAACTTGAATTATCAGGGTTTTTTAATATTTTAATAACTTTTTTATTAACATAATTTTTGACGAACAAATTGCACAAGAACTCACCTCAAACAATTCTTTTCAATTTAAAAAAAAAAATCAAAAATGATAAGTTTAGCTCATCTTATGCATGACCTACATGACAATTTTTCAAAACACCAAATATGGCCAATAAAAATTAACAAAAAAATTACAAAAATTATCGCAAAATGTGCTTCATTGAGTTACAAATATTTTCCCAAAAGGATTTAGAAAAATATGATAATTTAGGTCAAAATATGGATGACATACATGTGCATGGTATGGTAAAAACAAAGTGACTTTTAAACAGTGGTTTTTAGAAACGCCTATTGAAACTCAATCTGTACCATTTGAGTATTGAAATAAATTACATATTTGGAAACTAGACTCTGAGTACTATATTTTATGAGCAGTGACCTTTTTGAAGATTCCATCTCTAAGTGATTCAAATTTTAAGGTCAAATGTGTGAAATTCTGAAAATCAAGGAAAACACTTCCATTTTTTGGCCAAAAAGTGGACTCAACTTCTTGCCAACACCTAGATGAAGAGATGTGGCTAAAAGGATATTCCTTTTCGTATACAGTGTTTCTAAAGTGGTATCAGACCACTGTAAATTGGTTAAAAATAGTCTAGTTGGTACAAAACCCAAAATGAATCAAATGCTCAAGTATGCTGAGAAGAAAATGTTGCATGATCTCAAGGGGAGTTTCTATAGATATCAGATCAATTTCATGATCAGATTAGTTGGTACAGATGAAGTGTAAAACTTGGAATGAAGAAAATTCTTGAGTAGGCCAACAGAAGAGGATGAAGCAAGGTATATATAAAAAATATATAATTGGTATCTAGGGAGAAGTTGCTTTGGTATCAAATCAGTGTTATACTTGATATATTGCAGTTCAGAATGTTAAGTGGTTTCAGGGCATAATATCATCAATTGGTACAAAGCATGAAGCAGAACATTCATAATTGATATTAGACTTGGTTGGCACTGAGCATGCAATGGCACTTCAACTAGTATTAGATATTAGTAATTGGTACAGAGGGGTTGAACTATATGGCTTTTCCATTATAGTAAAATGGAGAGCAATAATTGGCATGCGAGCAAAAAAATTTCTTCGTTGGTATCATTCAAAGGGGGAGATAAGTCCCTTTGCCATTGCCAAGAAGAAGTGAAGGATGCAACAGTATGGTGACCTAAGACATAGCAAAAGATAAATTTGTGACCCTTTTCCATTGATGTCAAAGGGGGAGAAATTTGTACAAATTCTCAAAACAATTAAGCATGCGGGAGAAAAGTGAGAAAATGCTCAAAGTGGAGCATAAGAGAGAAACTTGTGTAGATGCTCATAAGGATGAGAAAATTAGAAGGAATTTTGAAGGAGGAGAATTGAGAGCTTAGGTGTTATACATTATTGGTATCAAATGTTTGGTAGGTTGAGCATTTAATTTTTCCCATCAATCACAAAGGGGGAGAGTGTTGACATATAGTTGTCATTGATGTCAAAAGGGGAAATCATGCAAGGTAGATTGTTGGCATGATGAAATAGGATCAAAGATTAAATGGAGTTGCTCATGCGAGTGAGGTTGTTGGTATTAATGTCAAAGCATCATTGATGTCAAAAGAGTGTGGAATTGATCATGCAAGTGAAATTTTAGCATGATGATAGATCATTGGTGTGCCTAAATGCTATGAAGCTTAGAGGATGAATGTGAGAGTAGTGAACATGGTTTTGGAAGTGTGTGGCTGGTTAATGATGCTAAAGTGCATATCTTGCAAATGTTGTCATGAAGCTGCAATTATTTTTTCATACAATAAAGGAGGAAACAAGTTATAGATTCCATGTGGGTTTTTCAAGATAATTCCAATGATGTGCTTTGTAAGTCTAGAAAATGAAGGATACACCCAAAAATGAATCATATTCAGCTTCACATATTTTAGGGTTTATTAGTTAAACCCTATGGTTGTTGCAGTCATGGCAATTAGATAAGTTTTTATTTTTTTGGTTACCGACATTTGGCAGAAAATGGTTTGTTACTTAAGTTGTTGGGTTCCAAGTTTTTCTAACTTATGTTGCGAGGTTCTAGAGTTTCATAACCTCTCGACTTAGCGAATTGAGTGATAAGGTGTAAGAAGGGATTTATTGACAAGAGTGAATGGTATCTATGATACTCATCTCGGAGTCTCTTCAACAACCTAATAGCTATGTTTTTAGTGATTCGTGAGTTTTTAGAACTTCATAACCTCTGACAAGAGGTTCTGAGGTACAGGTTTTTAGTGACTTAGGGTATGGAGCGATAAGGAGTAACGAAGCATTTGATGTGGGACCAACCATAATGATATAGATGATAGTGATGAATATGCAGACATGTTGCATGATGGGATTGAGTAAATGGTAATCCACATCCTTGTTGTGGATTACAAAGTTGTGATGTGGTGATGATGTGGACATGTGACAAAAACATGTGGAACCCACATTGGAATGATGTATTGGGTGTTTTTGTTTTCATCAAAGTGACTTAGTCATTTTGAAGAGAGTTTCATGGGTGTCCCTTTGATGCAATGATGATAACTTTCATTGGGTGGATAAAGAAATATTACCAGGACTTTGAAGCTAGTCTCTTCAATATGAAAATGGAAGAATGTAATGATGTTGGCGAGACCTGATAAGTTAAAGGTGATATCTATATGGAAGATGAATAGAACAATGACACATGGCTATGAGAAGAACATGTGTCATCATCATGACTGAAGATCATTGGTGAGACTTTTTTAAATGTCTCCTCGACAACCTGATGACATACCCATCAATGAGACAATATGGTACTGCCAGGACCTTGAAGAAGGTCTCTTCGATAAGGCGATATGAGAGTGTGATGCTGACTATGGGACTCGATAAGGTAAAGATGGCATGCATTGATGATACAATCATAAAATGAATGAAAGGATGACACATGGCAGGAAGAGATATTGGATGGTGACATGTGGTGACATGATGTTGTGGGGACCACTTTTCTATGTCACCAAAAGGTATCAGCGTGACAATTCCATGTCGATCAGAGTGGAGGTGATATCTCTTTGATAGCATGATGGTTATCTCATCAGAGTGACATTGGTGTATGGGTAGGATTTTGGAAGGTGTCTCTTTGATGAAGCAATAAGGAAAAAATCTAGGTGGGACCCAACAAGATGGTGACAATGGTGGATCGTGATATAGGTCGACAAGTGGAAAAGAGTGATTACTCGATATGCTAATTCACATCGGTGTTGTGAATCAGGTTATGATGATATGGAGGATAGATGGCATGTGGGCCCATGTACTTGAAGTTAGTTCATATCAAAGAGAACAATGGACATGAGTGATGTTGAGGTATGTGTCTCTTCGATAGAGAAATATGATAGATCAACGATGGAGATTTGAACAACCTCTTATCCAATAGTCAGGATTTAAAGACATGATAGTGAATGAGGATCATAGGATCAAGGTGTGAAAGGAGAAGATTGATGGCCAAAATTCAAAAGTAGAGATCTAAAATGACTACGATAGTGTGAATGAGGGTTTGGACTACAAACCGATATAGAGGATGAAATTAATCGGTCCAACTACACCAGCAACCAATTTAAATAAAAAAATGATCTTCAAGATGGTGGCACACATTGCAGAGTTGATAGAGATCAAATTAGATCAAGTGGACAGAAGAATGCATTCAATGCATAATCAAATTCTAGCGTTTACAAAGAGTTGATTTGGGAAAATTCCCTGTAACCGAATTAAATGTTGGGTGGCTCGATGCAAGATATGTCAATATTTGGTAAATGCTATCAGATGTCTTTATGATGAGTTGGAAAATGGTATGTGTGTCTCAAGGTAAAGTAAGCTTTTTGGTGAAGTTAGTATGTAAAGAAAACCCTAGGAGTAAGATAGAGATGATATGGACAATGGAGAGAATCTCAAGGTAGAGATTACAAGTCAGTGGAGAAAGAAGACAATTAGATATTGTTAAAGTTAGATGTTTGGAGTAAGAGGACACAAATAGAGAGAACATCCTACAGTTGTATGGATTACTAAATAGAAATACATCTTGTTGAGTATTCTACAAAGATATGTAGAGTGGTGTGATGTAGTAAGTCTTCAAGAAAAAGAGAGAGATGTGCAATAGATAGTGAATGCATTTGAAAAGTCCTAGATTGTAATACATAACATCATCTAGGTTTGTATTCAAGAGAGTTTAGATGTGTGAGACATTGAAGAAAGGGAAAGAGGTGTAGTGCAACAAGATAAAACAGTGATTGTTCTATGTGCAGAGGATAGTTAAAAGTGTGTGTTGCAAAGAGTGGATCTTCAACAACAAAGTGTGAGTTGTAGTAAGTGTAACAAAGTACTGAATGTAATGATGCATCATAGGTTTTGTACAACCAAGTCTATGCATATTTGAAATTTTTATCATAGAGGTTTTAGCCTCATTGCACTAAGTTATAGCTTAGATTAGGGTGTTGTTTCATCCTTGAAGTAGTTGCTTCTAAAACTAGGGTGTTGTTGCATCCTTGGAGTTGTAGCATCCTTGAAGTTGTATTTTCTAGATTAGAGAGTTGTTTCTTCCTTGGGTTGTAGCACTAAAAATTGTAACAAAAGACTTCATTTGTGATGCTAGATTTGAGAAGTAGACTCAAGCAACCTTTGTCACCATGGTTTTTCCCATCTTGGGTATTTCTCATATATCTAGTGTTGTGGGAACATTTATGTTGACTAAGTACTTTCTTGTTTACATTTGCATCTTTTATTTTTCAATCTACATAGTAAGAGTTTGAGAAATAAACCTACCCAAAGTATTTGGATCTAAGGAAGTAATATACATAAAGGTTTTGAGAGCCAAATTTTTGAGTATCTACTGATTCACCCCCCTCTCAATAGATCATTGTGCTCCAACAATGGAAAAAGTGTCAGATGCATGTACTATAAAGTTTCAAGGTGGTGTAACTTTTTTTCTGCTCCACATGTTTCCAAACCAATAGCTCCAACACATTTTTATGGGTACATTTAGGCTAGGCATGGTTCTATTGCACACCCAAACATGTCAAATCAGTCTGAGTTGCATTGTACTAGCAATATCCCTTAAGAGTCCAAAGTGTAGAAAGGTAGAAATATTTGATGAGTTGTTACTTGAAAACAATGTCACCTAGAAACATTTTTTCTATGGCTAAAAGATCATGTAGGGCCCCTATATAGTAACCTTTCTTTGTTTTTTATATCTATGAGGTTTTTTCCTGTGGCATCAAGTTTTTAGTTGATGGTAAATGTGTCAGATACATGTAGTGTAAAGTTGCAAAGGGGTGTAACTTTCATTTTTCTCCTCATGCAACCAAACCAACAGTTCCAACATGTCTGGATGGTATGTTTAGGCTAGGCATGGTCCTATTTCACACCCAAACATGTCAAAAAAATCCAAGCTACATTGTACCAAAAATATCCCTTAAGAGTACAAAGTGCAAAAAGGTGACAATCTTTGACAAGATGAGACAAAAATCATATAACTTAGAAACATTTCATTTGAGGCTACAAGATCAAATAGGGCCCCTCTACAATAACCTCTCTATTTTTTTGATATCTCTAAGGCATTTTACCATGGTTTCCAGTTTTCAGTTGATGGAAAAAACATCAATTTCATGCACTGTAAAGTTGCAAAGGGGTGTAACTTTCATTTTGATCCTTGTGTGACCAAACTAATAGTTCTAACACATCTAGTTGGGTACGTTTAACTTAGGCATGGTCCTATTTTTCACCTATTACCCCAACTTTGGTCATTACCCTAAATATAGTCACCCCTACTCAAATTTTTGCTAAGTTTAAATGCTTAGCAGTGTTTCATCAAGTTTCTCTAACCATGGCAGGCTCCACCTAAGTTATTCTAAATCTTGCTTACGCCATGTTCCCTTCAGAATTGTTCACTATCTTATGTGGTCACTACGTTATTAAATTTTTATAACTTCCCAAGTAATGGAGGTACTTTATGAAGTCTTTATACTTGAAATTTTATGTTGGTGGTCCATACTTTCAAAAGTTTGCAAAATTATCTAAAAGATCATTGGTGATGGGAAGTTAAAGAAGTTTCAAGTATGGGTGGGAGTTTTAGTTGGTTTGAAAACTATCGACATCTCTCACTAGGGTCTCAAAAACCCCTTGTCCTACCACCTCAAAAGGGAATTATTTGAAAGAAGGAAGAGATGATGAAAATGTAGGTTGATTTCATTATAGTTTATTCGAATGAATTCTTTCAAACCGATCAAATGAATGATGATAATGCAAATCAATGAATAGTTAAAGCCACATAATTACAAGGTGCTATATAGAGGGAAATGAATACAAATGAATTTCATTCAAAGATACAACAAAGTAATTGATACTTGGAAATGTTTAGAAAGAACAAGAACACCAAAATATTTTAAAAAAAAATTAATTATATTATATATTATTGGTATTACAAAATTGGTGTTCGATTACAAAATTGAGGGCATCAAAATATCATTTTTTAGGCACACAAGAAAAAATTCAACACATGAACTGCCTCTACCACCTCCTAGAAATGCTCAATCTAGGCTAGTGACAACATGTTTTCATGGGATTATAGAAATTGGGCGAACAACCCCATATCATTCTACACTAGCCCCATACAAAGGAGAGTCGCAACTTCCTATGTTGCCTCATGTTGGGTCATAGTCACAATGTAGATAGTGTCACCAATGATACTAGCTCATAGATAATGACTATCTTGTGAGAGCTACATTCACCCTATGTAGAAACTCGGGCCTAACTAGGCATTTGGCTACCCTCATTCCCTAGTCTTACCATTCGAAAGTGTGAAATATAGTGTAAATAAAATTCTCAAGAAGTTTAGCATTGTGCAAATAAGCCTAACTTACAAATATTTCTCTGAGGATGTCATGCAATACTTCTTCCTCCACCTCACTTTAGACAACAAAAAAAATCCCTCAATTGTTCTGATAACAGTCTAAAGAAAGGAATGCACTCAACTTCTTTAATCATGATGAATTCATTCATCGACTCGCAATCACTCTATTCACTCACCATTTTTTGAATGAATTTTGTAGGTGAAATGTGGTTGTGCCCATTGATTTTAAATAAATTTAGGGATTTATCTGAGTTTGATTTCATTGAGATTTGGCAAATGACGGGATGGTGATGTGGCCTAAATTAACTGCAAATGTGACCAAGATCTATTTAGTTTTCCCAATTGATCTTTCATTTGGATAGTTTGTGTAACAACATAAATTCTACACCCTTAGAGATGATACAATTTCATTTAATTTGGAAATAATCAATGATAAATTGGATTTAATGTTGGCTTGATCTAGTGTTGTAATGTGTTCATATTAGGTCTTGGACCCTTTTTAAGCTAAATAAACCTAAATTTTCCTTAATTTAATGTTGTATAGTGTATTTAATTACACCTTCACATTAAATTTAGGAGGCTTGTAAACTAAGTGGACCTAATCTAGTGTTGCAATGTGTTGTACACATTCACATTGGATTTAGGGACCTTTTAAGCTAAATTGATCCAATATTGCCTTAATTTAATGTTATAAGAGGTATTTATTTACACTTTCACATTGATTTTTGTGCCCTCTTACATTTATGACCTTAATATCACCTTTAATAGGCCCCTAAGACCCTATATTATGCATCTTGAGGCATATTTCAACCAAAATCCTGACAAGATCAATAAATAAACTTAATTTCTTAAATCCTTGATACTTTCTCTCTCTAAAAAGCCCATGTGGGACCCATACTCGACCTTGGGCATATGAGTCCCACCCAGGTGGGACCCATATGCAAGAGGTGGCGAATGAGTCCCATTTGACTCCATTTTTTAGTTTTGGGTAGGAAATCAGGGTTTTAAATTCAAATATCTTGAATGTCGACTTCTGGGATCTAATACATGGTACATTAGATGGATTTCCTATATAATTGAGGTTTCAAATAATTATTTCACCTAAGAAAGACTAAGAATTCATGACATCAAGTCAAAAACTCAAGATTTAAGCATTCCAAGACTTTACAAGATCACCAAGAGAGCATTCAAGATCATTTTAAGGCATTCAAGGGCATATTTCTTCATCAATTATTGCAAAAATTCAAGATCCATTATCAAGTCAAGATCATCAAGCATCAAGCATGTTGTTGAGCTAATGTTGTGATGTAGCATTGATGATATGTTTGCAAGCATGGTTTCATATCCACATTCAAGGTCAAGATCTACATCCTTCATGGCCATTTCATGTTATATTATTGGTTTATAAGACATCATTCAAGGTATCAGTTTCCATGTTTCATGTTTCATTTTCTTATTTCATTATCTCGTCATTTGGTTTAATTACCTAAAAGTGTTTTGACCAAGGAAAACCTCAATTCACTAACAATCAACAAGTTTTTCTCCTCTTTACATGTGTGATTGTAGATCTAGGTGTCTTGGAGCATGAAGGATCTTTGAAGATTAGGTTACAAGATTGAAGGAAGTTGTTGGAGTCATCTCCTCACTTGCAAGGTCACATAGAGACTTCTACATGTCTGAAAACAAGGTTTTAGATCCAGAAACAAAGTGAGGTAGAAATATCATATATTGAGGAGAAAATTTAGAGCTTCAAGCTCCAAACAAACCTAACTGGACTGATACACTAGTTCTGGCATATGAGTCCCAGTTTAGACCTTTTTTCATATCTTTTTAGTTTCCGATACCCTTTTTCCATAAACCTATTTCTGCCTAGAAACCTAGATCTAGGACTAAATTTCCTAGACTAACATATGCATCCTAGAATACATTAAAATAAAAAAAATTAGCATTTTAGTTCCTCATTCAAGCCTCTATAGGTTTGCAGGTGCACACTTCTGATTTTACACCTTTTTGTTCTGATTTATATGCATTTCAAGGTCATTTAATTAAGTATTTCATATCATTAAGTTTCATAATTAGGTCTTGCATTTTATTAGACTTTCCAAGCCCTAGCTTGGTGGTGAACCCCTCTTGTAATCATAAATTAGACCCTAGGACAACCCTATTACAAGATCTCTTTCCCTTTTCATACTTTAGATTAAGATCTCTAGGGCATCCTTGAATGTGAAGTATAGAAGATTGTTGTCTTATGTCCTAAACCATAAGTGATGACAATTTTCTTTCTTACATTTTGGTGAACTTGCATCTAGAACACATCAATTCTGATTTGGAGTGCATTATCATCCTATATCTAGTGTGCATTAACTTTGCATTTGGTTTTTCATTAGCTAATTGGCATTCTAGGGTTTCCAAATCTTGCATTAGTGAAAGTGCACATAGGTTGTATTTTTGCATCTTGCATTAGTGAATTTCATCTAAAATTTGCATTTCCACTTAGCCTAGACAACACTCAAACTAGAAAGCATAAAAATCACTTAATTGTTTTTAGAAATTGTGTAAAAAACCCTCATTGGGACTCATACGCTACTTTGGGCAATTTAGTCCTAGTGCAGATCTTAAATGGCATTTTACAACATTTAAAACCTTGTTTCTACACTTGTGTTTTTTTCCATTGATTATCTACTTCAGTTGCCTAAGTTTATGTTAGATGCATTTCACTAAATCTAGCTTAAATTGATTCATTTCATGCATTGATTAATTCCAAATTTGTATTTACAACATTTCATTTTTAGATTCTTGCATAGTGTAATCAATAAATTACCTTCTAAAAAATGTATTTCATTCTAGATATTTACATTGCATTTTAAGTTTGTATAGATTAATTTTCACAAATGTTGGTATCTATCTTTTCCAACTTTTCAAAGATAAAGTTAGTCAATAAACATGTTAGTCATTCATTCAATACATTCCCTAGTTATGAGAGTATCTTAGTGCAAGAGAGTGAAAATGTCATTGCTTTCCTTAAACTTACACCCCCTCCTATCTCTCCTATTTGTGGGAATGATGTGATAGAAGATATTGTAAGTATAGATAATCATGATGATCATAATTTTTCTTCTCCCAATACCTCTCTATGATGAAGGTATCTTGGTGAAAGAAGATGCAATCATTGAGAATCATGAAAGTCTTGCTTGTTCTTCTCCTCCTCCCCCTTTGGAAGATATTATAGCACAAGAGGATGAGATCATAGATACATTTCTAAAAAACACCTTACCTAATTTCAATTCTCCCTTTTCTTGTGACAATGATTTAGTTGAAGAGGATGATATTGTAAATGATGAGGATATGTTGGTATTAAATGATCAAATATTTAAGGTCTATAACAACCCTCTTTATGATCCTTCCCCTACCTATCCTATTTTGGAAGGAATTATGGGACAAAGGAATGCAATTATGGAAGATCATGATAATAAAATTTGTTCTTCTCCTAGTATCTCTCCTAGTTGTGAAGAAGATACTTTGATTTTAGACAATAGAAGTCATGAGAATCTTATGTGCCACTCTTCCCCTAGGAAAATAATCATTGAAAAATACAATAACAATATGAATAAACAAGAAAATTCAACCATTGATCATTCCCCTACTTGTGATGAAGTAATTTTAGAAGAACCAATCATTGAATATCAAGAACATTTAGTTTGTAGTTCTCCTAACAACTCTCCTCCTAGGGAGGATATCATGGTGCAAGAAAATGACAACAATAGTAATGTGGCTTCCTTAGGTGTTGATAAAGTGGTGATTCTATATTGCCCTTTATTTGAAATACATCAAACCAAGACCACTGAGGTTATGAATGCACAAGTTTCCATTAGATCCCCCTTGACTAATGGACCTCCTAAATACCCTATGGGACATCCTAATAATCCTCTAACTCTTTACCCACCCTCACAATGACCGCAAACGCAAAACAAACCCAAATTTATCCTTTACCCACCTAAGACTAATGTTTCACAACAACTGAGTCATAATACCATTCCTCATACATATAACACTAGAAACAATTTGGGGCCAAGAAAAACACCTTCAACATCCCTCTTATTTCCTAATCCTATCCTACCTAACCCTATGTTACCGGGTCCTCCTCATGGAAAGGAGTATGATCTTGTCGAACAACTAAAGAATAATCCCACTAAGATATCATTATGGGACCTTATTCAAGCTTCCCCCCATTATCACAACATGATTCAAAGTTCTTTAAAACAAGTTCCTATCCCCTCTAGTGCAAACTAAAATGACATAGCAGCCATGATTCAAGGAATAAATGCCGACATTGTTCTCCACCAAAGTGAGCTCCCTCCTTTGGAAGGGAAAAAATAAAATGATTCTTTCATGGTGATAGTTCAACATAAGCAAAGAGGAATAAATAAAACCATTTTTTAAAATGGCTCCACCCATAATGTGTGTAGTTTGACCCTTTTGGATAAGCTTGGCATGGACAAATCAAAAATTCAACCTGACTCTTTATCTATTAAAGGATTTGGCAATATAGGAAAACAACCGCTTGGTGTGATCACTTTACCTATTACAGCTATAAAGGCCACATTAGAAACATCGATCCATGTTATTCCTCACAATATTTCATATAATATTCTTTTAGGAAGACCATCAATTCATAAAATGAATGGGGTGCCTTCTACTCTTCATCGTATAATAAAGTATGTTTACAACAATAAAGTGTACACACTTGAAGCTTACCTTTACCCAAATAGTTGTTTCAACATTTAGAAAGACAAGGAAAATCCTTTGAAAACATTAACACCAACTACACAAGTGGAATCCGTGCAAGAAAAACAAAAAGATGGATGTCCTAAGCCCTTTACAATGATCTCGCTAGATGATTTAGGCTCCTTAGACTTCGAACCAACATTCATGGGAGAATACAAGATCATAAACAAAGAGTCTAAAAGGGAAAAGAAAAAGTGGCAATGTTAACACGAAATTTGGAAGACCCTTCAAAATCATCCACCTCAACCACTTTCAAAAATGAAACAAATTTCACAACAAACTTTGATGAACTTGGCTATGAACAACCATCGAATCCAAAAGAAATGAAAAAGATTTTTGGAACAGGTTATGAACTTATGAAATAACTTGGTTATAGTGGAAAATGATTTGGTGCTATATAACAAGGTATCCAAATCCCTATAGGGCCTCACATGCAAGAAAAGACTATTGGTCTTGGTTATTGTCGCTCAAAAGACACAAACAAGCCTTCACTTAATATCAACACTATTAAAAAAGATTCCTCTAAGACAAATTTAACATTAGTTAGTGCATTCTAAATTGATAGAAACTAGTGGTCTTGATTGTTATCATTTGAAACAAATGGAGAAATCCTCACTTAACATTAATGTCATCATGCAAAACACTTATGATTCAAATTTATTAGATTTTACATCCTCCTATAAACGAGAGAACAAAATCTTGCAATCTAAAGTCTTGTGAAGTATGACATCTTATACTAAGCAAGATATATCTTTGTCGCAAAATAAAGGAACATCCTCTACTATTGATTAAAAAGCTATCTTGTCGAGACTCCTCCAAGATCATTTGATATCCCTCCCTCCAAGAACAGAAAATAAATTTTACTACAAGAGTTAATTTTGTGCGTATCATAGAGTTAATGGTCATTCTAGTAATGAATGTGAGGCTTTGAGTAACTAAATTCAACATTTTAGGGACTGTGGTGCTCTTCCCTATGTTGAAGCACCTAGTTCCTCTAATTTAAACTTAGTTTCATCCTATTCAACTCATCATTGTCCTGCACTAAGTGGGGGCAAGGGGTTAAGTAGCCTTGTCCTCGTATGTCACTTGTCATTATCTCTTTTGGCTAAGTTGTCTTCCTTTCATATCTATATAAGACAAAGCTTGGGATGTGGATGACATGCCTTAATATGGCTTACATGTTACATACCTATTCATGATGTAGTTCAATTAGGAAACATATGACTTGGCACAGGACTTTCCGAATAAGACCTCATGTCTTCTTCTACTTTAAATCAATTTCTCATAGTAATGGTGTTAGCAACCACTTTAAAGTGGGGGCATACATCGAAATTCATGTTTCATTGTGCAATTTTATTTATTCTTGTGATGCGTCCCTTTCTTGGTGGTGTCATTGAGTTTGATTCCCTTCGAGATCATGATATTTCTTTGACTTGTCCACTCTTGGAGAAATTAGGCACGATGTTCCCTAAGAAGAGACCTTGCACAAATTAAGAAAAATCCATTTGAACGCACCTTACACTATTTTTTATATGGTCACATTGCGTAACACACTTTGCATGCCTATGGATCCATCTAGTTTTTTCATGAGTTCCAAGCATAAGAAGTTTTTCTTGCCTCATGAAGCTTGAATTTTATTGTTTTTTCATGAGATTTAAGCATATGAATGTTTTCTTGTCTCATGAAGCTCGAAGATTATTATTGTGTGGTGTATTATCAAAATTATCAGGAGGTATAGCTTTGGTTTTGAGGCATGAATTTTCCTTAGCCACACACATGTGTGTTGTGATCACATACCGGCCACATGTGTATTTGTCTCACTCTCTTGGATTACTCACCCAACAGATAACTTGAAGTTCCATTGCCTTAGAGTGAGCGTGCATCTCTGGAAAAAATACTTAGATCTGATCCACATCATGTTGGACAACCGGTCGAGGCTTGATCCACCTCTCTTTATTTTTGATTGTTTTTCTTTTTCTTTCTTTTATTTATTGACATTGCATGTTTGTGTATCTTGATGTTGCATATTATACACCTTGTGTGTGTCCTGTCATGCTTATGTCAGTTGGACTTAAGATCTTAAATCCTGAGGGCTTGACCGCCTCCCCAATATTTTTTATCCTAGACCATTTGCATCAGTACATGTGGACCCCTCTTGAACGTCTACTTTATTGTGAGTTTGAAGCAAGTTCATCCTCTCACTAAAGTGGGGGCTAACTGTAACAATGTTCAGAAATTGTATGCCCTTAGAGATGGCAAAATTTCATTTAATTTAGGAATAATTAATGATAAATTGGATTTAATGTTCCCTTGATATAGTGTTGTAATGTGTTCATATTAGGTCTTGGGCCCTTTTTAAGCTAAAAAAACCTAACTTTTCCTTAATTTAATGTTGTAAAGTGTATTTACTTACACCTTCACATTAAATTTAGGAGGCTTTTTAACTAAGTGGACCTAATCTAGTGTTGTAATGTGTTGTACACATTCACATTGGATTTAGGGCCCTTTTAAGCTAAATTGACCCAATCTTGCCTTAATTTAATATTGTAAAAAGTATTTATCTAAACTTTCACATTGAATTTTGAGCCCTCTTGCATTTATGACCTTTATATCTATTGGATGGTGTGGTTGTGTTTCTGATATGTGGTTGTCATTGATGTCAACACTATTAGCTTTGGTGATGCTTAAGGTTGTATATGTTGAGGATATTGAGAAAATAGTATCAAATATATTTACAGGAAACCAGTGAAGATGAGAAGGCTAGAGTGGTGTAAAGTTCTATACATTGATTTTCAAATGTTCTGCTCTAATGGTTTTATTGTTGAACCTATCTAGTATATTGTTTGGAAGTCTCAGTGGTACACATCAAGATTTGTGCAAGTTGAGTGTTCTGACGTTCCTACAGTCATTCAAGTATTGTAGTTGTTGTTCTTGGAAGAATAAGTTGGAATTTTGGTGTATGTTCTTATGATGTCTATGGATGATTCTAGATCATGTTCTATCTTTGTTGCATGTCCACATTATTTGGTGTGATCGTGATCGAATATTTTTTGATGTGTGTTCAGGTTATCATGTTCTTGGCCGACATGATGGTGGTAGCATGTTGTGAATCCTTATGGATTTATATTTGTATTTTTGGTGTGTTCAAGGATATTATTTTGGGTCCTCTCTATGTCGTGACCGAATTTTGTTGGTGCACATTAAGATTTATTCATGTATTAAGGATGATAGTTCTAATTCATTTATTATTTATGGCCGATGACGTTTTTGATGTAAATCCTTGTAGCAGATATATAAGAGCAATTGTAGAAGAAGCTCAAGTATGCTCAATGTGTGTATTCTCGGTGTGTATGCAAGTTTATGTGCGAACAAAGGTCAAATCATTCAAGTGTAGAGAAAAGTGTGAAGGATTTTGAGTGAATTTTTTCTATGCCTAACCGAAACTGTCATCAAGTTTTTGTAGAATCTAATTTCTTAGTTCATCCCACTTAAATAGTTTTAATCTGATTGTCTTATGTAAGGTAGTAAGCCTTCCTTTGAGCACTGAGCTCTAGGCAGTGTTCCTGAATGCAAGTGCATTCCCTATTCAATTTTTCATTATACTTTTAACATGGTATAATTATGGATTAACCTCCACCATGGTTTTCTCCCTTAACAGGGTTTCCATGCAAAAAAATTGTTGTGTGTTTCTGATGTGTTGCTTAATTCTTTCTTTCATTGTTAATCATCATATCTGGAATTAAAGTTTAATAAGTTTGATTAAGTTGTAAATTTTGTGACAACTAATTCACCCCCCTCTCAGTTGTATCTTATTTTTTTCCAATAATTGGTATTAGATCTAGTTCCTCTGAAGGTGAAGCTTAATAGCTTGAGGTGATCCAAGATGGAATATTACAATAAGGATAGTCCTAGATTTGATGGTACAAACTACTCTCTATGGAAATTTAGAATGAAATATCATTTGAAGTGCATTGGTGAACCTTTCTAGAAGATTACAAAGAGTGCATATACTATTCCTCAGAATGGTCCCTCTACTACTGATGAGATCAAAGAAGTTGAAACAAATACCAAGGCTATTGAAGCATTGGTGAGTTCTTTGACAGATTCTAAAATGACTAATGTGATAGGTCTGAAGATTGCACATGAGATCTGGAAGAAGTTGGAAACATTGTATGAAGGAGATCCACTAGTGAAAAGTGCTAAGCTATAGAGTCTAAAAGGAAAATGGGAAGACATCAAGATGAGTGAAGATGAGAACATCTTTTCTTTTGTGATAAATGAACTAGTGATGAGAATTAGATGTGTCGGTGGTGTCTTGGATGAAGAAGATATTATGGAAAAGATACTTAGATCTGTGCCTCCTTCCTACAAATCAAAAGATCGCACTATTGATGAACTCATGATAGTGAAAAATGTGACAAGAGACATGTTGATTGGAAAACTTGCAGCCCTTGAGTTGAGTGAATTTTGTGAGTATGCACCTAAGACAAAGTCTACATTTAAAGCTACTATATCTAGGAAAAATAAATAGGATCCAGGAGAAAGTTCCAAGGACATTCAGGTATGAAGATGACATGAAAAAAATTGAAGATGAAGAAAGGTAGTCAGAAGAACCAGAAGCATTGATTGTGAAAAGAGAATCCAAAGGTCATGGTAAGTACAAAGCAAAGTTACCTATTAATTTTTTTCTTGCAGTAAAATAGGTCGTTTTGCATCAAGGTGTCCTGAAAGAACTTCTAAGTACAAACTTGAGAACACTAGATTCCAAAATAAATGCTATTATGTTGAAGAAGGTGTTAATGATGATGAATTTGATAAATAAAATGGGAATGAATATGGATGGGTATTCATTTCTATCAAGGAAAATAACCAAGTGTCCAGTGAATCTGATAGTAATGTGAATGTTGAGAAAGATCTTGCAGCCAAAGTTGAAGAAAAGGATGAATGGGTAATTGATAGCGGATGTTCACATCATATGACTAGTGAAAAACAAAATTTGTAAGCTTGGAGAATTAGGATGGTGGCATTGTAAGATTTGGAGACAACACTTCTGGTGTGATTTGTGGCAAAGGCACTATTTCCTTTGGTGGTAAACACAATACTGATGATGTTCTTTATGTAGAAGGTCTAAAGCATAAATTTTTGAGTGTTGGATAGATGGTAGACAAGGGATACAATATTTAATTCAAGGATGGTAAGTGCAGGATACTGGGAGATTTAAGAAGCATAATTGCCTCAGGTACAAAGACAAGATGTAATATCTTTCACTTAAGTACTAGTGGTGAAAGTTGTTTTATTGCTCAAATTGATGTAAGATGGTTATGGCATAGGAGGTTGTGTCATGTGAACTTTGATAACATTGTCAAAATAAGTTCTTCTCAAGTAGTTAGAGATCTTCCTAAGATAGTGAAGCCTACTAACACTATATTCAAAGAATGTCAGATGGGAAAGCAAACTAGAAACTATTTTTGGAGCAAACAACACAGCTCTAATGGAATACTGGAGTTGGTACATATTGATCTATGTGGTCCCTCCAGAATCAGAAGTCTTCAAGTTGAAAGGTAATTTATGTTTATTATTGATGATTACTCTAGAATGATATGGGTTTCTTTCTTGAGAGAAAAACATGAAGTATTATAAAATTTCAAAAGCTTCAAGGCTATGGTAGAAAATGAGATAGTTCAAAAGATCAAATGCCTAAGGTCAAATAGAGGTGGTGAATTCACTTCCAGTGAATTCAATAATTTTTGTGAAGAGCATGGAATTCAAAGAAAACTATTTGCTCCCTAGATCCCTCAATAAAATGGTGTTGTTGAAAGAAAGAACAAAATAGTTCTAAACACTGCTAGAACAATGATGTTGGAAGAAAATTTTCCTCATTTCTACTCAAAAGAAGAATTAAGCACTTTTGTGTACACTATCAACTAGGCAAATGTCAACAGTAATTCTGGTAAGACTCCTTTTGAGCTATGGTTTGGTTATAAGCCTAGTGTGAAGTATTTCAAAAAAGTTGGAAGCAAATGCTACATCAAGAGAGATGATGATATAGGCAAGTTTGAGGCTAGAAGTGATGAAGGAATATTTCTAGGTTACTCTACAAAGACCAAAGCTTACCATTGTTTTAATAAAAGGGTTGAAGAAAATGGTTGAAAGTGTTAATTTCAAAGTTGATGAAAATATTGATAGACCATCCATATATAGTGGATAAGATTTAGATAATAATCTTGATAATTCTAACAATGGATAGAATGTTAAAACATAGAGTCAACTACAAATTTTTCCAATGAACCAAGGAAATCAAGAAGCAAAATCTAGTAAAAGTGTTACAAAAAGAATAGAACAAACAAAATTTAGAGAAATTTCTACAGTTTCAAGGTATGTAAGGTGAAATCA
>CM021107.1:271695301-271789165 GCA_007115665.2 Sequoiadendron giganteum
GAATATGTACCTACCAAAGAGCAAGTTGCAGATATTTTCACTAAGCTATTATTTTAAGGATACTTTTGAGTACCTAAGAGACAAGTTAGGGGTGATTTCCCCTCCCGGTCAGAGCTGCTGATGTAGGCTTTTGCATCAGTCCATGAATTCATAGCTATATCTTATTATAGACTAATGATGTGATGGCTGCTACTCATGGGGAGTAGTTAGATGTTTTAAAGATATGTGGTTCAAAGCTTGTGTACCTTTTCCATTGATGTCAAAGGGGGAGAAGTGTAATGTGTAAAGAGGAGATTGTTGGGAAGAAAGCTAGTTATATTGATGGTATTATTTCTTACATCATGTGTTGCCATCAATGCCAAAAGGGGATATTGTTGGATGTTGTGGTTGTATTGCTGATATGTGGTTGTCATTGATGTCAACACTAGTAGCATTGGTGATGCTTAAGGTTGTATATGTTGAGGATATTGATAAAATTGTAACAAATATATTTGTAGGTAGCTAGTGAAGTTGAGAAGGCTAGAGTGGTGTAAAGTTCTATATGTTGATTTTTAGGTGCTGCGCTCTAATGGATTTATTGTTGAACCTATCTAGTATGTTTTCTAGAAGTCTTAGTGGTACACATCAAGATTTGTGCAAGTTGAGTGTTCTAGTGTTCCTACAGTCATTTTGGTACTATAGCAGTTTTTCTTGGAAGAAGAAGTTGGAATTCTGGCAATTTTAGTTGTTGAGTATGTTCTTGTGACATTCGTGGATGATTCTAGATCATGTTCTATATTTTTTGTATGTTTGTGTTATTTGGTGTGTTTGTGATCGAAGATTTTATGATATGTGTTTGGGTTGTCATGTTCTTTGCCGACATGATGGTGGTAGTGTGTTGTGAATCCTTATGAATTTATATTTTTTTGTTTGGCGTGTTCAAGGATATTGTCTTGGGTCCTCTCTATGTTGTGAGTGACTTGTGTTGGTGCGAATTAAAATTTATTCATGCATTAAGGCTACCAATTGTAATTCATTTATTATTTGTGGCCGAAAGAGTTGTTATGTAAATCCTTGTAGCAGATATATAAGAGCGATTCTAGAAGAAGCTCAAGTATGCCTAGTGTATGTATGCTCGGTGTGTATGCAAGTGTATGTGCGAACAAAGGTCAAATCATTCAAGTGTAGAGAAGAGTGTGAAGGAGTTTGAGCAAAGTTTTTCTATGCCTAACCGAAGCTGTCATCAAGCTTTTGTAGAATCTATTTTCTTAGTTCATCCCACTCAAAAGGTTTTAATCTGATTATCTTATGTAAGCCATCAAGCCTTCCTTTGAGCAATTAGTTCTAGGTAGTGCACTTGAATACAAGTGCATTCCCTATTCAATTTTTCATTATACTTTTAATAGGGTATAATTTTGGATTAACCTCCATTGTGGTTTTCTCCCTTAATAGGGTTTCCATGCAAAAATCTTGGTGTTGTGTGTTTCTGATGTGTTTCTTAATTCTTTCTTTCATTGTTAATCATCAAATCTGGAATTAAAAGTTAATATGTTTGATTAAATTGTAAATTTTGTGACAACTAATTCACCCCCCCTCTTAGTTGTGTCTTCTTGTTTTTCCAACAATATCATCATTAATAGGCCCCTAAGACCCTATATTATGCATCTTGAGGCATATTTCAACCAAAATTTTAACAAGATCAACAAATAAACTTAATTTCTCAATTCCTTGACACTTTCTCTCTCTAAAAAGGCCTTATGGGACCCATATGCCACCCTGGGTGTATGAGTCCCACCCAGGTGGGTCCCATACACTAGAGGTGGTGTATGAGTCCCATTTGGCTCCTTTTTTGAGTTTTGGGGGGAAATCATGGTTTTAAATTCAAATTTCTTAAATGTAGGCCTGTGGGATCTAATACATGGTACATTAGATGGATTTCCTATATAAATGAGGTATCAAATCATTATTTCACCTAAGCAAGACTAAGCATTCATGATATCAAGTCAAACACTCAAGAGTTAAGCATTCCAATACTTAAACAATCACCAAGAGAGCATTCAAGATCATTTTTAAGGTATTCAAGGGCATATTTCTTCATCAGTTTCTGTAGAAATTCAAGATCCATCATTAATTCAAGATCATCAATCATCGAGCATGTTATTGAGATAATGTTGTGATGTAGCATTGAAGATATCTTTGCAAGCATGGTTTCATATCCATATTCAAGGTCAAGATATACATCCTTCATGGCCATTTCATGTTAGATTGTTGGTTTACAAGACATCACTCAAGGTATCATTGTCCATGTTTCGTGTTTATTGTTTCATGTTTCATGTCCTTATTTCATTATCTCATCATTTGGTTTAATTACCTAAAAGGGGTTTGACCAAGGCAAACCCCTATTCACTAACAATCAACAAGTTTTTCTCCTCTTTACATGTGTGATTGCAGATCTAGGTGTCTTGGAGCATGAATAATATTTGAAGATTAGATTACAAGCTTGAACGGAGTTGTTGGAGTTTTATACTCACTTGAAAGTTCATGGAAAGACTTCTACATGTTTGAAATTAGGGTTTCAGATTTGGAATCAAAGTGTGGCAGAAAGAGTAGATATTGAAGAGAAAAATTGACCTTGAAGTTCTAGAAAACCCTAACTGAACTAATATGATGGTTCTAGCGTATGAGTCCCAGTTTAGGTCATTTTTCATATCTTTGTAGTTTTAGATACCCTTTTTCTAGAAACTAGATCCTACCTAGAAACCTAGATTTGGGACTGAATCACCCAGATTGACATATGAGTCCCAACAAGCTTTAAAATTAGCATTTTCAGCATTTTAGGTCATCACTAAGCCTCTACAAATTTCTAGGTGCACACTTCTGATTTTACACCTTAATGTTTTGATTTATATGCATTTCTAGGTCATTTAATTAAGTCTTGCATATCATTAAGTTTCATAATTAGGTCTTGAATTTTGTTAGTCTTTCCAAGCCCTAGCTTGGTGGTGAACCCCTCTTATAATCATAAATCAGACCCTAGGACAACCCTATTACAAGATATCTTTCCCCTTTGCATACTTTAGATTGAGATATCTAGGGCATCCTTGAGTGTGAAGTATAGAAGATTTTTGTCCTTTTTCCTAAACCATAAGTGACGAAAATTTTCTATCTTACAATTTGGATGTGTTATCCTATGGTTAACATGAATTTTCCATTTAATGGAATGCCTATGAACCATGTTAACTACAAAGGAATGGCTAGCCACAAGGCAGGATTTGAAGCAAGATGCATTTGGTGACTATTTAAGGTCATATCATTTGTAAATGTAATTATTATCATTCCCAGCCATTAATGCTCCTCCATCTACTAGTTTCTAGGTTAGGAAATTAGCAACAATAAGGTATCATTAGATGTAGTAGCCGTTTAGTAACCGCCAAGATAGGGAAAGATTTTCTCCCTATATCTTTGTTTAGAACGGCTCTTGGAGGGTCCAAATTTTCTCAAGTGCACTTTGTTGTAACAAAGGAAAAGGAACAAGCTTTATTTTAGTTTTCCTCTAATTCATTCATGCTTGGAATGATTCATAGTCTGTGAATCATGTGTTTTGGATCATAATGTTGATCATACCAATCTATGTGTTGTGTGCATACCTTAAGTACATTTTTTGTTTAAGGAATCTTCTACTACATTATGGTCATTTATTGCAACTATGATACATTCCTATCTCCATTTTAATGATCATTGATTAATCTAGTCTTTGTTCTAAGTGATTTGTGATATTATTTAATTCACTCGCATTAACTTCATTTCTATGAGTTGATGTTTGTCACCTTTCATGCTTTCTAGTAAAAAGAATACCTATTATCAATTGAATCATATGAGGGATTTGTACCTCTAAAATTCAAAGGAAAGTCACAAATGCAATTGTGAAATTTCTAGAGTTGTTAGTGGTTTGGTCTCAGTACACCATAGGCAATAGAGTTAATATTCAATTTATTTTTAAAAGGTCATTTCATTTGCTAATAGATTTTTGGTGACTCCATTAGGGAATGAAATATAATTTTTAATGAGTTTCTTATAGGTCATGAAACACAATGGTACCCCCTCATGAAAGTATCTTTCCTATACTTTGACCTGGTTTAGATTGGATGCAAGCAAAGCAAGAAGACGTCATTTCACAATTAAATAAACTTGATTGGAGGTACATAAGAAGTTTTGTTGATTATATGCAAGCTAATTTTGACTTGGAATAGGAAGAAGAATGGGCCCAACGTCCACCTAGACCCATGGTTGAGCATCCCCCTAGGCTAGTGTTTGAACATTATGATAATCCACCTCAATGTCCCAATCAACATCCTAATCAATGTCAAGATCCTCCTCTAGCTCAATCACCAACTAGTAATTGACCTAGGGTTTTCATCTCCTTTCACCCTGTAGTGTAATTGGAAATTTTTAATCACCAATGGCTTCAAACCCCTAGGGTGATTGTATTGGACCACTAGCTCTATGAACATGTAATTTCATCTTCCAAATGGATCAATGAAAAAATTCCCAAAATTCTCTAGAAAGGACTCACAAGATCCAAAGGAACACATTCTCACTATGACTGCTATAAGTGGAATTCTAGGAATTTAGGAAGAAGATGTCTTTGTAAGAATCTTTGTTGAAAACCTAGTTGAAAAGGTGATAGAATGGTTCAGAGGACTGGAAAAAGGCTATATAACTGGTTGGGGTGTTCTTGAAGAGAATTTTCTTAAATGTTTCAAGAGCATTATCAATATTGCTTCTTTACTATGATAATTCTTCTAGATTCAGGAGGAAAAATAACCTATGAGAGATTTTGTATATCATTTAAATGGAGTAATTCAATGGATCCCAACACCAAAGCAACCAACCAAGGTAATTAAATTCCACATATTTACTTCTGCTTTAAATCTTGATGTTCAACTTATTCTAAAAAGAGACAAAGTTTATGGTATTGAACAAGCTCAACTTGAAGCGATGAATATTGAAAATGATTTAATCACTGTGGGAATATGGAAACAGATTGTGCTATAAAGTCTGTTATTACTAAACTGTCACTTGTTTACAAGTCCCCTAAATCTTTGTACCTTGTAAATCGACCCAGAACTACCTTTGAAAGCATAAATTTTATAGTTCTAAGCCCTACATGGCTTTGATATGATATAAAATTAGATGAAGAGAAGATAAAACAGGTTTGGAATGCCCAAACATATAGCTTGAATACCACGATTGGAATGGAGGATGATCTTAGTTCATCAAGTGAATATGATCATTTTACACCTCACACATGATACACTTTTACATTTCAATCTATTACTCCTCTTTCTCCTAAGGTTGGCATGATTCCTTGTAATCCTACTAAAGAAAAACATTTATCAGACTCTTTGTTTGTCCCAAAATATGAAGTTTTCACCTTTGAAAATCCTGATTATGAAACTTGGGATATAATAAAAAAGGATAAAAAGGATTTTTTAGTTGAAAATAAAGAAGGTGAAGTGAAATGGTATGTTATATCTAATCCTCTATTTATTTTCATGAGTCATTTGAAGTACAAGATAATCCCCTATTTGAGGGTTTATATTTTTGTTTTCAAGATATAGTGGCAGGAGAGGATGCTTGTTATTCAAATGTTGATGAGGTGAAAGGCCCTGAATTGATGGAGGATGAAAATACAATGGAATTGTGAGAATGCAATGGTGATGAAGTGGGGAGTCCATGAGGTAAAGGTTCACAATGTTTCAATGACACAAGAAAATTCAAAGCTATTGCATTAATAAAAAATTATTTGGATGCTCAAATCTCGGGAAGGAGAGGATGACAACATGGATGATTTGATTCAAGATCATCTACCTCAAAAAGAAATCTATGATGAGAGGTGGTTGTTCAGGAATATGACGAGTGGTGAAATTCTCTTTAGCGATATCAATATTCAGGAAGTCCACATCTTTTCCATTCTTTAGAAGTTGCATGGGGTGATAGGTTTCTTTAGGTCTGGATAATTCTTCTCTCAACCTATCAATGGTTTCGTATGAGTGGTCTTTCATATTTCCTTTGGTAGGTCTTATCCTACCTTGTATATATTTCCCTTTTTGGTGTGTCAATTTTGTTGTGCCTGGTTTGGGTTTGGGTTTTTTTTTTGTTTGGTTCCTTCCTTATTTATGAATTTGTGCCCAATGGATACAACATTGGTTCTAAACATCTATGGGTTCCTTGCTATGTCCTTTTCAATCCCTTTCCCCAATTAGAGCCATCGTTACCCCAATTTCAATCATTACCCTTAAAATAATTTCCCCTACTCAATTTTTGGATAAGTTTAGATTAGCAGAGGTGTTTCATTGAGTTTCTCTAACCATGGCAGGCTTTGCCTAAGTTATTCTTGCTTATGTTTCTTTCCCTTCAAAATTGTTCACTATCTTATGTGGTAGCCATGTTATTAAATTGTTATAACTTCTTGATTAATGGAGATACTTTATGAAGTATTTATATACTTGAGATTTTATATTGGTAATATGTACTTGAAGTTTGTGAACCTATCTAAAATATCACCGATGATGGGAAGTTAAAGAAGTTTCAAGTATGGGTGGGAGTTTTGAATGGTTTGAAAACTATTGACGGTTCTCACTAGGGTTTCACAAACCCCTTTTCCTACCACCTCAAAAGGAATTATTCAAAAGAAGGAAGAGATGATGAAAATGTAGGTTGATTTCATTATAGTGTATTACAATGAATTCTTTCAGACCAATGAAATGAATGATAGCAATGCAAATCAATGAACATTTAAGCCACATAATTACAAGGTTCTATATAGAGGGAAATGAATACCATTGCAAGATAAAACAAATTAATTGATACTTGGAAATGTTTAGAAAAAACAAAAACACTAGAATATCCAAAAAAAAAATCATTATATTATATTATCGGTATTAAAAAATTGGTGTTTGATTAAAACATTGAGGGCATCAAAATATCATTTTTTAGGCATATAGGGAAAACATCAACACATAGACTCCCTCCACCACCTCCTGGAGATGCTTAATCTATGTTGGTGATAACAATTTTTCATGGGATTGCAAAAATTGGGCTAACAACCCCATATCATTTTACACCAGCCCTGCGTGAAGGAGAGTCATAACTTCTTTTTTTTCCTCATGTTGGGTCGTAGCAGCGATGCAAATAACATCTCCAATGAGACCAATTTGTTTATAATGGCTGATTCCTTGGAGAGCTACATTCATCCTATGTATAAATTTGGGCCTAACTAGGTGCTTGACTGCCCTCATTCCCTACTCTCACTATCTATAAGTGCGAACTATAGTGTAAATAAAACACTCAAGAACCGTAGCCTTGTGAACATGAACCTAACTCAAAAATATTTCTCCCAGAATGTCACATAATACTTCTTCCTCCACCTCACTCTATACAATCAATACCTCCCTCAATTGGTTTGATAATAGTCTAAAGAGAGGACTATACTCAAATTATTTGATCATGATGAAGTCATCCATTGAAATACCATCACTCTATGCACTCGTCATTTTTAGATTGCCTTTGGTTCGTGAAATGTGGTTGTGCTTATCAAATTTATAGAAACTCTAAGATTTCAAAAATGATAGGATGGTGATGTGGCCTAACTTAAATTTTGATGTGACCAAGATCTATGTATTTTTCCTAATTGATCTTTCATCTAGAAAATTTGCATATGTGATCCTATGGTTAATATGAATTTGAAATTTAATGTCGTGCCTATGAACCGCGTTAAGTGCAAAGGAATGGATAGCCATGGGGTAGGATTTGAATCAAGAGGAATTTGGTGATTGTTTAAGGTCATATCATTTGAAAATGTAATTATTATTATTCTCGTCCATTAATGCTCCTTCATCTATTGGTTTCTGGGTTAGATAGCTGGGTGGCAAGAAGATATTGTTATATTTAGCAACCATTTAGTAACCACCAAGATAGGGAAATATTTTCTCCCTATATCTTTGTTTAGAATGACTCTTGGAGGATCCGAATTTTATCAAGTGTATTGTGTTGTAATAGAGGAAAAGGAACAAGATTTTTTTTTTCCTTTGATTCATTCATGTTTGCAATGACTTAGAGTTTTTGAATCATGGGTTTTGGATGTAGTTTTGATCACACCAATATATGTGTTGTGTGTGTACCTTAAGCACAATTTCTATGTAAGGTGTCATTTGCTACATTATGTTCATTTATTACAACTATGATAGATTCCTCTCTCCATTTTAATGATCATTTAATAATATAGTATTTTTGCTAAGTGATTTGTAATCTTCTTTAATTCACTCACATTAACTTAATTTTTATGAGTTAATGTTTGCTACCTTTCCTAATTTTTGGTAAAAAGCATACCTATTATCAATTGAATCATACGAGGGAGACATACCTCTAAAATTTAGAGGAAATTCACAAATGCAATTGTGATAGTTTTTGGAGCTATTAGCGGTTTGGTCCTGGTGCACCATGGGAAATAGAGTTAGTATTCAAGTTATTTTTGTAAAGGCCAATTCATTCGCTAACAACATCCAAACATGCCAAAACAGTCCAAGCTACATTTTACTAGTGATATCCCTGAAGAGTACAAAGTGTAAAAAGTTAGCAATCTTTGAATAATTGTTACTCAAAAATTATGTCACTTAGAAACATTACATCTAAGGCTATGAGATCATGTAGGGACCCTCTAGATTAACCTCTCCTCAATTTTTGATTTTTTTGAGATGTTTTCCTATTCTTTCTAGTTTTCATTTGATGGAAGAAGTGTCAAATGCATGCAATGTAAAGTTGCAAAGGGGTGTAACTTTTGTTATGATCCTCGTGCAACCAAAATGATAGTTCTAACACATTTGAATGGGTGCATTTAGGCTAAGAATGGTCTAGTTTTGCACCCAAACATGTCAAAATAGTCTGAGCTATATTATATTGGCAATATCCCTTAAGAGTCCAAAGTGCAAAAAGACAATAATATTTGACGAGTTGTTACTCAGAAACTACACCACTTATAAACATTTTTTATGAGTTTATGGGATCATGTAGGTCCCTTGTACAATAACCTCTCTCAATTTTTGATATCTCTAAGGCGTTTACTTGTGGTGTCCAACTTTTAGTTGATGGAAAAAGTGTCAAATGCATGCAGTGCAAAGTTGCAAAGGGGTGTAACTTTCATTTTGCTTCACGTGTGAACAAACCAATAGTTCCAATACATCTAGATGAGTATTTTTAGGCTAGGAATGGTCTCTTTTTGTACCCAAACATGTCGAAATAGTTTGAGCTACATTGTACTGGTGATATCCCTTGAGAGTCCAAAGTGCAAAAAATCAGCAATATTTGATGAGCTATTACTCAAAAAAATTTCACTTAGAAATATTACATCTAAGGCTACGAGATCATGTAGGGCCCCTCTACAATAACCTCTCTTGGTTTTTGATATTTTGAGGAATTTTCTCATGGTGTTGAGTTTTTAGTTGATGGAAAATAGGTCAAATACATGCAGTATAAAGTTGCAAGGTAGTGTAACTTTCATTTTGTTCATTGTGTGACCAAACTACTAGTTTCAACACATCCATATTAGTAGTTTTATTCTAGGAAAGGTCCTATTTCACACCCAAATAGTTTGAAATAGTCTAAGCTACATTGTACCAACGAAGTATCTTCAGAGACCAAAGTTCAAGAAAGCAACAATATTTGAGGAGCTATTACTCAGAAACTGTATCACTTAGAAAAAATCCATCTGAGGCTATAAGATCATGTAGGTAACCTCTACAATAACATGTATAGAAAACATGGCAGTATATACAAGGAAATGGGATGTTTGAAAAAACACCTCTAAGAAATGTGGTCTGATGGTGATGGACATCACCATAAGACCACATTTCTTTGAGACATTTTTTCAAACAACTCACTGTCTTTTCTATGCTATTGCTTAGTATTATGCTTTGATATATTTTTTCCAATCATCCATAGTTTTTTCAAAAGAACCTATTTTAGGCTTTTAGCCATAGCAGCAAGGAAGTAAATTGTTCGATAAAATGATTTGCTAGACATACATGGAAAATGTGGTAGCATAGATAAGGTAGTGAGCTATTTAAAACAATGCCTCAAAGAAATGTGGTCTCATGGTGATTTCCATCACCATGAGACCTTATTTCTTTGATGGATTTTTCAAACAATGAATTACCTTGTCTAATTAAATCTTGGATTCTTTTTATATGCATCTAGAAGTTAATATACCTTATAATCATAAAAATTCACAGTTTAAAAATCTTAGGTTATATAAAAGATCACATAGAGGTGTTGAAGAAATAAGGTCTTACACATGAAAATATCCAATGATTAAGTCATGAATTTGAATTATCATTAGCAATCATATAGCATCATTTAAAATTTCAAATGATCATATAATAATTATTTAAAAAGAGAAAATAATTTGAAATTAATATTACGTGAATTTTACTTAATTATTTAGTTTTTTTTTTTAATTTCTATCATTGGGGATAGCTCTATAAGAAATCATTAAAAATTACTTTCAATTAGTAGTAGAGAGTGTGAATCGGGAATTTACAGGCCTCTATGACTTCCTGAAGATTCTCATTCTATGTTGGTGTTAACTGGTTCTTATGGAATTTCATCATATACAGGCATATGTATCCAAAATATTAATTGATATACCATTTCACATAACAATGATTACTTCTTTCATATCCTTGTTTTCCTTCATGGTCTCTATGTAGATCACATCTCCAATTAAACCTCTTTCAGGATTTGCTGAAAAACGTCTTGGCACTTGTTGTGCCTTTTTTGTACACACGCCCCATTCGAAACGGGGACCCTCTCTTCCCTCCTTTTCGATTGTCGGGTCCTTTTTGTTTTGCCTCATTTTGCGTACCCATTTTTGTGCCCTAAAGGGTTGACACGTTCCCCAAAGTCATATTTTAAGCCTAACCAAAATCACCCCTTTAAAGAATGCTAAATTTGGGGTTAATTCAGGTTTCCCTTGTCAAACTGCTTTTCTGGCGTTTGTGGCTCCTTTGGGGCCCGAACCCCCAGGTTTCCTCTATCGGGTTTCCCCTTTCGGGTTTCCTCTGGTGCTTCACCGTTTCTCGCGGCCATGGTGGGATGTCTTCCCAGCCACCGGACTCCGATCCTCTCGCTGTCGACTGCAAAATTGAACTTACCAGCTTTACCTGCCATCGTACAAAGGAATTGAATGCTGCATTAATGGAAGGTATGGCTATAAATTCGGATTTTCTACCTGTCATTTTCATCTGACCGAGTGATAGAATTTCGAGGAGCTCCCGCGCATCCGGCATTTCTAGCCTTCAAATTCGAGCTCCGTTTTTCGGCATTTTCTACCTGACCATCAAAAATTTCTTCAAGATCTGGAGGTATGCCCGCCGTCCATGCCCTTGTTCTTCATTTTGTCAATTTTTGAGCCTTAAATAAAGTAAAATGCTAAACCATGTTAAAATTCGGTAGGAAAAGGCCTTCCCATCAAAACCCACATTTTAAAAATGTAAAAAATCAATCGCTAAGTGGCTAAAATTCAATCTGGAGCTTCACCTCTCTGCGGTCGTTCTTCAGAACAACCACCAACATCCCTCAAGCCCAAACTTCCCCACCACCATGCACAAAATCAAGCTTCCAAATTCTTTGCGGCCGAACCCGGCTCGGACTCTGACCTCCAGAATTCCCCTCTCGGGATTCCATTGTGTCGTCATCGTTTTACACAACCTCGCTCGAGCGCCTTCCCAACCTTCGGACCCCGAACACTCGAAGTCCATCTGAAGACCTTAAAAACCAAAAAGAACCAGCCAAGATCAAAATAGCCTTGGGATTCAGTCCTCAGAATTTCATTCCCAAAATTTCATGCTCATTTTTTCGTTTCGATAACCTTCCCCGAGCGGCTTTCCGAACCTCAGTTCCTGACTTCGCAAAATCTGTTCCAACTTCCAGGTGGAACCTTCGACCGAAATTTGCTTTGAACCCCGACCTCCAAAATTCCATCCTCAGAATTCCCTTTCGCATTCACCGATCCAAACGACTGTCCTGGGACGTCTTCCTAACTCCCGGACCCCGGTCCACTGCCCGCCAAAACCAAAATTCAAGTAACTCTCGAACTCTTTAAGCTTCTTCCAGATTCCGATCACCGAAATTCCCCTCTCAGGATTCGGTTCCACTGGTGCCATTTTAACGAAAAATTCGGGAGAGCTTCCCGACCTCTGGGTCCTGATGCTCTGTTCACTGCCTAGCTGTCTCGAGTCCTCTAACCGTCTTCGAAGATTGCACTCCAGATTTCCTTCCTCGGATTTTTGCTTCCATTTCATCGTTTCCAATGGCTGATCCATGACCACTTCCCGACAATGGCAATCTAAGACCCGGATTCTGAGACCCAGATTTCCACCTCCCCTGCGCCATTTCCAGTGGTCATCCTGCATCTGATGCCCAAGCTCCCAAATGAAGGATCAAATGACCTCCAAATCCAAAATGGATTTCGACCCACTTGCTAAAATTAGGTCTTCCTTCATGCCAACCTTCTATTACTCAAATCCAACACTAGGAAATACCTTTGGGAGTTCCATCCTTAATTTTCCCTTTAAAATGACATTCTGCCAAGGGAATTCCGGCCTTGGGAACCCAGATTGCTTACCTTGCTTGCTAGCAATGAATTATCAAGTGTTATGAACTTATTGAGTATGAATGATGATTGCAAAGCTAATATTGATGTGCAAGGATTTGCCTAGAGCCGTTTTGATTATGATTATTGTTACTGATTCACATCCTTTGTGTAGGATATATGGAATCTGATGCAGAAACTTCCGGTGCCTCCAAGGAGAAAGGAAAAGGAATAGCCAAGACACCTCAAGGCAAGGAGGAGAAGGACCTGATGAAGTAAAAATTCTAGGGGTCCCCATACAATCCAGAGTTACCTCTCTCTGGAGAGATGTCATAGATACCAACATCGGCCAGGTCGATGTTGACGAATTCATACAAAGGGTCATGATGAACCCCAAGACAGAGAATGCAAAATTGATAAAGAAAAGCGGAATTGCTAAGGCTGTAGGTTTTCTACTGGCCTTGGTGGCCCCAAAACTAGTAATGGCATGCATAGAAGCATATCAGGAGGAGACCCGAACTATAGTGGACTGGGATGGAAATGTCCTTGTAGACATGTCCCCATCAAGTATAACAACAACATTCCACAGTCCTGCCTATGAGCGCATGAAGACCCCCACCATGGAGGAGTGCAAGGAACTATGGGAGCAGGATCCCTTGGGATGCAAGAAGCTCATCAATCAGTATTGGTTAAAGGACAAGCGGGGTAGCATTGGCAAACTTCCTCAGGAGCTTTGTCGCAGCAATTTCTTCGATGATTACCATGACCTCGTGACGTTGCTAAGCTAAGTGATGGGCCTTCCTACAGTGGCCTTCTTCCAAGAATGGATGTTCAACTTCGTAGAGCAGATTCTCTACGGTGATGGTATCACTTTCTATTGGGGATAAATAATCAGTGAATATCCACAAGTAGTTTACAACCGTGAAGAAGACCTCCCAATTCTTCATGACCTCTTACTTGGTGTATTCCCTCACAGATCGACGGCATTATCAAGGGTTGGTGGTGGTACCGAGTGACCCATCAAGGGTAGAACTTAAACCATATGATAAATACACCCAACTACAATTCATAAATTTCAAGAGAGATTACTGTCGGGTGAATGATGCATTCATCACCCACATCCTTTATATACAGTTCCTGAAGTTCACATACATCTGTGCTGAGGGATTCGCAGAAAGACCGAATAAGCTGCCCCAGTACCCCAATGACCAAATCATTCTATTGGAGCTGACCCGACAGCTATGACATATTCATAGCATCCTGAGCGATAAGCATTTGGCGGGCCCGACTTACCCCATTGGGCTTGGCCAAGGAATGTACAAGATTCATACCTCCCAATGTGTGGGGTATTTAGAAAGGGAATTCGCTAAGTACAACTTTCGTCAATATATAGCTCGACCTCGAATGGACCCATACGGACACATCAGGAAAGTGCTAGGATGAGAGTGTGCCCACCTCCACAATGTCAAAGACTTTTGGGCCAACTGCAAAGATGATCTTGAGGTGAGATTGCGGCAATACATGTGCATGACCGCCATCTATGTGCGAAGGATAAACCTATGCCCAGTTCTTGACCACCTTGAAGAAAATGAGGACACGGTGATCAATCCAGGGTATAATGCCATCACCAATTTTCCACTGCCAGCGATTGACTAGAATGAACCAGAGCTCGACGATAATGCCATACTCACTAGGCTCGTCGAGATCCAAATGAAAGCATGGGTTGACTAATAGGTGGCTCGATTAAAGCAACAAGGACTCGCCTTGACATTTAAGGGACTGGAAAGCAAACCAAGTGGCTCCGAAGGTGGATTGGTTGTCACTACAACCATGGAAACATCCAAAACCCCACCATCAGTCAAGACCAGGAAGAGAAAGGAGGCGAGTGAGCAGCTGCCTAAACCAAAGGTCTATGCCCGCAAGTCTTCTGTGTCGGAGCCTTCCAAGAAGAAAAGAAAAACAACTGGGAGCATGGGCATTACTATGATGACAAAGGGTCCGCCCCATGGGACTAGAATTGAAGGATCTAAATCACCAAGGTCTCCGCCTACTGCTATTAGTGCCACTGCCCCCACCCCGCAGGCTTCACTTACAGTTTCCGCTTCCTCCTCGCCTACAGTGGACATCTCCATCCACCTTGCTTCCACTTCTCCAATCTTGCAAATTATTCTGGTAGATTCATCATCTAGTATGACCTTGTCAGTCTCCTCTTCTTCTATGTCTCCTTCCTTGACCTCTGTTTCCACTGCTACGGTGCCCGCCATTAGTCTCCCGGAGTCTTTGGTGAAATACATGCAAAATGTGCCATCTAAGCTCTCTGGAATGCTCACTAACCCAATGGTTCAGGCTGCAATAGCTTAGGCTATGGCCCATGCTCTAGCTCCCCTCCCCTCAACCAAACCACCTCAACCAAACCACCAAAGATGGAGGCGGCAATACAAATATCAGATGATCTCAAGCGACTGCAGCTAGAGGCTGCAAAGGTGCCAGAAGAGCAAGAATACAATCAGAACGAAGAAGAGGGGGATGCTAAAAAAGAAGATCCACCCAAAGACCAACTGCATATTGAGTCCCTCACTAGACATGAAACCCTCTAACAAGACTCCAAAGAGGATAAAGAAGATGCGGGGACCAGGGAGAAGCCTCTTGTTGTTAGAACTGTTGAGCTTGAGAAAGGGGACAGCAGGAGTCAAAGTAAACCACCTAGAGAGGAACCCCAGGTACCCGATTGGTTGTAGAGGCAATTGAAGTAGAAGACACCCACCTTGAAGGATCCGAAGGCAAAGCTAGAAGCCATCATGGCCAAAGTGCAAATAAGCACCAAAAAGAAGGAGAAGAAACCAAAGGTCAGATTGAAGGTAACCATGGATGCATCAAGATCAAGGGCAGTGCAAATAGCAACACCGGTGGTTGGAGAGCAAGGTATAATTTATAACATCTCCATCATTGACTTGAGAGTGGCCACGAGGGAGTAAAAGGTCGATCACCTCCAAGAGTCGGTCGCCACAATGTTACACCTTATCCAACAGGATAAGATTTCAAAGGAGGAGCTCAAGGAGCAAGTGGTTGATCTAATGACCTACATTCAACAGTAGTCATCCCAAGATGAACAGCCCACCATGTTATCAGCTCCACCACAGCTGTTGTCCCAAGAGCAGATTAATAAGTTAGAAAAGAGAAGAAACTTAGAAAAGACTACAGAAAGCTAGTTCCGGTAGGTCTTAGACATGGGAAACACGAGCATCAATTTGGCTATCCAGATAGCAAATAAGTTCCTCAAAGTGTAAAGGACCCTTGAGGGTACGAGGTAGATCTACGAGGAGTTCCCAGGAAAATATGAGGCAACCTATTCGAAGATCGAGGCCATACTCGCATTACCAAGTGAGGTCTAGGAGCAAGACCTTGCCTTCAAGGATGATGACCACTAGTTAGTGGATGTTTGGAAGTGAGATTTCAATCATAGAATGAAAAGGCTCGAGTCGATCATTGAGTGGATAGCGCTAGACATTGAATGGGCTAAGGATTCTAGAGAAGAATGCTCTCGATACATCAAATTGATGACAGGGTATGAGCTGCCCATAGTCGAGATCAATCCGGAGAACATAAAGCCCCACTTCTTAAAAACTATGGAAGATGGGATGTTAGTTGAAGTCACCATGGACTTCATGAGTCTTGTAGCATGTACCCTTGCGTAGTTACAGCTTTTCAAGGATAGTGCAGCCAAATATGAAGAGGACTAGAAGAAACTTGTTAGCAGTTCCTAGGAGTGGAGCTACCAAGTGTTGCTATCGGACATAATGGAGATGGATAAGCTCCAGCCACTGATCCTGAACTTTGTAGAGTATGCAGCATTGAAGAAGTGTGAAGACAACCCTGTCGTCGATGAAGAGTTCCTCAAATAATAGCTACAACAAAGGGAAAATGGCTAAAAGACAAAATTGCTACAGTGTTGTCACTAAAGGATGAAACAGGGAAAAGATAAAAGTGAATTTATAAATGTAATATATTTGGGGGTAGGTGAAACCCTATTGTAAAGTGAATCTTGGCCACACAATAGAATCGAATCTTGGCCACTCATTTTTTTTTTTTGAAACTATAAATAGGGCTCTCCTCTCATTTTAAGAGAGTTGAGTTGTTGTAAAGACATGCTGCTAAAATTATAATAGAAAATACAGTTATTTTTTGGTGTATTTCTCAGTTTCTCCACATGTTTCATGATTCTTCTCCATTTAGTTAGAAATTTTCTTCAAGTTACTTTTTTGCTTTAGTATCGTTAGATTAGCTTTGGTAGTTAGTATGTTGTCTCTAGTTTTAAAGATTACTGTTGTGTGTATGCTTTCCTTGTTCGTACTTTTGGTCATTTGCTGATGGTATATGACTGTGTAAAGTTAGCCAGGACTTTAACTTTATTGTTGCTCATTAAAATTTATCTTTATTCACATTTCCATGGCGAATGAATGATGAATATCTGTAGTCCTTAGAAGATATCATAGATTTCATAATATTGTGAGAATCCTAATTTAGTGAAATTCTATTTAAGGAAACTGTCCACAGCAGGAACCTCCATGATCATTGTTCATCGGTAGTTGTAGGTCCAGGAACCATCCTTCTTCCTTGCCTTTTTTCTTTTTTATAGAAACAACTTATGTTAAGGTTTATTGCACATTGTAAAGCCAAATATGACGAAGCCATGGAGTCCAAGACTGCTGCCTGAACCTGTAGCAAGGCATAGTAATTCCAAATCCACAAAACTCTATTCATTGACCCAATTCTCCTACAGCTTTGACCATGTAAGACCGCCTTGTGATTCCAGCCTAATCACATCAAACAACTGATTTATTCCAAGCTTCATCATGACCTGACACCCGAGAGACCTTGGGATAGTGTTCTGTAATTTGATTGTGGAAGATTGTATTTTGTGAGAGGTAATGCATCTATGTATTACCTATGTTGTGAAGTGCATAAAAACACCATCAACAGAATTGGCGCTAGAAGGAGGGCTGGAAAGTAACACTGGATTGAATTGGGCCATTCTCCCTTGAAAGATTCCACTGCGTCTTGAGGTCTACACCCAACAAGGGAGAGTTACGGGAATTATAGCCCCCTACCCGAGCTAAAAGAGCTAAACAGGGGGAACCATCCATCACCATCCCCATCAAGTAGCTCGCTGCCCTTTCACCTCCACCTCCTTCATCCTCACTAGTAGATTCACCTTCCGCTCATCCAATCCGCACAGCCTCCCAACTTGCCACTCCCTCTGGGCTGAATGCTGCCTTTTAGCCAAATACAGTCACCAGCCTTACCACTGTCACACTAGTTGCTACTGCTCCGTTATAGCCACAGACCAAATTAGCGCAACCCATCTCCTCTCGCTTTCAACCTCTACCATGACATGCCAAAGAATCCCGATAATTTATGCATGAAGTTTAACTCCTGGGATCCACAGAGGACAGTTGAAGAACATGTTGGGATCTTCAAAATTACCCTGAAGACTATGCAGATCATATATGAGGATGTAGCTTGCAGGGTTTTTTCTTATTCATTAAGGGAAGAGGCCTTCTATTGGTATGTCAATTTACCAGTCGGAACTATCAACACATGGGATCTTCTGAAGAGTGCATTTCTGCAGAAGTTTAAGACCCCTGTCAGCCTTGCAGATTCATATCAACACTTTATGTCGGTTCAGAGAGAAATCAATGAACCAATCAACTCGTTCAATGACTGTTTCGACAGAGCATACACTTAGCTGCAGGTCCCATATGTTTTTAATGATGTTGTTGTCCTGCCCATTTACTATGTAGAATTGGACAACCTCACTCCAGCATTAGTAAAGAGAATGAGGCCACCACATGCTCGGTTGGTTGATACATACGCTGAAGCCATCATTGCCAGCACAAATTTTGGGTAGAATATATCTGGTCCATTGCCTTCTCTTGGAAAAACCGTGCATCTGGTGCAAATAAAGGGGTTCACGCAAGCTTTTTAGCATCAAACACCCTTGCTAAATCCAGTGTCATAGCTACCTATGGTTCCGCACCCAAGGTAGCCAATAAACTAGACATATCCCATACCAAACTACTTGTTGCCCTAGCAGCAATAGTCACATCCACAACAACCCTAGATGCCAGCATACCTTCAAGCGGCGAAATTCCCACCAACTCATCAAAATCAACCAATGGCACAACCTGTGTTCTTTCATAACACGGTGTTGCAACCGAACACCAAAAGGGATAGAATCGACGAGCTTACAGAGATGGTTAAGAAAATGTTGACCGAGATGACACACTTAAGGAACCAGAATAACCAGCTATAGACGTCACAAAAGAGCACCCAAGCCAACCTTAATAGGGAGAATCAAGATCACTGTGAAAGTCAAGAAAATCGAGATGTCGATGAGTCATCAGGGCAAAATTATGATAGAAATCAAAATTTTAGCCAGAACTTTGACAGAAGACCCTTCTAAAGGCAGAACCAGACATGGAATACATGCCCCAACAATGGTGGCATTCTCACGCCTCTTGATCACCCCAACATCAACAACAATGAGAACCCCGCAAGTGGAGTTTACTTAAGAGAGGCCGCCTTATCGGGTTGGTGCTGCATTCACAAGACGAGCCGCCATTCCAAACTAGAGTGTCCAAAATTTCAAATAGCAGCCGAGATTTTCCAAGTAGAAGTTCAGAATGTAGTCGACAGTTTGGGTTGCAGGGACATCGTCCCCTTGGATCCATATGATTCCTCAATGTTGGTGCTAAATTAGGCCCCTTTTCTGAGGGCAAAATGCCACACCCTTGAGCTAGAGAATGCTGATTCAAGCAATCACGATGCGGCAAGAGAGGTAAGTTCTAAAAGTCCTTTGGCTCAAATTTTTGATTCAGTAGATAATGGTCCCAAAGATGACGAAGAGGAGCCTAGGGAGGACGAAGTCCAAATGTTTCACCAATGGACTACCCCCTACAACCTTAGGAATAGGCAAGTCAGAGGCTATGCTGGAGGCCCTTTTATGACTTCCACCCCACCAAATAATTTCAGCACCTCTCCTGATCCAAGTGCAAACAATAATCTGGGTTTTCCACTTACACCCACATGATATCTTAGCAGAAATAAACAGCAAAACCATGGCCAAAACCCAGCTGCCAGCTCCTCCCAGAACGTTTCCCATGATCAAGAGATTGAGCAAATGGGGGAGTATATTGTTGAGGAGTTCAAGAAGGTGAAACTAAGCGTGTCGGCCTTTGAACTCCTAATGGTGCCTGCTGTCCGGAATGTTTTTTTTAGAATGGTAAATGGCACTCCACCACAAGGGTCAGCTCAGGAAACTCCAATGAAGAAGGTCTCCTTTAACAATTAGCCAAGTGAACTGGTTGTGAGACAAATCTTTAGCAGTAAGGCTGACCAACCAGCAGTTCAACAGACAAGAAAGCAGCCTGAAAGGTCGGCTAATCAGGCACTAACTCACAACAAGGGCAGTGAAAAGGATAAGGGCCAAGTCACTCAGGTGGACGTTTCTGGAGGGTTGTTTCAAGGGAAATTTGAGACTCCTCCCTTTCTGACCACCATCTGTGTGTTCGGGAAGAACCTCCACAATTGCTTTCTTGATTCAGGAGCCTCGACCAATGCCATACCCCTGAGCGTGTGCAAGGCACTCGGGATAATGCCAACTCCCTCCCAGCAAAAGGTAACACAACTTGATAAAACCGAAATCAACATAGTGGGGGAGATCAACTGGATACCCATGCAAGTTGTTGTTGATCCCCGGATCCAACAAAATATTGAAATACAAGTGGCCAATATCCTAGATACCTATGGTATAATCCTAGGCAGGGATTTCATGAGAGCATTGAATGGATACGCTACTACAGATTACTCTCACATGTGGCTACTATGGAAAGGAATGCCCAATCAGATCCAGATTGATAGAGAACCACAAATGAAATTTATGATTACTAAGTACAAAAACACCAATGAGATGTTGTATGTTGAAACAGGTCTAGGAAATTGTTCCCCAAATTCATATCGGAATGAACAGGAACACCCTCAAGACGAGGGAATGAGCGAGGTTTTCCTCATACTATGCAGCCCGCCTGCTAATTTGGCCAATGCTTCTCAAAGCACCGAGATGCTCATCGAATCTGATGACGAAGAGCTAGGAGAGGACGACGATCTAGACCTGCTCAATGGTTTTCTAGGATTTCATGGAGAAATGTGTGCACGATTAGCTTAGTCTAGGAACTCAAATGAAGCTCCCTAATTGGTGTTGGGTGCACAATGCTGCCCGTTCAAAATTTGACTGCTGCTTGTGCCAAACAGCAATTGAACATGTCAAAAAACAAGCTACTCTGAAGGAGAAAACAAGATTTGCATCCGGTGAATGAATAGGTTCTGTCCCTGTAGTTCCCAAGGTTGCCACCGAAATGAAACCCCCGTCGAAGGTGAAATCCAAATTTGTCAATCCTGCACTCAAGGATTCTCCTAGATTTTTGACACTGTGCTTTGATGGTTCTAAATATAAGCACGGAGTTGGGGTAGGTTTTGAATTGATTAGTCCCAACGGTAAATCATACTTTTTTGCTTATAGATTACAGTTTTATTGTACTAACAATGTGACAAAGTACGAAGCTTTGGTCTTGGGCCCTCTTGATGGCATTAAGAAAGGCCATCAAGATGCTCCAGGTGTATGGATACTCGGAGTTAGTCATAAAGTAGGTCAAAAAGCTTTATTCTTGCTATGATCAAAGGCTTACTAATTACCAGCACCGCGTATGGGATCTGTTGGAAGGGTTGGATGCATTCAACATTCAGTTGATTTTGCACGCTCGAAATCACACCACCAATGCCTTGGTGCAGGCGATGAGCACACTACAACCATTATCCCTATCTAGCCTCAGAAGATTCATGTTGGACCTCACCTCCGTCCCATCAATGCCAGATAATCTGGCCAATTTCCAAGTATTCAATGATGACAAGCACATTCTAGATTTCATCACTAGTTCCCATGTGTTTGCCACGCAGATAATCGATGAGGTTGAGCCTCAAGAAGCTGACTTGGATATAGAAGGGGTCATCAACCCAAAAACCAACACCATCCCTAAGGGAACGGTTCAATTCGAGTGAATATTTGACCTTGATCAAATCAGGTACCAAGATCAGTAGGCTAAAAAGGATACTATCAGCGGTCAATGTGACACTCATAACCTCATTTGGGGTTTCCCTTAACCCGAAGAAGACTTTTGGGCCAACTGCAAAGATGATCTTGAGGTGTGGTTGTGGCAATACATGTGCATGATCGCCATCTATGTGCAAAGGATAAACCTATGCCCAGTTCCTGACCAACTCGAAGAAAATGAGGACACGGTGATCGATCCATGGTATGATGCTATCACCAATTTTCCATTGCCAGCGATTGACTAGAATGAACTAGAGCTCGACGACATCACCATACTCACTAGGCCCGTCGAGATCCAAACGAAAGCATGGGTTGGCCAATAGGTGGCTCGATTAAAGCAACAAGGAGTCGCCTTGACATTCAAGGGACTAGAAAGTGAACCAAGTGGCTCCGAAGGTGGAGTGGCTACCGCTGCAACTAGGGAAACATCCAAAACCCCACCATCAGTCAAGACCAAGAAGAGAAAGGAGGCAAGTGAGCAGCTGCCCAAACCAAAGGTCTATGCCTGCAAGTCTTCTGAGCTGGAGCCTTCCAAGAAGAAAAGAAAAACAACTGGGAGCATGGGCATGACTGTGATGACCAAGGGTCCACCCCATGGGACCAAAATTGAAGGATCTAAATCACCAAGGTCTCCACCTGCTGTTGGTATTGCTGCTACTGTTGTTGCCCCCGCCCTGCAGGCTTCGCTTGCAATTTTCGCTTCCTCCCCGCCTATGGTGGACATATTCATCCACCTTACTTCCACTTCTCCAATCTTGCAAATTATTCTAGTCGATTCATCATCTACCATGACCTCGTTAGTCCCCTCTTCTTCTATGTATCCTTCCTTGACCTTCGTTTCCGCTGCTATGGTGCCTGCCATTAGTCTCTCAAAGTCTCTTGTGAAATACATGCAAAATGTGCCATCTGAGCTCTCAGGAATGCTCACTAACCCAATGGCTTAGGCTGCAATAGCTCAGGCTATGGCCCATGCTCCAGCTCCCCTCCCCTCAACTAAACCAGCAAAGATGGAGGCGACAATGTAAATATCAGATTAGCTCGAGTGACAACAGCTAGAGGCTGCAAAGGTGCCGAAAGAGGAAGAATTTGAGTATCATGAACATCCACTGTTCGAACGCCATGAGATAGATGAAGTGGTTTATGAGTCTTCCAATGAGAGTAGCGAGGAGATGAATGCTAATTTTATAACAGAATCAAATAACCCCGAACTCAATGCAGAGTTGGCAAGCAACTCAAGGAGATAGAAGATAGGGAAGCCGAGGACCAGCTCGCAAGAGAAGAAGAGACTACTACTCAAGGGATAGAGGGCAGCAAGTCTCCTACTAAAGGGCATCACCAGACCCTAGAGCATGACAAGGAAGTATTCCCTCACGAGGATGAGCAAGGGGAGAGCCCTGAAGAGCATGAATACAATTAGAACAAAGAAGAGGGGGATGCTAAAAAAGAAGATCCACCCAAAGAGCAGCTACATACTCAATCCTCCACTAGACATGAAACCCTCTGACAAGACTCTAAAGAGGATAAAGAAGATGGGGGGACTAGGGAGAAGGCTCTTGTTGTTAGAACTATTGAGCTTGAGAAAGGGGACAGCGGGAGTCAAAGTAAACCACCTAGAGAGGAACCCTAGGTACCCGATTGGCTGCAGAGGCAGTTGAAGCAGAAGACACCCACCTTGAAGGATCCCAAGGCAAGGCTGGAAGCCATCATGGATAGAGCACAAATAAACACCAAAAAGAAGGAGAAGAAACCAAAGGTTGGATTGAAGGTAACCATGGATACCTTAGGGTCAAGGGTGGTGCAGATAGCAACACCGGTGGTTGGAGAGCAAGGTATAATTTATAACATCTCCACCATTGACTTGGGAGTGGCCATGAGGGAGAAAAAGGTCAATCACCTCTAGGAGTCGATCGCCACAGTGGTACACCTTATCCAACAGGATAAGATTTCAAAGGACGAGCTCAAGGAGCAAGTGGCTGATCTAACGACCTACATTCAGCAGTGGTCATCCCAGGATGAACAGCCCACTATGTGATCGACTCCACCTCAGCTGGTATCCTAGGAGAAGATTAATAAGTTAGAAAAGAGAAGAAACTTAGACAAGACTATGGAAAGCTGGTTCCGGCAAGTCTTAGACATGGGAAACACGGGCATGAATTTGGCTATCTGGACAAAAAATAAGTTCCTTAGTGTGCAAAGGACCCTTGAGGGTACGAGGTAGATCTGCAAGGAGCTCCCAGGAAAATATGAGGCAACCTATCCGAAGATCGAGGCCATACTCGCATTACCAAGCAAGGTTTGGGAGAAAGACCTTGCCTTCAAGGATGATGACCACTGGTTAGTGGATGTTTGGAAGTGAGATTTCAATCACAGAAGGAAAAAGCTCAAGCAGATCATTGAGCGGATAGTGTCAGAGATCAAATGGGCTAGGGATACATCAAATTGATGACAGGGTATGAGTCGCCCACAGTCGAGATCAATCTAGAGAACATAAAGCCCCACTTCTTAAAAACCATGGAAGATGGGATGTCAGTTGAAGTCACCATGGACTTCATGGGTTTTGCAGCCTGTGCCTTTGTGCAGTCATATTTTTTCAGGGATAGTGCAGCCAAATATGAAGAGGACTGGAAGAAACTTGTCAACAATTCCCAGGAGTGGAGCTACCAAGTCCTGCGATCGGACATAATGGAGATGGATAAGCTCCGGTCGTTGATCCTGAACTTTGTAGAGTATGTAGCGTTGAAGAAGCATGAAGGCAACCCTGTCAGCGATGAAGAGTTTGTCAAAGAATAGCTACAGTAAAGGGAAAATGCCTAAAAGACAAAATTGCTACAGTGTTGTCACTAGAGGATGAAATAAGGAAAAGATAAAAATGAATCTATAAATGTAATATATTTGGGGGTAGGTGAAACCCTATTGTAAAGTGAATCTTTGCCACACAATAGAATCAAATCTTGTCCACTCATTTTGTTTTTTGAAACTATAAATAGGGCTCTCCTCCTCTCATTTTAAGAGAGTTGAGTTGTTGTAAAGACATGCTGCTGAAATTATAATAGAAAATATAGTCATTTTCTGGTGTATTTCTTGGTTTCTCCACATGTTTCATGATTCTTCTCCATTTAGCTAGAACTTTGCTTCAATTTACTTTTCTACTTTAGTATCCTTAGATTAGCTTTGGTAGTTAGTATGTTGTCTCTGGTTTTGAAGATTATTGTTGTGTGTATGCTTTCCTTGTCCATACTTTTGGTCATTTGTTGATGGTATATGACTGTGTAAAGTTAGCCTGGACTTTAATTTCATTGCTGCTCATTAAAATTTATATTTATTCACATTTCCATGGCAAATGAATGATGAATATCTGTAGTCCTTAGAAGATAACATAGATTTCATGATATTGTGAGAATCCTGATTTAGTGAAATTCTATTTAAGGAAACTATCCATACCAGGAGCCTCCATGATCACTGTTCATCGGTAGTTGTAGGTCCAGGAACCATCCTTCTTCCTCGCCTTTTTTCTTTTTTTTTTAGAAACAACTTATGTTAAGGTTCATTGCACATTGTAAAGCCAAATCTGACAAAGCCATGGAGTCCAAGACTGCTGCCTGAACCTACAGCAAGGCATAGTAATTCCAAATCCACAAAACTCCATTCATTGACCCAATTCTCCTACAGATTTGACCACATAAGACCGCCTTGTGATTCCAAAAAAATTACATCAAACAACTAATTTATTCCAAGCCTCATCATGACCTGACACTCGAGAGACCTTGGGATAGTGTTCTACAATTTGATTGTGGAAGATTGTCTTTCAAGAGAGGTAATGCACCTACGTATTACCTGTGTTGTGAAGTGCATAAAAACACCATCAACAAAACTCTTATCTATTACCTATATCAAAGCCTTTAATCTACCTAAAAATGCTTTGCTCATAGGTTAAAATATATATGATAGGATGTCCACCACGAAATTGATCTTCTAGAGCAACTCTCTGACACTCTCATGGCTATCTTCTCTAACAAAAAAGATGTATAATCTACTTTTAAATTCCTCACTATTTTTTTTTATGTTTGCAAGTTTTTGACTGTCACGATACAAGGGACCATTGCTAATTTAAAACCTTCAATATTTGTTAGTTTAAATTCCAATTAGGCCACAACTCAACATTGTCCTTGATCACTTCCGAATCGACTTTCTAGATGACCAATTTCATGGTAGAAATTTGGAAATAAAATACACCACTAAATTGTCTTCATAGTAATACATGTGACATCGTGTATTCTTCCATTTGGTCCAAAAGAATATGGATTCTATAGACCCAAACTAAGATTTTCTAGCTTGACATGTGATAATTTGTAATGGAATCAATAACTTCCAATGGATCCCCTTCAACCTCTATTCTTTTATGCTCTTTTCTAGGAATAGATTGATTCTAGCCAAGATGGAAATAAATTTCGCTTCATTATTTAGAGTTTAACAACACTAGCATACACAAATTAACCTTTATCATTTCGTATAATGAACCCTACATGTGAATCCTCTGGATTTCCCTAGGAGGCTCCATCAAAGTTGAGTTTGAGTCTCCCAAAAAGTCATAATTTTTGTTATACACCCGTCCTTTTTGAATTTGGATTTATTATTATACTTCTTGGCATAATAAGGTGTGGCCAGTTTTTGTTCATTTGATTATCCCATGAAGATAAATATTTGCAATTCCTTTGTGTCATATTTGTATTCAAATGCTCTGAAATTCTCATGAAAATTCATTGCCAACAATTTACCCTCAAAAAATTCACCACCAACATTTCACCACAAGAAAATTCACCACCAGCAATTCACCACCACGGAAAATTCATCACATTAACATTTTTAATATGTTTCCAAGACTTTGAATTCTTTTTGTAAAAAAATAATTTTCACCGCATTAATAATAGAAATACAGACCTCCATTATTCTCTTGCAAAAAAAATTATAAGTCTTGGAAATATATATTAAAAATGTTAATGCGATGAATTTTTCATGGGGGTGAATTCTTGGTGGTCAATTTTCCTTGCGGTGAATTTTTCATGGCTGTGAATTTTCTTGTGGTAAATTGTTGGCGGTGAATTTTCTAGTGGTGAATTACTGGCGATGAATTTTCCTGATACTAAAATTCTCACTTCTATTTTTTTTTAACAGAGTGCTAATTGAAGGCTCTTTATCATTGAATATTCTCTCATTCATCTCCTTCTACATTTTCCATATTATTTATGTCAGAGATTCCTCCCACAATTGTTCCTATATTTTCCCCCTAAACAACCTTGACCATACTGAAAAGACACTTTTTAAATCATTTAGAAGGGGGCCACTCTAGCCTATTTTTTGCTGAAATGATGCCATCATTCTTGGGAAATCTTGCATTGAAGTAGCAGATGGTTTGCACTTTCCTCTTCTTCCTTACATAAAACACACCTGTGAGGACCAACTATTCCAAAAAAAATTAGTTTGTCACCTATGAGAATCCTCTCATGAAGAGTCATCCATGCAAAGACACCTAACTTGGGTAACACATACTTTCCCCAACACAGATCCTTTGTCCAAGAGCAAGTTGTTTGATCATATTTTGTAACCTCATAACCAAGTCTAAATAAATATAAGCCAGATTTAGTTTCACACCATATTATTTCATCTTCACATTTTTTCAATAATACCTTCTATTTGTCTAGCTATTTTAGAATAAAACCCTGACACACAAGCTCTACATCCTTAAAATCTCTCCATTTCAAAATTGGAAACCCATTAATAAAGTTTACTATAAAATAGTTACGAACTTTCCATAAAAATTTTATGTGGGTTGTATTGCACATGCCAATTCATGGATAGATGCTAATGAAGGATATCCATCCCATGAATCATACTAAAATGAAGCCAATTCACCATTCCTAATCTTTCATGAGATTTTTGGGTGTTGAAGATCAACGGTCACCTTATCCATTGGTTATTTTTCCCTCCAAATGATGTCTCTTGACATTCTATGCTATTTGTAATTGTTTATTATAGATAAGGAGTTATTATTGTATTGCGTTGTTGTAATCAGCTATGGTGATGTGTGTATCCAGAAATAGAGAATAATGAAATTCCCCTACTTCAAAAGTGGACGTAGCCATTTTTATGGTGAACCATTATAAATTTGTGTCTTCATATTATTATTTCTTTTTGTTCTAAATTTAGTGTTTTGCAATCTATTTTTATGTTTATTTGTGATTAGTTTATCAACAATTGGTATCAAAGCAAGGCACAATTTCTCTTCGGGAATTATGATAATTTTCAAGAATGGAGGAAGCAGATAAATGGAAGATAGAGAAGTTCACGGGGCATAACTTCAGATTGTGGAAAGTATAGATGGATTATTTGTTGATTAGAGGAGATATTTAACTCACATTGGAAGAAAAATCATAGAATCCAACTACGATGTTAGATGAAGACTGGGAAAACATAGATAAGAAATCAAGAGCAACAATTTTCTTATCGTTGTCTAGCAAAATTATTTATAATGTCACGATAGAGAATACTTCTAAATATTTGTGGGATAAATTAATAGATATGTATGAGATGGCTTCAACTCAACTAATGTTTATCTCATAAAAAAATTATACAATTTAAAAATGAAGGAATGTGGAATTGTGTCAAACCACTTGAACAAATTCAACGCACTAATCACCTAATTGGTTTCGGTAAATATTATTTTGGATGATGAAATCAAAGCCATCTGACTAATATGTTCTCTTCCAAATAGTTAGGAAGGTGTTGTGATGGGAATTAGCACCTCTATATTCAAGAAAGAAAAATTAAAGTTTGATTTTGTTGTTGTAACTCTACTCAGCAAAGATATGCAAAGGAAAAATCAATGAACTGCATCTGATGATGTCTTGATTTTTGGAATAGAGGTAGAAACCAAGAAAGGGGCATAAATGGCAATATAAGAAGATAAAAATTAGGAAGGAGTTCAATGTTAAGGGGAAAAAATTGAGGTTGTTGGTTTTGTGAAAAAGAAGGTCATACGAAGAAGAATTTTTGGTCATACAAAAAGGTGCAAAATTAATCAAAGGGAAGTGAGGTGAACACCACATATGAAAAAGATGATGGTGTTATATTTTTTTCAATAGGTGAAACTACTATGGATTAGTGGGTGTTGGATTTTGATGCATCCTTTCACACAACCTCATGTCAAGATTATTTTCAAAACTATCAAGAAGGTAAATTTGGTAAGGTGTATCTTGGTGATAATAAGTCATGTACAATTGTTGGCAAAGGTGATGTAATGTTAAAGTTGAAAAATGGGAATAATTATTTGTTGCATGATGTAAGATATGTTTCGAAGCTAAAAAGAAATCTGATTTTGGTAGGACAGCTAGATGCTCAAGGGTGTAGAGTCACCTTTGATTCAAACAAATTGAAGGTGACCAAAGGAGCATTGGTGGTTGCAAGAGGTAGCAAATTGGGCACATTATATGTGCTAGATAGTCTAGCTAAAGTGGGAGCAACAATGACACCTAAAAATAGTGAAACAAAACTATGGCATAGAAGGCTTTGGCACATGATCAAGAAGGGTCTTGAAATATTGCTCAAAATGGATCATCTTTAGAGTTTAAAATCAATGGATTTGGACCTATGTGAGCATTGTCTATATGGAAAAAAATGCGGATCAAATTCTCGAAGACCAAGCATGACAAAAAGATAAGGCCTTTGGAGCTTGGGCACTTTGATGTGTTCGGTCCCATAGAGGTAACTTCATATGGAGGAGACTTATTTTGTTACATTTATTGATGATTGCACATGAAAGGTATGGATTTACATGCTCAATAGGAAATTAGAAGTGTTTACCAAATTCAAGATTTTTAAAGCTATTGTTAAAAATCAAATGAGAAATAAGATTAAATGTTTAAAAATGGATAATGGGGGTGAGTTTTATTCTTTGGAGTTTGATGGATTTTGTGCATATAATGGTATTCAATGCATTAAATTTGTGTCATTCATGCCTCAAGAAATGGCATAGATGAGAGGTTGAATCACACAATTCTTGAGAGGGCTCAAAGCATGCTCTGTAATGCAAGTTTGGGCAAATAATTTTGGGTGGAGGTAGTTAATACAGTGGTATATCTAATTAATCACAGGCCCTCTTCTAGATTGGAATTTGACTCTCTAGAGGAAAGATGGATTGGAAGAAAATTTTGTATGAACATTTGGGGGCGTTTGGTTGTGAAGCATTCGTTCATGTTTTGAAAGAAAAGAAAATGAATCTAGACTTCAAATCCAAGAGGTGCATTTTTATCGAGTATGGTGAAGATCAATATGGTTTTAGACAATGGAATCGAGTTGCAAATAAGTTGATTCAAAGTCTGGATGTTGTTTTCAATGAAAATTTATTTCAAAGTTTGCACAAATAGAGGGAATCCACGAAAGAGTATGTGTCTATTGATGATGTTGATTGTGGGAACATTTCATAGTTTTCACATCGAAAAATTGTACCCATTATGCCTCAATAGACTTCATTTTCATCGTTCATACTGACACAACTTATTAATCTACCTACCATACATAGAATTGTGGGAGAAATCCCTCCCTCAACTACTTCAAAGTTGTAAAGCCCTATGATTTTTCAAATCGATGAAGAGGAAAGTAACGTGGAAAATTCTCATTCCACACAATCGTGGCCTCCACTACCCTTTGAATCAACACAGACTCTTGGAAAAAGAAATTTAGCTCATTTTCCATCACAGGAGTTCTATTTTCCCACTACGTGAGGATTATGTGCCTTTCCAAATGTCCACAAAGGAGATTTCTATGCTAGTCTTACGTACTTGTGCCCTTGTTGGTAGTGAAAATTCAATGCAACTTTCTCATTGCCATTCATAGTCCCTAAAGACACCCACCCAGGTTCATTTATTGTGTCCTCTCTCAAAATCCTTTGTATTGCATGATGATCTTATTCTTCACACTCTTTGAGTAACCATTTTTAAAAAACATTTAATATTCCAACACAATAGTCATTGTAGTCAAATTATTGGCTAGAGCCTTTACCAAAGATGTTGCCATTACAAATTAATCCCATGTAATATTCAAAGACAACTTGTCTCTATCTCTTCAAACCCCACACAGTATGCTAGTATGAGTGTAAATTTTCCCAAGTGGCCCTCACAAGATTTGCAAATCAAAATTTGTATATGCTCCAAATTTGGATAATTTTGTTCAAAATAATGTGTCTCAGTTGTAGGGTAATACACTGTTTGCTAATATACAGAGGGGTATACAAGGGAATATTGATATACAAAATAATAATATTGGTAATGATGTTAACACTATAATTTCAGGTAATGTAGAAGCAATTGATTATAGTGTGTTTACTCAAAATAATTTAGTATAGAGGTAGAATAATAGAGGTAACTTGCAGGAATAGGGTAATGTGCAAGAAGTGATTCCTCAAGTGCGGAGGTCTACCCTGGGAGAATCCTACTTTAGTAAGATTTGATGACTACCAGTTACTAATCTTACAACAACTAGAACCAATAACATTTAAAGAGTCTTGAAATGATGTTTATCGTGAGAAGTAGTTAGATGAAATGCAAGAGGAAATGGATTCGTTGATGGCCATTCATACCTAGTATTTGGTGAAACTTCCAACTAATCAAAGAGCATTGAAGAATCGTTGGGTGTACAAAATTGAAAGAGGAAGGAGGCAAGAAAATATATTGAGCATGATTGGTTGTCAAAGGGTATGATTAGCAAAAAGGTATTGATTTTAGTGAGATTTTCTCTCTAGTTGTCAAGATGACTACCATTCAAAGCAGTTTTGGGTTTGGCAACAATATACAATCTTGAGCTAGAGAAACTTGATGTGAAGATAGAATTCTTACATGGTGACATAAATGAGGAGTTATATATGCATCAACTAGAAGTTTTTGAGAAAAAAAGGTAAAGAGGATTTATATTGTAGATTGAGGAGTTTGTATGGGCTCAAGCAAGCCCCATAGTAGTGGTACTTGAAGTTTGATTTTTTTATAGTTGAGAAACACTTCACATGCTATGAATTTGATTTGTGCTTGTATTATAATTTTTTGGATAATGGTGAGTTTTTGTATTGCTTCTCTATGTTGATGGAATGCTTGTTACTAGTTCTAGTATGATAGTTGTTTATGATTTGAAACAATATTTAGCTCAAAATTTTGCAATGAAAGACTTAGGGGAAACAAAGATAATAACCAACATGAATATTATTCAGTACAAGTGTAAGAGAGAAATCATATTGTCTCAAGAAAAGTACATTGGTAAGGTATTGGATAGATTTAATGTGAAGGGTTCTAAGCTTGTGAGCACTCCCCTTGCTGATCACTTTTATTTGTTATCTGAAATGTACCCCAAAACACCTCAAGATCAGAAACAAAATGAAAGGTATTCCCTATTCTTCAGCATTTGGGAGTCTCATGTATGCAATGGTGTGCAATCATTCAAACATTTCTAATGTAGTGGGAGTAGTGAGTAGATTTATGAGAAATCCAAGAAAGACTCGTTGGGAAGCAGGGAAGTGGATACTAAGGTATTTAAAAGGCTCTTCAAACTATGTTTTGTGTTTTGGAGGTACAAATGCATAGTTGCATGATTTTTTTGAATCTGATATGGCTATACTTGGTCAAACAAAGGTCTATAATAGGATATGTGTTCACATTTGTCAGGGCATCGATCAATTGGGTTTCATGGTTGCAACAAGTGGTTGCACTCTCCACTAATAAGGCTGAATATATTGCACTCACTAAAGGTACAAAAGAGATGATTTGGTTGTACCGATTGTTGGGAGAGTTGGGTTTCAAACATGTTTTCACCCTTTTTTGTGATAGAAAAAATGCTATTCATTTGGCAAATAACTCAGCCTTTCATAATCAGAATAAACACATTGATTTGCACTATCATTTCATTTAGAATGTTCTTGAAGAAGGAAAATTGAAAGAGGGGAAAATTAACACAAAGGTCAATTCAAAAGATGCATTGACAAAGATTGTATTAAGGGAAATTTTTGAGTTTTTTCAGACTTCTCTCAGCATTATCAAGATGTGACAATAGGGGAAAGTGGGGGATATCTCTGAGTTTGCAACATACGTTGGAATTCAAGTGGGAGATTGTTGGGTGTTGAAGCCCAATGGTCACCTTATCTGTTGGTTATTTTCCCCCCCAAATGATGTCTCTTGACTTTCTATGCTATTTGTAATTATTTATTACGGATAAGACATTATTATTGTATTGTATCATGTTGTTGCAATCAACTATGGTGATATGTGTATCTAGAAACAAAGAATAATAAAATTTCCTTGCTTCAAAAGTAGACATAGCCAATTTTATGGTGAACCACTATAAATTTGAGTCTTCATGTTATTACTTCTTTTTGTTTTAAATTTAAATTTTTGCAATCTATTTGTCTTTTTATCTGCAATTAGTTTATCAACAAAGATGTGGTTTGTAAGAATGTTTTTCATTTATGAATAAAATTCCATATGGTTGATCCCTTTGGAGGGTTGGAAAAGGTAAATATTCAAGTTGGTTCCAGCTCATCCAAACACTTTTCTCATAGGAACTTGCTCCATAATGCCTTAGGTTGTTGGAAGATTCTCCAAAGATAATTTTTCTCCTAATGCCAAATTATGGATTTGCATGTCTTGAATATTGGAACCACCATTCACTTTTTTATTTTTTATTGTATCACATGCAAGTAACAAGAATTGACTCTTCTCATTCACACCTTCCTATAAAAACTTCCTCTATTGAGAAACCATATTTTGTAGATCTCATCTCAATAAATTTAGTCAAGAAAGCATATAAATTTGGATTACTGAGATAACATATTGGATCGTCATTAACTTACCAACCAACATTAGTGAGTGACCTTTCCAATTATCTATTCTTTTCGCACATTTATTAGTTGTAGCTTTCTAGTGATCTCCATTTACTACTATAGTGAATAATGAGATTCTCATATAAGTTGATTGTAACTTCTCAATTGTGAAAGCAATAACACTAGAAATTATATGTTGCATTGCTTTCAAAGTATTAGAAAAGAAACTGTTGGATCTTTCATTATTTATTACCCACCCTAAAGCCTTTGAGTAATATAGCAAGGTTTTGTCAATGCATTGTGTTTATTTTATTGTTGGGGCTCCATAAAGCTGAGTGTCATCCACAAACATTTGTGAGTGAAATCTAGAAAGTTATGCAAAACTTTAATTCCTTCCTATTGAGATGCTAAAGTATTCCTTTGAATTTCCCTACTTAAAGCCTCTACTAAAATGACAAAGAGAAAGGGGATAATGATTCCCCCTGCCTTAGTCTGGATTACTATTTTGAAAGAAACCACACTGGGGTCTATTGATCATCACTGAGAACCTTGGAGTGGAGATGCAACTATAGATCCAATCAATCCACTTTTTGTCGAAAATAATTTTTTTGATTACTTTGAGAAGAAATATCTAATTGAATTTTTCGTAAGCCTTACATCTAGTTTCAAAATTATCCCTTTTAAATTTAACTTTCTTATTGAGTACATAACCTTGTGGGTGATGATTATCCCATCTATTATGTTCCTACCTAACACAAATCAGCTTTATTCTTGTGAGATCAATTTTGGAAATATAGATTTGAGCCCATTGCCCATCACTTTTTATATGATTTTATATATTGCATTTCATAAAGAGATATGCCTATAATCTAAAAATGAATTGCATTTTTCTTTCTTTGGGATAAGATTAATATTTGTGTTTTTGAGATCTTTCAACATAGTTTTATTTTTCCTTGATTCTTCCACCAACTTCCAAACCTCATTCCCCATAAAATCACAACATACTTGGAATAAAATTGTTGAAAATCCATCATGACTTGGGGATTTTTTAGTTTTAGATCAAAGGAAACCTTTTTTACTTCCTCTAAAGTGGTCGGCCTCAATAGGAAACCATTTTATTCTTTTGAGATGATCAAAGGAATCTTATCCAAAAAAATTAGATGTAACATGTCTACATTCCCATCACCAACAGTAAGTGACATAAAATGGTTCATACCCAACCTCTGAATCTCTGAGTTGTCAGTTGTGATGAAACCATCAATTCTTTTGATTTGTGATATTTTATTGATTCGTTGTTTTATGAAAAAATTAGCATTTTGGTCCCTTTCAACCAACCATGTTTCTCTTGATTTGGATCTCTAGTATGATTCCTCTCAAGCAAGGATTCATTGATATTATGCCATCAAAAATTTCTCTTGATTGTACTAGATTTGATTCACTCCTACTCTCATCGTTGTTTGACTTTGAGCAGCCAACTCATCTTCAATCCTTATTTTTTTCGATGAAAATGTTTCCAAATACTTCCTTGTTCCAGATCTTTAAATTTTCTTTGAGTCTTTTAAGTTTCCTGGAAAAAATATACATTTTCTTGCCATGTTCTCCAATTGGTTCTTCCCACCATAATTTTATTTGGGGAAGTAGATTCAGATGTCTTAACCACATCCTTTCAAATTGAAATTGTGACTTTGTACATGTATTTTTTTTTGTAATCATTATTTAGTATTTATAATACTCATAAATATATTTGAAATAAATAATATCATATGGAATTTAATGGATTTTTTTTTTTTTATAATTTTTTTATTGAATAATTTCCTATACAAAAAATACTTTAATAAATACAAAAACAAATCCATAAATCTACATATAAACAATTCAATTATAATATATAGAATTATCTTTAAAAAATTGATGCAATTATATTAATGATAATATCTGTTAAAGAAATAAACTAAATATAATAAAAATATAAAATAATCAACTATTGTTCATAATAAAATTATAATTTTAAACTTTAAATGGAACTTTATATATAATAATAAATAAATACAAGGGCGACCATTTGGTGAAATGGTGGGGCTTTTTGCTTGTAGAGCCAACAACTAGTGTTCAAACCTCGTAGGGTCCCTCTCTACCATGTCAACAATGTAGTTTGCTTACCTTGGTGCTAGGTGAAGGGTCCTTGGTGAAGTGGTGGGGCTTCTTGCTTGGAGTGCCAACAACCAAGGCCCACACCTTAATATCTTTCTATTAGGGGTGATCCTTTGGTGAAATGGTGGGGCTTATTTCTTGTAGAGCCAACAACCAAGGTTCAAACATCACATGGTCACTATCTACTATGTAAACAATGGATTTTTTTACCTTAGTGTTAGGGGGAGGCTCCTTGGTGAAGTTATGGGTATTCTTTCTTGTAATTCCAACAACCAAGGCCCAAACATTAATATATTTTTAAGAGGGGCGCCCTATTGGTGAAATGGTGGGGCTTCTTGCATGTAAAGCCAATAATTAAGGTTCAAACATCATGGGGTCACTCTCTACCATGCCAAAAATGGAGTTTGCTTACCCTAGTGTTAAGGGGAGGCTCCTTGGTCAAGTGGTGGGGCTTCTTGCCTATAGTGCCAACAACCAAGGCCCAAACCTTTTTTTTTTTAATTTTCATTTTTCTTCACTTGCCTTCCTCCCTCTATTTTAAAATCTATTGACTTCAATATTTTTGAATTTTTCACTTAGCCCACAATTTTTTTCTTTATCAATGCTTGATAGTTATTATAATTATATTATAATAGAAGAGAAAAAATGTGAAATTTAGGAGGGGATGTGCAAGAGGTGGTGGTTGTGGGTGTGGAGGATGGAAAGCAAAAGGAGTTGGATGTGCCTTCTTAGGGGGAATATTTTTTTTCGACCCCCTATCACAAATCTTTCACCACCATTGATTTAACAAATGAAGAGGAGGAAGAGAGAAATTTTGGATGGGATGGAAATAATTGCTAGGGATGTAGGCCCTAGACTTGGTTGATGTCAGATCAGGTCATGGATTTCTAAATATTGTAGCTCAGTAGAGATTGTCAAAATTCTTCCCAAAGGGTTTTTAATAAACAATTTTCCATTCAGAGGAGGCGTGAGAGGAGATTCTATAACAAAGTCTCTGGAAAATTGATGGTTCTCCTTTGTACATGCAGAAGTGGTGCCTTAATTTTTATGTAGCAAGACATGAGCCTTACAATGCGCTGGTTTGGATCCAACTCTATAATCTCCCACTTGAATATTGGGCTGAGGATTGATTGTTGAAAATTGGGCACTCACTCAGACGTTTGGAAAATGTAGATATAGGTATAATTGAAGGTGACTCATACATGTATGCTAGGATAAAAATTGTTGTAGTTAGGAGGATCTTGAATGAAATATTACTCTATATGGATGGTGAACATTGGATCCAATAGGTTGAGGTCAAGGAAGAAAAATATTACTATTCTAGGTGTCATAGCAAGGATCGTGGGGTGGAGAACTATAGACAAGTGGTGAGGTCATAGAAGGAATGGAGGGCAAAGGTCGGTAGCAAACCATTGACTTTCCAATTGGGGAAAAAGAGGTTAGTTGGTGGGGATCAGACCTCTAAGGTGTATCTAGATGTCGAGGTGTAGGGCCTCTAATATAGAGTAGGGTGGTTGTCTTCAAACTAACTCAATCCAATAGACCTTGTAGTTCTAGAACCCAAATTTGATGGGTTTCACTCACAATCTCACCATTCTCCTGCCAAGATGGTAAATGGGATTTTCTTAACATAATTTCACACCAGACCTCATACCTAGAATATGAGCATAGATTTGAGTACCCTTTTTGACCCTACTCAATATATCAATAAATCAAGTGGGGTTGTTTTGTAACACAATGATAAAAAATCTTCTACTACGCTTGACAAAGGCCTAATTAGGCTTGTGTAGATAGGTCACTACAAGATTTATGATATCTAGGATTCCAATCTTCAAACCAAGACTCCAAACATTCCAAATTGTGTCTACCTCAATATTTCCAACCACCACAAACCATTGAGTAGAGGTTTTCCTACAAACCCTAATTTCTATGCTTTTATCTTGCCCAAAACATGAGGTTTCCACCCTAGGGAAGTAACAAGTCTTCACCAAATCTCATCCCTTGCTCTTGAAAACATATTTAACACAAAAAAAACCTAATTACTTCTATTCCACTGGTTCTCAGTCCATTTTACTGGTGGAATGGTTCAAAACTTCATTTTCTTCACTCAAAACACTAAAACCTAGGGTTTCAGAGCAATTTTCAGAAAAAAGGGTCTAACTCACACAAAATTTACTGAAATCAAATGAAACAAGATTCAAATGATATATATTACACTCCACCAATACCAATACACCAATTTTCACTCCTAGGCTGTACCGGGCCATACCAATTGTTCTAGCAGCAAATTTAAGCCTTGAAACACAAAAAAAAAGTGTTTTGATATTCAAATTCAAAATTATAACTTTAGAACTCTTCCTCTACCTTTACAAGGATTATTTAATATTTTTCAACCAAAAAAACCAACTACAACTACCTTTCAAATCCCTTGACCATTCAACTTCCTTAAAACTCAAAAATGCAAAAGTTTCTTGGCAATTTTTGCAACTTTATAAATTTTACCAAATTAACTTCAAAATGACTCCAAAACACCTAATAACCTGAATTGACTCCAAAAACATAAAAAATGGTCTTGAAATACTTTATTACACCAACAAAATGACTCAACTAGACCAAAATACCAATATTCAACAGAGTTTCCCATGAACACCTTGGTGCCCTGCACCATACTCCCCGGGAAAAATTAAATCAAGTCCCCTTGAGGATAGTGTTGTAATAGTAGATTCAGTTTTGTTCCTATCATTCTCTGACCTCCAAGTGAAATATCCATTTGGAAATCCCTTCCAATGAACCAAATACTGAAAATAGGCATTATATTTTGTCTTTTACTGGTTCTTCACTTGAGAATGTTGTTCTCAACTTGATAGATGATCTTTGATTCCTCCCTCATCTAAGAATGTTGTTAAATCTATTTATTCATCTAAAACCACATATTCTTATTCCTTGTAATGTACTTCCTTCCTCTTCACTTTAATGGTGTACTTGGACTTTTCCACATCCCTTTGCAACTTATCCTTGACCACTTCACCTTTACCTTTCATCTCTTCCATCTGCTATTATGATTTGATAGAAATAAAATGGCCACTATCCCCCTCTGAAAGCAATGAATTAAACACACCTTATATCATCATATCAACATACCCCTTAATCCAATATTGAATTCCAAGAATCAATTCATCCTTGACCTTCAAAAAAATAGATCTTGACACCAACTCAATATCATTTCCCTCCAAAGTCAAATCATCACATTAGGTTTCATGGTTTTTTCTTTGTCCTTCTCTTTCAATGGTGTAAAAGTATAGGAAACTCCACCTTTGTCTATCTCATAGTTATTCCTTCTCCCATTATACATAGCATGCCTACCAAATTTCCAAGGCCTCCCTAGCAGAAAATGGCATACATCCATAGGAAATATGTCATATAAAATTATTTCCTTATATCCTCCAATGTTAAATTCCACCCAACTTTGTTCATTTACCAAAACATATTGATCCTCATTCAACCAAGAAAATTTATAAGGAGTATTATTTGGTATTCTAGGAAACTTAAGTTTATCCACCATCTCAACTGAAATCATATTATCTATGCTTCCTAAATCAATTACAACTTTGCATACCTTACCCAAGCACTTAAAATTTTTCTTGAAAAGAGTCTTCCTTTGTGGTGGACCCTTCTCCTATGATGCCTTAATGAGAGTTCTCCTTACCATGAGCGATTCTCCAACTTCTAGAGCAACATGTTGTGATGGAGATTTTAGACTCTCATTGTCCTCTTCTTGCACCAGTTGAGTCCTCCTTTCTTCTCCATGTTAAGTAGAGGTCTGACCTTCATTAAATTACCATGATTGATGCCCAAAATTGTTGCATTAATAGCACCTTCCTATGAATCCACTAGTGCCTCTTCCTTGACCTCCAAATCTGCCTCTAAAGCTTGATCTTCCTCCTCTAAATCCACCTCTCTAATCAGCAACTTGGGTTCGGAATTTGTTTGTATCTTCTTGAATTTCATGTGGCTGCCTTGGAGTATACAATGAGCCTCTTCCTCTAGTATTGCTACCTCTACCCCTAGTTTGTTTTTCTTTCCTTCTCTTTAGCGTTTCTTCAACCCTAATTGCCATTTGATAGCATTCCTCAACTGTTCTTGGATTTGTAAAAGTTAACTCATCTTGAATGTTGAATCTTAACCCACCAAGATATCTATCCACCTTATCCACATCATTCTCCATGCGACTTTATCTTATACTTAGCTTATAAAACTCATCAATGTAGGTTTTAACATCCACCTCTCTTTGTTTCAAACCTTGAAGTTTCTTGTACATTTGAATTGCATGATCTGACAGTAAGAAATTTTGTGTAAACTTAGCCACCATTCTATCCCAAGAGACTATTTTTGACTTACCTTTATTCCTCCTTTCAGTCTACTCATAACCCCACCATAATATGACATGACCCTTCAATTTTGTTTTTTCAACCTTTACCTTTTGCTCCTTAGGTACAACTTCACATTCAAAATATTTTTCAAGTGTTGCAATCCAATCCAAAAGATATTCCTCATTCAAATTACCTCCATACATAAGTAAATCAATCTTTACCTTGTGTTTATCTTCCTTGATTGCTCTCAGTAGCTTGGACATCCTTTTCTCATCAAGATCCAACTCTTCTTCTTGAGTCTCTTCTCATGGATTCTCCATTTCCCCTTCCTCTTCACTGTCACTCTCTTAACTAGTGACTATACCTCTTCTCTGACCTATTTCCATAGATTCTAGCCTTGGTACCATAATATCTTGGATTTCCTTCAATCTCGTAATATCTCTTTCAGTCCTCTCTTCCATCTCAATCATTTTCTTAGCCATGGTGTTTCTTTTTTGAGGCATCTTGCTTTCTTTTTCACTTCAAATTTTCCCTCTTATAGACCTACCTATTCTTTGATACAAATTTTATGAAAATAATGGTGGTTGTATTCAAACTAACTCAATCCATCATACCTTTCAATTCTAGGACCCAAATTTGATGGGTTTCACTCACAATCTCACCATTCTCTTGGTAGGACAACGAATGGGGTTTTCCTGACATAATCTTCACACCAAATATCATCCCCAAAATATAAGCACAAATTTAAATACCTTTTTTGACCCTACTCAACATATCAATAAATCAAGTGTGGTTGTTTTGTAACACAATGATAAAAAATATACTGCTACACTTGACAAAGGCCTAATTAGGCTTGTGTAGATAGGTCACTACAAGGTTTTTGATCTCCAAGATTCCAATATTCAAACCAAGACTCAAAACATGCCAAATTGTGTCTACCTCAACATTTAAAATCACCCCAAATCATTTCTCAAAGGTTTTCCTACAAGCCCTAATTTCTGCACTTCTATCTTGCCCAAAACATGAGGTTTCCACCCTAGGGAAGCAACAAGTCTTCACCAAATCTTATCCCCTAATCTTGAAAACATATTTAACACAAAAAACCACCTAACTAATATCATTCCACCGGTTCTCAATCCATTTCAATAGTGGAATGGTTCAAAATTGCATTTTCTTCACTCAAAACACTAAAACCTAGGGTTTCAAAGCAGTTTTTAGAAAAAAGGGTCTAACTCACACAAAATTTAATGAAATTACATGAAATAAGATTCAAATGATATATATTTCACTCCTTCACAAATCCCAATACACCAATGCTCACTCCTAGGTCGTACCAGGCCGTACTGGTTGTTGTAGTAGAAAATTTAAGCCTTGAAAAACAAAAAAATAGTTTTTTGATATTCAAATTAAAAATTACAACTTTCAAATTCTTCCTCAGACTTTGCAAGGCTTATTTAATATTTTTCAACCAAAACAACTTACTATAACTACCTTTCAAATCCCTTGATCATTCAACTTCCTTAAAACTCAACTTTACAAATTTTACCAAATTAAATTCAAAATGACTCCAAACCACCTAATAACCTAATTTGACTCCAAAAACATAGAAAATGGTCTTGAAAGACCTTATTACACCAAAAAAATGACTTAGCTAGAACAAAATACCAACATTCAACAAATTTTCCCATGAACACCTTGGTGCCCTACATCAGCCTCCTTGGCTCCTTGTCCTGGTTGGTTCTCCATGACTCAGATTTGACCCCTTCGGTGCCTAGGAATGTTGTAATATCATAGGAAACCCCTCATTTGGTGTTATTTTGTTATGAGGTGGATAAATTTGTACCTCTGATTCCACCAATCAAGTTGGTGTGATCTCCCCTCGCTCAAATTATGGATGCCACGACTCATCATGCGAGTGTTGGTGTGGATTTATCAGTGGCTACTATTGAAATAGATCCCCTCAGGGTTGATGAGGCTAATACTAATCTAGTGGATCTAGAATCAGAGGCTAATGAATTAGATATAATTGACCCAAGAGTGATTAGCTAATCAACTGGTCAGTTTTTGGACAAGGGGAAGGGTTGAAGGTCAAGGAAACAAAAAAGGGAAGAGGCTATTGTTGAGTTGGGTTTACCTAGAATAAAGAAGTTTTTGAAAACCAAGGGAGCCACTACCTTCCTTAGGAAGCCATGAAAATTATAACATGGAATTTTAGGGGCCTAATAGCCCCTAACAAGTAGCACTTAGTCAATTGCCATTTAGACAAGCTAGTAGTAGATACAATGATTCTACAAGAGACTAAGATAAGTTTAGAGGAAGGAAAGAAGTTCATGTAGTATTTTTGAAGGTGGGCGGGATTCTTTTCAAATGCGGATGGTTTGGCCAGAGGACTGGGTACTTCATTTAAAATTTTGATGGTTCTACCAGAGGACTAGGTATTCTCTGGAAGACAAATACAACTGATGTCAAAATTCAGGTGGTTCATACCATTAGATGCAGTGCATGGTGAGGTTTCATCTGGTCAACATGGACTTTTCACTTTTTATGTGTTTGGTCCTACCGAAATGTTGACAAGGAATATGTCTAGAATAAAATCAAATCAAGGTTTGTGGGAATGGATGATAAAATGGCAGTCTTGGGTGGGTAATTTAATGCAATCTTGGATCTAAAGAAGAAAAGTGGGGGCCTTTTGAAAGAAAACAAAGGCATGCTCAATTTTTTCTCTTTCATCTCAGAGCTTAGGGTGGTGGATAGTGTGCCAAATAATGGAGTATTCACATGGATGAATAGGAGGGATGGTTTTATGGGCCTTGTAGAATGGTTGGATAGATTCTTCACTAGAGAAGGGTGGTTGGGTGACATGTTTAGGTGTTGCTTGAGAATTTTACAAGTGGCTAGCTCTGACCACTTCCCTATTCAATTGGAAATGTGCTTGAATGAGAATCCGAGAAAGGGGCATTTCAAATTTGAGTCCATGTGGTGGATCAATGAGCACCTTTTAAAATCATTGGAGGAATGGTGAAGGGAGGGGAACACTTGTGAAGGGACTATCAACTTTTTTTTATGCACAAATTGTCATACATTAAATAAAAGCTAAAATTTTCGAACAAAGAATCCTTCAAGGATATGTTTGTGGAGAAGGAGTTGGTGGATCTTGAGTTGGTAAATTTAAATGAGAGAATAATCCATTTTAGGATGAATGTTGTTGATTACCAGAAGGAAAAAGAATTGAAATCAAAACATTTGGAGCTACTAGTAAGAGAGGAAGTGTTTTGGTGTGACAAGTCTTGTGAACTATGGCTTTAGGAGGGCAATGCCAACACTAATTTTTTTCACAACTCATCTAGAGATCAAAGGGAGTGGAACTTGATATAAGAAATCAAGTGTACTAATGGGTCTATAGCCAATGAGTGGGTAAAGATAGAATCAGAAGCGGTGTATTTTTTCAAATCCTTATTGGCAACAAAATCAAATCCTTTGGGGGCTCGCAATTGGCCAATTTTGGAGCCCCGAGTTAGATAGTCTAACAATTATTTTTTTTAGAAATGTTGGCATTTCATTGTCCTGACATCTGGTTGCTAGTAGAAGATTTTCATGGGAAGAATTTTTTTATCAAATATGTGAATAATACTACAATTTCACTAATCCACCAGTAGAAAAATAATAATAAATGACTAAAAAAATATTAAAAAATGCATATATGTGACTAAGCTTAGTCATGTGAACATTAGTAGCTTATTGTGAATCATTTATAACATGAACAAATTCATGACTAAAACATTTTTAGTCATTTATTGGTTTTTTTGATTGATCAATTTGGTAATATATTTAGTTTTTAATTTAGTCATGGATTTTTGTTAACTAGTCATTTATTTAGTCATGGTATTCATTTATTTAGTCATGGTAGTCATTTATTTATTCATGGTAGTCATTTATTTAGTTATGTTAGTCATTCATTTAGTCATTGTAGTAATTTATTTAGTCACGGTGGTCATTTATTTTAGTCATGGTAGTCATCTATTTAGTCATGGTTTAGTCATTTATTTAGTCATGGTAGCCATTTATTTAGTCATTTATGAACTAATATTTTTAGATGTGTATGTAAACTCCTATGTTTGGAGAATGTTGTTGTTGGAGTATAGAATCAATGAGAGGGGGGTGAATAAGTTATTCAAGTTAAAAATCAAATATAACTTAATTCATCCTCACAAATTTATGCATATAAACTTAAAGTATCATAGATATTCAAATGTTGAGAGAAGCACCATGCAATGAAGACTAAAATGCTTGAACAAATATGATTTATTAGACACAAACATATCACAAATCAACAGGAGCCACAATATAGTATTTATGAGTGGAAAACCCTATACAAGGAGAAAAAACCACTCTAAAAATTTACTTCATTAAGCCTTACTAGAAAATCAAAACCTCATTGGTTACATTCAATGTCTCACTGACAACTACCTCACTAGCAAAGCAAAACCTCACTGGTTATAGCCTCACTAGCTAAATAGAAATCTCACCAATTTAAGCCTCACTAGCAAGTCAAAACATATAAATGATGTGCCTCACTAGCAACTTTTCTCGCTGACTATTTTACATCATTTATTGAAAGATTCAAAAAGGAATAAAAATAGAGAAAAACTTTGTATCAATGAATTTATTTTCTTGAAAGTTTCATTTGGATTTGAAACTCAAGAACCTTTACTTCTTAACCTACAACACAATGAATACTATAAGATTTGTTTCTCCTTATTCAAGAAAACATCCATCTCATCTCATGCACTATTAAACAGTGAATTTGTATTAGATAATTTCATTTGCACTTCATTTCTTGAGTATTTCAATTAGATTTTAAAATCAAGAAAGCTTTCATCTTTTTAACATTTTAACACTATGCTCATCACTTTTTCATAGTGATCAAGAAGCCCTATATTGAATTTCATCAAACTTCTAGTGTGTTCATGTTGGTTGATCACACAACCCATATTTGTAACTTTTTCAAATGCTATCATAACTGGAAAACCATCAAACACAATTCCATAACTACATACAACCAATTTCAAATACCTGTCACCACAAACCATTGGAAAATAGTATTGAAACATTGCTAGGTCGGAATGCCCTAGGTGTAGTCGACAACCAATATACATTAGACCCTCTGAAACAAAAACTAGACAACAATAAACCCTTGAAACAATATGCAATAAACCCTAAGCAACACAAAACTACGTTCAAAGCCATAAAGTCAGTTTTGCATACCTTTTCTCGAAAAGGGAAAAAAAACTAGGGTTTAGGGTTTTTAAGAGTCTTACCAATCAAAAAATTGATTCAAAATTTACCATAGATTGGTCGACAACTTCTGAAGACTATCCCTTTTGAGCTACCATTATTACACTCTTAGCATTCTCACATCAATATCACCATGACCCCTTAGAAAGAGTGAGAAGCTTCATGCCCTAATACAATAGTGAGCAACCACAACTTTCATAGTAAAACCAAACTTTGTGCCCTATCGAAATGATAAGAAAACTAGATATTATGCCTCTATCATTGAAATAATCTTGTCAAAGCCCAACATGGATGAGTTTAGAGAGACTACTAGTACTGACCCATTTCCCACAATGCATCCAATGCCAAGACTATTCAGAGACTGCAAAAGAGCCCCTGCAAAAGTGATAAAGGGTGGAGCCAGTAATTTTAGAGTGAGGATCATTATAGAGTTGGATAAAAAATGAATGAATAAAATTAGGTGCCCATTTTGAAATGTACGTGACAATTAAATTCAATGTGTTTAAATGAGTTTTAGTCGTTCATCATTTTTCGCCTTTTTTTGGCTATTTTAATCTCAGTCATTCATCATTTTCTACCATTTTTTCAATTGTTTTTCATGTTTCCCTCCAAACTTGTCCTCACTTATTGACCATTCATCCTCCAATTTGGCGAGTTGCAGCCTGAAAATATGGTTTCAGTGAGGGTTTAAGAGTATGTTTATTAAAATAAAAATTATGACAAAAATGAGCACATCTATCTTTTAACATTATGTTATTAGTTTATATTAAAGATATTAATATTTTAATATTTTAATTTAATTAATGAAAACTTCTTTAAATATCTTAATATTTTTTATATTAAATATTTAAATATTTTTATATTGAAATAGAATTTTTAAAATTTTATTATATTTTTAAAACTCATATGCGTATATATAAATAAATAATCCTTTATTCTACGTAATTAATTTATATTAAACTTTATATAATAAAAAAATAATTACAAATATATAATTATATTGTTAATTATTATTATATATTATATATAAATTTTTATAAGTATTAATTAATAACTATTATATTCTTATTTAATACAAAATATAACTAATATATTATATATTATATATAATATAGATTAAATTATATAAATATATATAATATAATTATATTTATAAATATATAATAGTGTATATAGGTTATATTATTTAAGTTACTACTATTATACTAAATAAGAATACAATAGAATCAAAATAGCATATATTTCTATATAGATCAAATTAAATTAATTTTTGGGGCGGTGGGCCTAGCTAGATTGGCTAAAGCATCCTATTGCAGAAAATAGGTCATGAAGTCTAGTTTCCCCACTATCCCCATGGTACGAGAGGGCGTGTAATACCCCTCCATTTTGCTTCTCGTTTGGTTTGTTTTATGCTATGTTTGGTTGCAGTTACTTTGAGACTGGATACATTTTGTTATAATGTTTTGATCACTACTATTGAGTGACAACTATTATTGTGGGATGTGGTTATCTGATTATTGTTTCACATGCATTATGGATTAATGATGTTGTAGAGTTAACATGAGATGTTATAATGATATTATTGGATTATGATGGAAGTGTCAGTTTCAATGAGTGTATGGGTGAAGAGGACGAGTTCACATCACTCACTTGCGAACGCCCTACAAATCAATAATTTCTTCTTCACGGTGTGTATTATATGCTGGATATATTGTATGATGTTGTTTACTTGGTTGCAGGATTGCAGGTACATGACATCGACTCCACCTGGTTTCACAGATTTGAACGTGTCGATCCAACGGTTAAGTTGAATGGGAGATAGTAGCTAGGTAATATGTGTCAAGTTTACACCCTAGCCTTAGTGTGTCGTCAGTTGTGTGTGTCAAGTTATTGTCTATTTTGTTTTAATGTTATTTAATTTTGAAGGATTATTGATTTGGAAATAGATATTTAGAATAATTGCATTTAAATCATGTTGATGGTTATTTAATTTAAATAATGCAATGTGGATAAAAGTTTATATTTAAATTAATTAATTATATTTAATTTATTTAATTAATTAAATTTAATCCAAGGGGGTTGAGTTTAGTTATTAAATAATTAAATTAATTAATTAAACGTGATGCAAGAGAATGAAAGGAAATAAAAAAATTAAAATTAAATTTGGAATTTAATTTCAATGTGTGGGAATTAAATTAGAAATTGTAATTAAATGTTTATTTGGGAAATTAGTTGCAACTTTGGAAATTAATTTATTATTTGAAATTGCATTTTAAATTGAAAGTGGGTTTTCGAAAAGTGAAATTGAAATTGAAATTTGAAATTGAAATTGAAATATCTAATTTGCATGTAATGTGAATTAGGGTTGTAAATATTGAAATTGAAATGGAAATACCTAATTTGCATGTAATGTGAATTAGGGTTGTATTAGATATTTTTGATTTATAAAGAATAAATGTTTTAATTTTAGGGCAGAAAGTTTTTAGAAAAATACATTTTTATAGCAGGAAAGAAATTTTGGAAAATTTGCATAAGGGTTTGAAGAAAGTTTGATTGTAGAATTGATTGAAGGAAAAATTGTTTGCATTTGTTGGATTTTGGATTGGATTCATTGGAGGATTGAATGATTGAAGGAAAAATTGTTTGCATTTGTTGGATTTTGGATTGGATTCATTGGAGGATTGAAATCAAACATAGAGATTGAACAATGCATTTAGAATGTTTTTAGAAAATGAAACATTCTGTTTATTATTAAAAAACGGATTTTAAAATCTACAGTATAGTTATATTTTTTCATGGTAAAATAGTCTGGTTGCATCGCCTATAACTCTATTTACACAAACTGGGTTGTCAGGAAAATTAGAGGGTTTTTTTATTTTGAACTTTTCTTATCTCTGTCAAAAACTCGTAAATACCCAGATCGTAGTTTTTGAGTTATGCTTGAAACATGAGACTACTATTAAGTTATTTTCCCATGGCTGCTCTGAAAATAAAATAATAATAAATTGATATTTATAAATATTAATATTTTATGTATTGTTATTATAATATTAAAATATTATTTAATAATATTTTATATTATAATATATAATATTAAAGTATTATATTTATTTATATTATTTTAAATAAAATTTGTATATTAGATTAGTGGAATTAAAATTATAAACGTATGGGAGATTATTGTTTATTTTAAAATGGCATGTTAAAATTTAATTGAAAGAGTTAAATATTTGATTTAAAGAATACATAATTTAAAATTTAATTGTGAGAAACAATATGTTATTATATTAAAGTGACTGAATGTTTTAAATAGAAAATTGAATGAGACGTAAGATTTGGTTAGGAAATGGAAAGAGTTTACTTGCATGGATTTGTGTCGATTTAAAAGTAAATTAAGAAGTTGTTTTATTGATGAGGCAATCAATTATGTTATTTATTAATTTCTATTTAGATTAATTGAATCATTGTGATTGGATTATGAAAGAGATATGGATTTAGTATATCCAAAAGTAGTATCTTCCTCTTGATTATCTTAAAGGATTTAATTCTCTGTATTCAGTAAAGGGAAGTAAGTTTAATAGTTTTGGATTTCCAATAATGAAAAGGGAAATAGAGGTTATGATTATTTTAGATGATCTAGCTATCATGTCTTTGACTTTTTCAACACTACCTATTGAATAAGTATGGATTTAGGAAATCCAAATATTATATTTGGTTGATGACTTGAATGCTTTTGTTGCTATGTCGTCAAGTTGCATTGTTGGTTTTTGGATTTAGTGTTAGTCCTAAATTATAAGTCTTCTAGAAGAACTTAGAGGATAAGGGTTGTTGAATCTTTATGCCATCCAGTTGATTTCCCTGGGTAGTGCATGGTGTCTTTTCAGTTTTACCCGGTTTTCATGAATGGGGATGTTTGCAACTCCTTGGTTTAGGAGCGGATTATGGGATCTGTGTCTCCTTGTATGGAGTGACCTTGTGATGTGGTTTCATCTTGTTGCCTCCTATGAAAGGAGTGGACTATGTGTTTGTTGCCTCCAAGATGTTTGGAGTGAATTCTATTATGTGTATCCTTCTTGTGTTGGAGTGGTTATGATGCCTAGTTTGTATGCACTTGTGTTTCCCTTGGTGATTGGTTGTGAGTGCATTGTCCATTAGAAGAGTGGCTTTTGTTAGGGGTCAGAGCCTAAAGTGGTAAACCGGGTAACCTTCAAAAGTGAGTTAATCAACTGATAATTAAATTAATGTACTTAGATGATTAGGATGCATTCACATTAATCAAGATAAATTAATCCTCACTCATAGACACAAGGGCTCGTTTAGACTTGGGATGAGTGAGAAGGCCTGGAATGGCAAGATCAACTATCTTGTCCTTGCGAGAGGTAGTTGATTCCTCATGAGTGAGTATGAGTGTCGGGATTCGGTTGAAGCCACCAGGATTACTTGTGTCGGAGCCTATGAAGAATTCCTAGAGGAGATCTCATGACAAACCTTGCGATGACACTCTATCTAGGACAACTGTTGTTAATTGTCTTATATGTATGGTTCTGTGAACATACTTGATCTACTTTATGTCTGGAAGCAATGTGACCTATGTCAGTGATGTGAATGTTGTATTTGAGTTGTACTGAAATTGTACTTATTGATGGCATTTATTTGGTTATGTCAGTTTGAGTCAGTATGAGTCTGCCTTTGGTTAGATGTAGTAGATCTTTGTCCATGTTACTTTGTTACTATCTCCTAGCATGGGGGGTGGGCCTTCAGGTAGCACATTGGTAGGGTGGAACATGCCCCAAAACCGTTGGGTCCCCATCGATCTTTAGTACTTGGTGGCAAGACATCCAGATGGACAGCTCGCGATTCTTGTGGTAATTACTTGCATTGTAATATTTTAACTTGTATAAGTTATTTTATCCCTTTTATATTTATGAGGTGGAAGTTTGTAATTGTAACCTTGAGTACTATTGCCTCATTCTAGGAATGAGTGATGTAAATATTGGTTTAAGATACTGTTTATGAGATTGTATCTTGGTTGATTATCTTATTATGTTATGTGGTATTCTTATGATGTATGATGGTTATTTCATAAAGTTCATAAGGCTATGGTTTATGTAATATGTATGTGTGGGTTTAAAGTAATCCTAACCTTGTAGTCTTAGAGGTTGTTGTTAATTAGTAAGTGAATGCGTATGTTAAATGCACTTTATAAAAAAAAATTGGTTCGCTTATGATCTTAATTGCAACTTCCTTTAAGGTTACTTGGCGGGGCATTACAGGGCGTGTCGCACTAGTGTCATCGATCACGTGAAATTTTTTTACCAGGTGCACTGTAGTTTATAGGGGGATGGATACCTGACCGATTCCTATAGTCTAAAAAAATAAAATAAATTAAATTTATAAAAAAAAAAAAATCATAATTTAGTTGGCCTTTAGATAGGTTAGGAAAAAGAAAACTATATGTATGCTAATATAAAATAAAATTGATAAATATAATTATAATAATATAGACCAAAAATAAATGCTAATATTAATATTGTTACTCATATTGTCTAATTTTTATTTGTGTGACTAATTATTTAGTCATTTTTAGTTGTCGTGACTAAATTTTTTAGTCGCGTAGTCATTTATTTGCTAAATTCTACTAATGATCCCAAAGAAGTCAGTTTGCAAGTCTTTCACGGACTTTTGGTTGATATAGTTATGCAATAATATTTACAAGATAATAGAAAAGATGTTGGAAAATAGGTTGAAGCTCGTGTTAGGTCAGGTGATATCATAAGAGCAGAATGACTTCACCCCCATGAGGGAAATCACTGATAACATAATAACTACCTCCAAAACTCTCCACACGATATCTTTCGATCACTTTAAAGGCATGTTAATCAAGTTGGATATAATTTATACCCTCCATTTTTAAAAATTCTTAGAAAGGTGTGAAACCAGGTTTGGGACCCAAAAACCTAGGTGGGACTCATTCACCCAAGGTTGTGAATGAGTCCCAAATTACTAAATCTGGGGCATCCAACCTGAAAACACTTGAATTGTGATTAGATGTTGATTTGTGTCAAGATCATCTTCAAGAAGATGCATTACATGATTCTTGTGGATGTAAAATAAGGCCAAGTAAAGCATAAAGAGGTCCAATTATTAATGACAACCCTAGAAAAGTGTGAAAGTGTATTACAACACTTTACAACACTCCAAATAAGGTATGATTAAGGTACACTTTGGTTAATTTTTTTTATTAGGTTCAATTAATTAATAAAACCATATAAAAGTGTGAAAGTATATTACAAAAATTCACAACACTTTAGCAAGGTACAAATTAATTTCATTAGTTCACAAGGGCCCAAGACCTAATGTGAGCGTGTTAAACACATTACAACACTAAATCAAGGGATCATTCAACTCAATTTTATAAGGAGGGACCAGAAACATGTGAAAATGTTATCAACGATATTTTTCAACACTACATTTAGCCCCCACTTTAGTGAGAGGATGAACTTTCTTCAAAATCACACTAAAGTAGACAAATGTGCATTAAGAGGGGTCCAAGTTCACCAATGCCAGTAAGATAAAATGACAATGATAAAGAGGGATGATCAAGCCCCTAGGATCAAGATCCCATGGAAAACCATCATAGGCACAAGAGAACATACATGAAAATGATAGAAAGAGCATCACAAAGGCACAAACATACACTGTCAAACACGAAAGAGAAAAGGTAAAATAAAAGGAGCGGATCAAGCTTCGACCATTTGTCCATCGTGATGTGTATTAGATCTAGGATATTTATTTAAAACATGCAATCTCACTCTAAGGAAATGGAACTTTAGGTCATCTGCTAGGTGAGGATCTAAAATAGGTGAGACATATACACACATGGCCAATATGTACTCACACTCACATGTGAGTGGCTAAGGGAAAGTCATGCCTCGATTGGGCTTCCCATCAAACCATACCAAACTTATACCTCCTGATAACTTTAATAAGCTACCACACAAAAATGATTTTCGAGCTTCATGAAGCAAGCAAAACTTCATATGCTTGGAGCTCATGAACAATGAAATTCAAGCTTCATGAGGCAAGAAAATATTTGTATTTTTGGAACTTGTTAAAAAACAAGATGGATCTATAGGCGTGCAAGATGTATTATGCAAGGTGGCTATATAACTGAAAATGACAATGTAGAAATAAGTAATATTTAAAGGAGTATTTCTTAGTTCATACAAACTCTTAACTTAGGGAAAATTGTGCCTAATGTTTCCAAGAGAGGACCAATCAAAGAATAGAAGATTTACAACTTACAGGATGCAGTGTGTCACATCAAGCCACTAAGAGGAATATAATATGCTAAGAGAGATCACACTCTTGAGGGAAATCACACCAAATGTCAATAAAGAATCAAAAAAAAATGCCATGTGGAATAAGAAGATTTCACCATGAACCATGAAAAAGAAAAATGCAAAAGAATAATGCCAATGTATGCCCCCACTTTAAAGAAATTGCTAAACACCATACTATGAGAAATTGCTTTAAAGTCACAAATGAAAAGTGAAAACAATGAGAGCTAACTTGGAAAGCACTATGCCAAGTCATATGTTTCCAAATGAAGCTATGTCATACAAAAGAAAAAAGAGATGGATTTCCCCCAAAATGAAACTCCAAACAAATGAGGGATCTATGGATTTGGGGTCAGTATGTTCTTGTTATAATGTTTTTAGAGAGCTCAAAAATTTCATCATTCCCCAAATACACATAGAACTAGAAGTATGACACAAAGAGAGTGAAGACAAATAAAAACATTTCGAGTCAACATGGAAGAGATATGAATGTCTTGACGCCTTGCATTATCCCCAAAAGGAAAAACACAAGAAAAATGAAAACAAAATATAAAGGAAACGATTTTGGGTCAACATGGAAGAGACATGAGTGTCTTGATGCCTTGTGTCACCCCCAAAAGGAAAACACAAGAAAAATGAAAAAAATAAATAAAGGAAAAATATAAAAGAGTGACTACATATAGAAGAATTAAGGTACAAATAGAGGAATGTCACAAAGAGAGAGAGGACATCAAACAAAACTGTGATCTCCTAAAATGTTAAGTTCCTAATGTGAGATGCTAAAAAAATTAATGATGTAATGAAAAGAACTAACATAAAAGAGGACACCTCAATGATTAGCCTAAGGAGAAGATAAACATAAAAGCAAGATAAAATAGATTGAAATTGGTTATACCTTCATGCTGCTCCTTCCTTGGTTGGCCCTTTGATCCTTGAATACTTGTGTGCTCTTTGGATGACAAGCTAAATTGAATGTGCAAAGTGATGTACAAGATGGGTGAAATTCTAAATGGTATGGTGGATGAGAGCTCAAATAGTAATTTTTCAAGAGTTTGGATAGAAAAATATTGATTCCCAAAATGAGAGAAATGAGGGGGTATTTATACGAAATTTGAATTCTCTAGAGAAGTCAATGGTTGAGATTGATCCAACAAAGCCAAGATGAAGGGCTATGGTGAGTTGAGGACTCACAAGCCCTCACATCTTGACATGTGGAATGTGAGATGGCCTAGGGTGGGGTGATGTGGAAATGAGGTGGAAGAGAATTACATGAAGTGGATAAAGGACAAGTACCTTGTAGGTACTTTGGGGGATGAGAAGATTTCCTCAAAAAGGAATTTCTTGTCCCCAAATGAGCATGAAATTTGAAGAATTTTAGAATTCCTCAAAAATATCCATGGGAAAAGGGGAAGTGGTTGGAGAAATAAATGTGAATTAAAAATTCACATATTTAGGAGAGTTTATTGGATAAAAGAGGGTCTCCAAAAAGCTAGAGATTTGTCGCATGTGGGTGATGTGACAAGTAAAAGGCTCTAGAAGTCCTTGGCACATGTAAAGTGACAAGTCAAGCCTTCTAGAACTTTGCATGGGGATAGGGCAGACCTTGGAAAGATAAAAGTGAATTAAAAATTCACATGGGGAAGAGAGGAGCCTTGGCTGAATAAATGTGAATTAAAAATTCACATGGGAAAGAGAGTCAAGGCCAAGAAAGGCAAGTGGAAAGGTTGACCAGAAAAGGTATCCAAATGTGTCTAATGACTTTGATTAAGGTTGTGCAAACACATGATTATAATACTTAATGAGATATTAAAGGCAAGTGGGAGATTATGGAGGATGTGACACTAATCTTGATTAAGTGGTGCACATCCTAATCATAGATTAATTAATTTAATCCGGATTAAAAGAGGGTTATGGAGAATGTGACAAGGAAAGAGAAAAAGAGGAATTAAAAATTAGTTTTAATCAAAATAAGTCAAATGACTAAATTAAATAAATTGTCCCATTTATTTAATTTAGAGAAGAAATAGTGTAAGGTAAAGTATTTAATTTATTCAATTACATACTTTAGGAAACTTAGGCAAAAAATAAAATAATGATTAAATTAATTATTTAATAAATATTAATGACATAGATGGATAGAGTAGACGATTTTGATCATATAAAAGTGATCAAATTTAGATGTCTACAAAAACATCATGGGGGGTCACATCAAACACATGCAATCACACAAATAAAATTAAAAAAAAAGATTGCAAAAGACTAGTAAGGAAAAATTGAGTCAACCATCTAGTAGGTCATGTGCATACCATTCTTGTTCATTGTATACCGAAGATAGAAAAATAGCCAAAGGGACAATAGAAAGTGTCAAACTAGGGCCATCACCAGGTTCAAATATCTTCTTAGGAGAATTTTCATTGAAGCTCATGGAAGAGGAAAATAATGTGTTCAATTCATCATGCACCTCTTCATCAATTTTAGCAACTTCCTCATTGCCATCTAAGTTAATAACAACAAAAGGTTGAATGATAATGTCTAAGGAAGGGTTCAACTCTTGGTGTGGTTGTGAACTATAATATCTTTTTTTTTTGGTGAAGGGGGAGGCTTGTCATACATTGTGCTAGTCAAGTTTGGATTTGGATTTTCTTTGTTGTTTGATTCATTTAAATTTCAAGCAAGGGAATGACATCTATTCCTATGCTCTCGAGCACCTCTATTTATTTTACTCCTATTTTTAAGCAATGTTTGTGTAGGAGTGGGTTGATCAACCATAGGTTTATTTTCTTCCCTAAGGGGAGGAATGAAAGTAACCACAAGAGGTTTTTCAACCACTTTCTCTTTGACTTTGTAAATTTGTTTTATTCTAAGAGGTGTGATGGGGTTGTTTTCATTGTCTCTTGTTCTTTTGTAGGAAGTAGGTGAATTTTATGTCTTAGGTTGGTTTTGGTCATTTGGAATTTCTTTAGGTTCAATCATGGTTTCATCTAGGATGGTAGGTTCAGTGGTAGGTTGAGGCATATTTTGAAGGGATAATTCTACTATTTTTTTGGCCATGAACTTTTAATAGGATAGGAAAAAGAAGTCTTCTTGTGGTTTTATAGATTATATAGGCTTGGGCCAAAAGAAATCTAAGGAAACATTTTCGCAGGAGGACAAAGAGCTAAAGCCACTATGGTGGATGGTGAAGATTTCATTGTTAAAGGGAAACTTTAAGCATCTATGTATGATTGAAGGGGCTACATTCATGGAGTGAAGCCATGGATAGCCTAGCTTCACACGAAATTGGTCTGACTATGGGATGATGGACAATGAGATATCTAATTTTTTTGGTCCTATTTACAATGGTAAGGTGGTTGATCCCATCATAGGGCAAGAAAAAACATTGTGCATCTTGATCCATTCTTTTGATTTATCATATATGTCTTGATAGAGTTCATGCAGAAGTAAGAATTCTTCGGTGATCACATTCTCTTCACATATGGGATCTATTAATATGCCATTAGTGGGATTATGATAGATATGGTTGGCTATGTAAAGAGGACCATTAGGTTCATGTTTAAGTATATCTTATGAGGAGAAAGTAATCTCAAGAGGATTTTTAGGTCAGCTTTTATGGTGTTGAGTTTTGACCAATGCAACCAAACCATCGATAGGATTTTTTCTTGTTGATTAGTATCCATAGGACTTTGTTGAATTGTATCTATGTTCTCATCATTCGTGTAAACATTCATCACATCATTCTTTGTAGTTTCAATAACTTTGACAAATGAAATATTATGTTTCAACATAGGATTGGTAAAGATTTTAAATTTTTGGTTAGGATGGGTAATTGATTTATTTCATTGATCACTAACACCTCCAATGGAAAAGATCACTGGAATCAATGAGGTCTTGCACAAGATGTTTAAGACACTTACAATGTTTTGTATCGTGTCTATTTTTTCAATGATAATGGAAATAAGCTTTTAATCTAAAATTTGGAGGTAGAGACTTATTAGGATTGGGTGTTTTAATGAGAGGCAATATAATCATTTGTTGTTCTAAAAGTTGGGACATTGTGTTATGGAGGGTATTGGGTAAGGGAGTGAATTGTCTTTTCGGGTCTCCATAGCTAAAGGGTATCATGGTCTTAACAATAACTACTTGGTCATTTTAATTCTAAGTTGTCTATTGAGGGGGATTAAATTGAAGGAAAGATTTGTTTTGTTTTATAAAGGGTTGAGAATTTTTTTGTTTGTGGGTTCGGATTTATCAGAATAGTTAGAGGTGGATTTTGTATCTCGACTACTAACTGAATTTTGATAATCATGGAGGGCAGTACAAAAAGGCATGAAGAAGGGAAATTTCATCATGGCAATATTGTCTTGTATCTTACTTTGAAAATTTTCTATGAAAATATTTTGAAAGTCAGGATCAAGAACCTTGACATCAATTTGGTAATAAAGTGATTGATAGCATGAGAAAGGACTAGTAATATTTTCTTTTTCATTTTTCTTACATCTCATCAAATCGGACAAGGTCATATTAGGAGTCATATGAACTTGGAAATGGTTGAAAAATGCCTCAAAAAGTTCATTGAAAGAATGATTTGATTTATTTAGTAAAGAAGAGAACCATTCCAAGGTAGTATCTTTCAAAGACCTAGGAAAAATCGTAGCCAAGAGTTTATCATCAAGGAAAAATTCACTACATAAAGTGGTATAAGAATTAACATGGTTAGAAGGATCTCCCTTTCCTCTATATTTCTCAAATCTAGACACCTATACACCTTGTGGCATTGGTGTTCACAATATCTCCAAGGACAATTGACTACTTTTGACATAATATGTAGGTGGGACATTTTGATTTTGGTAGATGGTGTAAATTTCTTTTTAAAGGGATGGAATGGTTTGGAAGAGTTGATTTATGAGAGGGTCGTTGCAAGTGTTATGTGATGGAGGAGAGAAAGGTGGGGGGTATATGTGTTCAAGGGACAAGTGAATGGAATTATTATAGGTGGTAAAGTGGTAGAATATATGACATGTGATGCCACAAAGGTACTAGGGATGCTAGCGTAAATACTTAAGGAAGAGATCACATTACTAGTTGGTTACATTTTGGTTATGACTTGAGGGTTGGTATAGGTAGGAAAAGAGGAAATTTTTGTGGGAGGAGTAATTTGAGTTCCTCTTTGGATTGTGACATTACATGTAGGTAAAGGAAAACTAGTGGTTGAGGTGAGGTTTTTTCCAAAGATTTGAGCTATGTTTTTCACAAGGTCAAGTCCATATTTACTTTCAAGAATGCAATGAATGTTATCTATGATATGGATTGTGGTAGTTGAAATGTTGTAGTTTTGAACTTGATGTTGTAGGCTTGCTAAGTCTTCATGAATTTGAATTATTTTTTCTTGTGAAAAATTATCAATCCTTGTTTCAACTTGCATCACAATACTTGAAGGCAAGGAGTTGTTAAGGGTATCATCCATACCCAGTGTACTAGTGTCAATATTAGGAGTGAAAGAGCTATACAACCCAAGATCCACAATGATTATGCTATCATAGGATGACATGATTCTTGAACTTTGTCTCACTACAATATTAGCAATAGGACACAAAATAATCATACAAGGGCTACAAGATGCAAGATGAGTGAAAATGTAATATAATATAAGAAAAATGAAATGATTATAAAAAAAATAATGGAAACTGAAATAGAAAACCACAAACAATAAAAAGGAGCTAAAAAAAAATGTTCTAAATGCTAGAAAATGTAGTGCAAAATCTGCACTGGGACTGATTCACCCAGGGTGGTGAATGAGTCCTAATGGGGAATCTTTTCAATAAATTCAAATATTTTCAATTGATTTTTATGTTGTATGATCTAAATCCTAAGTGAAAATGTACATTTTGTATCATTTTCAATGAAATGAGATGCCGAAATGTAAGCTATATGAACTTTCACTGATGCAAAATTAGAAACCCTAGAATGCCAATTAACTAATGCAAACTCTAATGCAATGTTAATGCAAGAAAGATATAGGATGATAATGGGCTCCAAATCAGAATTATGATGTTCTAAATTTTCAAGTTCTATAACATCAAAAAAAGGGCCCTTAGGCTTTTTTGCACTTGTTTAGCTCCTTCTTGTGGATTTTGGACTTAGTGTTGCCTTGATCTAGTGTTGTGAGGTGTTTTACAAATCCACATTAGGTCTTGGGCCCTTTTAAATCTAATTTAACCTAACTCTGTCCTAATTTAATGTTGTAAAATACATTTATTTACATCTTCACATTAAATTTAGGAGGCTTCTAAATCAAGTGGACCTAATCTAGTGTTGTAATGTGATTTACATATTCACATGGGATTTAGGGCCCTTCTAAGTATAATAAACCTTTTTTTTCCTTAATTTAGTGTTGTAAACTATATCTATTTAAACTTTTAAATTGGATTTTGGGCCTCATTGAATTTATAACATTTGCATCATCATTAATAGGCCCCTAATACCCCATATTATGCATCCCAAGGTATATTTTTGTCAAAGACTTGACAAAATCAACATATAAACTTAATTTATGCATTCCCTAACACTTTAGCCCTCAAAATAACCCTTGTGGAACCCATTTACCACTTTGGATGAATGATTTCCATCTAGGTGGGACTCATTCACCTAGGATGGTGAATGAGTCCCATTTGAGCTATTTTTGAGGTTTGAGTGGGAAAAAGTGGATTTTTAAGTTCAAATTTCTTCAATTTCAGCCTTGGGGATCCAATTAATGATCATGTGAATGTATTTCCTATATAAATGAGCTCTCAAAACAAATTTTCATCATACATTCATATTATCAATTCAAGCACTCAAGGGTTAAGCATTTCAAGTCTTCACAAGGTCATCAAGATAGCCTTCAAGATCATTTCTAAGGCATTCAAGAGCAAGATTATTCATCAATTGTTGTAGCATTTCAATATCCATCATCATGAAAAAGTTATAGTTTCTTTACTTCATGTTCATGTTTCATTATCTTATTTCATCATTTGGTTTAATTACCTAAAAGGGGTTTGACCAAGGCAAACTCCCTTTCCTTAACAATCAACATTTTCTCTCTCTTTCTTTGTGTGATTTTATATATAGGTGATTTTAAGACTTGTATATAATTAAATAATAGGTTACAAGACTATTGGAGTGATTTCCCCATTGCTAAGGTCATAATCCTCATAAAAAGTCACCTGTAGGTCCAAAATTGTTAATCTCAGATTCAGACACTTGGAGAATTAGAAAGATCAAACTAAGAGGAGCAAATAAGAACTTTGAATTTACAAAAAATCCAAACTATAATAATTCACCACAACTGTCGAATGAGTCCCATTTTTGGTTAATTTTGAGATTTTGGCATTTTTCGATACCCTTTTTTGAGAAGCATGTTCCTGTGTAGAAACCCTAATTTGGGACTGGTTCACCCAAGTTGGTGAATGAGTCCTAGTGGGCCAAAATTTTAGATTAGTATAATTTCCAATCTTTATTCAATCCTCTACAAGTTTTTGGGTGCACACTTTCAATTTTGTAGCTTTTTGTTTTGTTTCATGGTCATTTCTAGGTCATTCATTAAAGCATTGCATCAAACTAGGGTTTTGCATTTCATCCTTCATTTCATTTTCTTTCCAAGTCTAAACTTGGAGGTGAACCCATCATTTTATATCATTCAATCCCCTAGAACATTCCATTTTCCATATTTCAATCTCCTTTGCATTGAAATCTCAAGGGTTGTTCTTGAGTGAAATGTGCCCTAGAAGAAAAAGGTGGACCTCTTTCCTTTTAGGTCTAAAACCCTAGAATTCCTAGAGAGAGTCATCCACCCCATTTTTATTTGGGTCATTTTTGGTGGACCTACATTTCAAATACCTTATTTTTTGATTTTGAGTCCATCATCCTAGATTTATCTTGCATTAACTTTGCATTAGGGTTTACATTAGTTAGTTTTCATTCTAGGGTTTCTATTTTTTACATTAGTGAAAGTGCATATAGGTTGCATTTTTGCATATCAAATCATTTAAAATCATCTTAAAAATTCATTTTTATCTTAGAATTACATCATAAAACTAGAAAACATAAAAATCAACGAAAAAATCTTTTTTTTTTGAAAAAAACCCCTACTAGGACTCACTCGCCACCTTGGGCGAATCAGTCCCTTTGCACCTTTGAAACCACCTTTTGCAGCACTGAAAACCTTACTTTTAAGCTTCTATTTTCTACCATTGTTTATATGTTTCAGTTGGTTGACTTTCTATTCTATGCATTTTACAAAATCTATCTTAAATTGGTCAATTTCATGCATTGCTTAATTTCAAATTTGCATTCACAACATTTCATTTTTAGATCATTTCATTACCTTGTTTAAAATCTGAAAATTACATTTCATTCTAGGTCGTAACATTTACATTTTAATTTTTCATAGCTTCTGTTACATTCAAATCATTAGAAGTAGCATAATTTACATTCATGGTAATTATGGATAGAATTAGATTCTTGCAATTTTCATTTTCAACATTAGTTCCTAGTTCCCTTAGATCAAGTTACATTCTACATTCATTAGAAAATGAAAACAAAAAATTAAAAACATCAAAAGAAACAAGTCAAAAAATTCTTAACTTTAGAAAAACCATATCATCCAAGCCCTTTAGTAGTGATGAATTATACATGTTATATGAAGCCCTTAAGGACTTCCTCTCACTAGGATCATCCACAAAAGATTTGACACAAAAGTATGCAAGCATTTAAAATCATGATAATCATAATATTTCTTCTCCTAATACCTCTCCTATTAGTGACAAAGGTATCTCAGTGATAGGAGACACAATCATTGACAATCATGAAATTCTTGTTTGTCCTCCCCCTTGGAAAGATACTATGACACACAAGGTTGAGATCATGACCACTACTTTACCTAGTCTCCTTCATCTCCCAACACTTCCTCTACTTGTGAAAATTCTTTGGTGAATAAGGATACAATCGTGAATGATCATGAAAAACACATTTGTGTGGAGAATATGTTGATATTTGAGAGGTATGATAATCCTACCTCTCCTACTCTAGAGAACATTATAGGACATGGGGATGTAAATGTAGATAATTATGATAACCAAACCTTTTCTTCTCCTAATTACAAATCCTTATTGAGACTCATGAGAATCTTATTCCTCCCTTCTTGATGCCCTTACCATTTTGGAAGACATCTTTGAACAAAAAAGTTCAATCATTGGTAACCATGAAACTCATAGTTATCCTTCTCGTGATGCCTCTCCTATGAGTGATGAAGCTAACTTAGAAAATCCAACCATGAAATGTGATGAACTTATTGTTTTTCACTTTCCTAAAATCTCTCCTACTAGGGTAGATATTATAGCAAAAGAGAATGAGACCTTGGAGAAAAAGGATGGCATTATGGAAAACAATCAAAATTACCCCTCCTAATATCTCTCCTATTGGTGAAGAATATATTAGGGTGTTACAAGACCCAATTGGTGAGAATAATGATGAAAACATTATTAAACAATAAAATCTAACCATTACTTGTGATGAAGTCATTTTATAATAACCAACTTTTGAATGCCAAGAACATTTAGTTTGTAGTTCTCCTAAAAACTCTCCTACTATGGAAGGTATCATGGTACAAGAAAAACAAATTTTTTGAGCTCCTTTAAAGCAATAGTAATGTGTCGTCCTTGGGTGATGGTAAAATATTATACTAGATTTCCCTTTCTTATAAATACATCAAACCAAGATCACTGAGGTTATGCATGTACAAGTGTCCTTTAGATCCCCCTTGACTATTGGACCTCCTACATACCTCGTGGGACATCCTAAGAATCCTTTAATTCTTCATCCACCATCACAACAACCAAAATTTCTAAAGAAACTTATGCTCATCTTAGAACCACCTAAAAGGCAACTTGATAATGATAATGTTTCACATCTATCGAGTTACAATGGTATTGATCACATATATAACAAAGTGTAAACAATCAAGGTCGATAACGAACTTGAAGGAATCATGAAGAAACTTGGGAAAGGATGTGATGCTATAGAACAAGGTATCCATGTCCCTATAAGGACTAATGGTCTTGGTTATTGTCCCTAAAAAAAATCCTTCATTCAATGTCAACTCTATCACAAAAGATTCTTCCAAGACAACTTTAAATTTGATGCATCCAAACTAATAGATATCTCATTAAATATGTATCAAGTTGACACCTTATTTAGTCATCATAATAAATAACTTTATTTGTTGCTCCTTTCCATATAATAGTTGTAGGATCATAGCAAACTCACTAATGCATGTTCTACATTTATTGCAAGGAGCAACATATCATCATCCATTCTAAGCTCACCCTTGTCTTGCACGAAGTGGGGGAAGGGAGTTAGTTAGCCTTATCCTCATATGTAACTTGTTGATGTCTCTTTTGGCTAGTTTATCACCTTTCATGAATATATAAGAGAAATCTAGGGATGTGGATGACATGCCTTAAGTTCGCTTGCATTTGACATACTACATTTTTCATAATGTAGCTTATCGAAAACATATGACTTGGCATAGGTATTTTCGAATAAGATCTCATATCTTTATTCAATTCAAAGAAATTTCTCATAGTAATGGTGTTACCAAATTCTTTCAAGAGGGGGCATACATCAATAACATCTTTTGGAAAAAATTCATGGCATGATTTCTCTTTTCTCTTGTGATGTGTCCTCTTCTTGGTGGTGTTATTGGGTTTGATGTCGTCCAAGAGTGTACGATCTATTGGCATGGAATGATGTGAATGAAACATCCCATGGGAAATGATATGACACTTTGACTTGTCCTCTCTTGGATACATTAGGCTCAATTCTCCCTAAGAAGAAAACCTTACATAAACAAAGCAAAATCCGCTTTAACAAAAAAATTACATGATATTCAAAAGAATTTACAAAAAGCATTATATTGTGGTGCCTTATCAAAGTTATTAGAAGGATAAATTTTGTATGTTTAGTATAATGGGAAGCTGACATATTGACGTGAATTTCTCATTATAGAGTGGGAGCCGACACACTGGAATGACTTTCTCACTAAACCACTTCTTTGGGATAACTCACCTCATAGACGATTTGATGTTTTGTGGCCCCAAAGTGAGCGCATCCTTTCAACTTGGTTTTTCTTTCTTTTAGTTCTTGATATTGCATGATCGTGTATCTTGTTTTTCTGCATAGTATACACCTTGCATGTGTCCTTTTGTGCTTATGTTGGTTTGACTTAGGATCTTGGATCCTAGGGGGCTTGACCACTGCCTTGATCTTTGTCATCCTTTGTCATCTACATTGGTACAATTGGACCCCTCTTGTTTGTCTACTTGAGTGTGAGTTTGAAGTAGGTTCATCCTCTCACTAAATTCGGGGCTAAATGTAACATCAAAAAAAGGGCCCTTAGGCTTTTTCATTCTCGTTTAGCTCCTTCTTATGGATTTTGGACTTAATGTTGCCTTGATCTAGTGTTGTGAGGTGTTTTACACATCCACATTAGGTCTTGGGATATTTTAAAGCTAGTTTAACATAACTTTGTTCTAAATTAATGTTGTAAAATTTATTTATTTACATCTTCACATTAAATTTAGGATGCCTGTAAATCAGGTGGACCTAATTTAGTGTTCTAATGTGTTTTGCACACTCACATGGGATTTAGGGCCTTCTAAGCATAATAAACCTATTTTTCCTTAATTTAGTGTTGTAAAGTGTATTTATTTACACTTTCACATTGGATTTTGGGCCTCATTGCATTTATAACCTTTACATCATCATTAATAGGCCCCTATGACCCCATATTATGCATCCCAATGCATATTTTGTCAAAAACCCAACAAAATCAACATATAAACTTAATTTATGCACTCCCCAACACTTTAGCCCCTAAAATAGCCCCTTTGGGACCCATTCGCTACTTTGGGTGAATGAGTCCCATCCAGGTGGGACTCATTTTCCCAAGATGGCGAATGAGTCCCATTTGAACTATTTTTGAGGTTTGAGTGAGAAAAAGTGGGTTTTTAAGTTCAAATTTCTCTAGTGCTAGCCTTAGGGATCCAATTAATGGTCATGTGAGTGGATTGCCTATATAAATGAGCTCTCAAAACAAAATTTCATCATACATTCATATTATCAAGTCAAGCACTCAAGGGTTAAGCATTTCAAGTCTTCACAAGGTCATTAAGATAGCTTTCAAGATCATTTCTAAGGCATTCAAGAGCAAGATTATTCATTAATTGTTGCATGATTTCAAGATCCATCATCATGTCAAGGTTCTAATTTCATTACTTCATGTTCATGTTTCATTATCTTATTTCATCATTTGGTTTACTTACCTAAAAGGGGCTTGACCAATACAAACCCCCTTTCCTTAACAATCAACATTTTCTCTCTTTCTTTGTGTGATTGCAGATCTAGGTGCTTTGAAGAATTGGAGATCATTGAAGATTATTAGAGTGATTTCCCCATTTCTAAGGTCATAATCCTCATAAAAAGTCACCCACGGGTCTGAAGTTGACAGTTTCTGATTCACACACCTAGAGAAGCAAAAAGAGAAAACTGAGAGGAGCAAATCATAAATTTGAATTTCTAGAAAAGACTAAATGGACTCATTCACGAAAAGTGGTGAATGAGTCACATTTTTGGTCAATTTTGATATTTTGGCATTTTCGGATACCCTTTTTCAAGAAACCTGTTCTTGTGCAGAAACCCTGATCTGGGACTGATTCACCTAGATTGGTGAATGAGTCCCAGTGGGCCAAAATTTTAGAATCAATATAATTTCCAATCTTCATTCAAGCCTCTACAAGTTTCCAAGTGCACACTTTCAGTTTTGTAGCTTTTTGTTTTGTTTCATGGTCATTTCTAGGTCATTCATTAAAGCATTGCCACAAATAATGGTTTTGCATTTCATCCTTCATTGCATTTTCTTTGCAAGTCTAAACTTGGTGGTGAACCCCTAATACTACATAATTCAATCCCCTAGAACATTTCCTTTTCTAAATTTCAATCTCCTTTGCATTGAAATCTCAAGGGTTGTTCTTGAGTGAACCGTGCCCTAGAAGAAAAAGGTGAACCTCTTTCCTTTTAGGTCTAAATCCCTAGAAGTTCTAGAGAGAGTCATCCACCTCATTTTTCTTCGGTTCAAGTTCACCAAAAGGAAAGGTCAAAAATTTTGTGCTTTTCTAGGGTTTAGGACCTAGAATGACAATCTTCACTCTTGCTCATTCAATAACAAAGCTTAGAGATCTCAATGCAAAGGGAGAAAGGGATCTTGTAATAGGGTTGTCTTAGATGTTGAATGTAAAATAATGAGGGGTTCGCCACCAAGTTAAGACTTGAAAAGATAAATGAAATGCAAGATGCAATGTAAGATGTAATGCTAAAATCTAATATGATGTAATGCTTTAGTAAATGACCTAAAGATGCAAATGAAACAAAATAGAAAGTTGTAGGATGAAATGTGTGCACCTAAAGATCTAAAGATGACTGAAAGGAGCTTTGAAATGTTGGAAATTTTAAATTTAACATTGAGTGAGACTCATTCACCAATCTGGGAAAACCAATCCAAAATCTAGGTTTCTGTGTAGGAACAAGAATCCAAAAAATGGGTATCTGAATCTATAAAAATCTAAATTTTGACCTAGACTAGGATTCATTCACTAGAAGCAGAAAATTAGTTTAGTTAGGGTTTTCTAAAACTTTAGGATTTGAATATGTTCTTTGACATGATGCTTGATGCTTGAATAATGCTCTAAAATTCTTAATAATTTGTCCTTGAATGCTCTTGTATGCTCTTGTGAACTCATGAATTATTCTATTATGAATTCTCTCACAAGGGTATGTGCAAGATCATAATGGGCCAAAAAGTGGTGATATGAAAGTGATATGATGGCCCATGTGGCTGATGAATTTTTTTTACCCAGAATTGATGAAACAAAAAGGGTTTTTAAAGGAGATTCTCAGCTTTCCACCAATATAAATTATGCTTTAATTTGAATTACAACTAAAGTCCGGATTGATAGGTTGATTGAAAAACATCTATAGCTTTCAAATGGTATCACATTTTTTGAATCTGAAACATGCATCACATTCTATGCTTTGCATACTATAGGATTATAAAAAAATGAATTTCATGAAGTTTTGACCAAGTTAAGGTGGTTAGACATATGAGTTTTTATATTTTTAAAAAGTTGTAATAAAAAATTCATCGTTAATTATTTACTTGGAAAAAAATTACAAAAAAATATGCATCACATTGGGACATGAGTCCTCTACTTATATCTAAAATATTATAAAATAATATTATAATTTTATTGTGGTTAGTGTGGTGAGATAGACATCTACTTATTTTTTCCCTGAAATTTAAGTACTACAGCATTGAAATTTCAAATTTTCACCAAATAGATTTATTTTTTTAATAAATCTAGTAGCTTTAAAACTAAATTCAATTTTCTACATATTCTATTCTTACATATTTTTGAAATAATATAGATAACTTATTCAAATTTTTACGTCAAGTTGCCTAACTCTAATTTTCTGAATTTTCATCGCCACTTAAGGGCCTATTTTTTCCATTATTATCCTTCACATACCCACAAAAGTATTAGTTCACTTGATTGCTTGTTAGGATAAATTTAGTGAAAGAACCTTGGTATTTATACTTAATTATGCAAGAATTCCCAAAATTACAACACTACAAGCTGACATTCGATCTAGGAGGATAAAGTCTCACCAGAAATTTGTATTAATTTTGATTTTGGGCCATAGGAGACTCATTTTCCCAAGGTGGTGAATGAGTCCCATTGGGCATAATTTGTGGGATCATTTTTAAAAATTCTTAGAAAGGTGTGAAACCAGGTTCGAGACCCAAAAATCTAGGTGGGACTCATTCACCCAAGGTGGTGAATGAGTCCCAAATCACTAAATCTGGGCCATTCAACCTGAAAACACTTGAATTGTGATTGGATGTTGATTTTTGTTAGGATCATCCTAAAAAATATGCATTAAATGAGGCTTTTGGATGTAAAATAAGGAAAATTAGTGCATAAAGAGGTCCAATTATTAATTAAAACCCTAGAAAAGTGTGAAAGAGTGTTACAAAACTTTACAACACTCCAAATAAGACATGATTAAGGTACACTTTGGTTAAAATGAGGTTTATTAGGTTCCATTCATTAATAAAACCTTAGAAAAGTGTGAAAGTGTGTTACAACACTTCACAAGCTTTAGCAAGGTATAAATTAAGTCCATTAGTTCATGAGGGCCCAAGACATAATGTAAGCATGCTAAACACATTACAACACTAAGTCAAGGCATCATTAGGCTCAATTTTATAAGGAGGGCCCAAACAAGTGTGAAAATGATCAAATGTTTTTGACACTATAGTTGTATTGTGCAGGTTGGTTTTTCAAAACATTGTAGGGATATGATAGAAACTTTCCTATCGACCCCTAGATTCTCAATTTTGATGAATGGTTCATTATGTGGTCTCTTTGGGGGAATTAATGGCCTTCAACAAGGGATCCTTTTTCACCCTTCCTCTTTTTTATTATGGCTAAGGTATTGGGAAGGCACATTAGGAGGCTTAGAGAAGCTAGCTTATGGAAAGCTTATCGATCTTGGAAGACTTGCAACCTATTACTCATTCCCAATTCACAAAAAATATCATGCCTTTCGGGGAGGTGGCACCCAAAGAATCCAATATAGTAAAAGGAGTGTTAGATCTTTATGTGGAGGTGTCAAGGTGGGTCATCAACAAGTAAAATTCAAAAATCTACTTTCTCAACACCAAGTCATAAATTGGGAGGAATATATCAAGAATATTGGGGTTTGTGGTGGTGGAGTTGCCTTCTAAATATCTCAGGGCTCTATTATTTCAAGGGTCTTGTTGCTCGTCCCTTTCGTGGGATGTCTAGGATGGATGTACAGGAAAGACATAGGCTTGAAATAATAAGTGGTTAACATTGGCTAGTAGGATCACGATGATCAAATATGTCCTCTTAGTGTTGCCTATTTTTTTAATGTCATGCTTCAAAGCTACTCATAAGGTAGTGTCCGATATGGAGAGCCAGCTAAAAATTTCTTATGGGAGGGCACCAAAGCTAAAACAATAATTCCTTTGATTAGGTGGGAAACAACATGTTTGGATAAGAACTTGGGGGGTGCGGGGCCCTGAAAGATGGACTTGTTGAATAAGGTACTAGGTGCTAAGCTATGTTGGAAATTGTATCATGAGCCCGACTGCCAATGGTGTAAAATTGTCTAGAGGAAATATATGGATAGTTTGGACCCTTGCAAAATTATGACTTTGGCTAACTCACTTGGCAGTTCTCCCTTTTGGAATTTTTTATGGGAGTTCCGCTCTATAATAATGAATCACCTAACATGCACTAGTAGAATTTGGAAAATAAATGACTAGGTGGCTAAAAATTTTAGTCACAACAACTAAAAATGACTAAATTTTTACTCATTTTTTGCATCTCGGCTATAAATGAGTAAATAAATGACTAACTTGGTCATTGACTAAAAAATTGTTTAGTCATAGAAATAAGAATGGCTAAATAGTTATTCATCAAATCCAAATTAGAATTTTTTTTTAAAAACAATTCAGCCAATTATTGGTGCGATGTATTCATGCACGTGATGTATTGGAATGATTATTCATGTTCATTGTAGATTCATTCGTTAGCTTGGAATTGCAGATCTTAACCTCACTTCATCTCGCTTCATTCATTAGCCTAGCATAAGGCATTTTGATTAGTTATAGCAGCTACTTGCATGGGCGATAAGGACTCAAAGAGGACTTGGAGACTTTTGACAAGATGGGCAAGAGCAAGGAATGTGGAGTTTTTTGCAATGAACTTGAATTTTTTGAGGCCTTCTATAGCGAAATCAGATTTGGGGATGCCCTCTACAATGAATTCAAAGGTAATTTGAAGCCCTCATTACATTAAACACAATTTCAAAACACTCATTACAATCTACTGCTCTTAATAATTTTCTATTACTCTTAATAATGTTCTTTTACAATCTTGCCACTGTTTTGCTTCATAATGTGTTCAAGCTAAATATAATAAAATTTGGGTTTTAGTGCCAAAAATAGAATTTCCTCAAACAATTTTGATTTATTTTCACATTGCAACAACTTCTTGTACCTGTGTAAAGATTTCCTTTGCAATATCAAATTGACCCCTTTTAGCTAGCACAATGGCTGCCCCATTTGCAACATACACATTTTTTGGTCTCTGTGCCAACACTTTACAATGGCTGCCCCATTTAAAACATAAAAAATTTCACTGCAAGTGAAAACTATCCTTGTGAAAATAAACATTTGCTAGATTTACGCACACATCAGGCATCTCAACAAAGATATTTCCTACAACAGTTTCTTGTATGTGTGTAAAAATTTCCTTTGCAATATCAAATTGACCCCTTTTAGCTAGTACAATGGCTACCCCATTTGCAACATAAACATTTCCTAGTCTCTGTGCCAACACTTAAGTGGCCCCTTTTATGACATTAAGATCCTCTTGAGTTATTATTATACTTCTATTTTCCAAGAGAAAAATATCCAAGACGCATGGGAAATGAACGATGAGCATTTGAGTTTCAACTTGGTTTCATTTCAAAAAGGAGACATTACATTGTACAAGATTTTCTTAACATCAGAATAATTTAATCCACCTATTTGGGACTATAAAATAAAAATAGATGAATTAATCTATTTTCAATTATAGGTTCTTTTAATCTAGAATCTAATAGAAAGATAAAGCATAATACATTGAAGGACACAAAAAATGTTCTAAAAGAAAGACTAAAATAGGTTGCCCATAAAAAATAATAAAGAGGAAAAATGAAAAGATAGCATATAGATGATTCATTTGAGGTTTTTAACAAGATCTCATTTAACTGTGTCAAATGGATTTGGAAGGGATAAAGCATATTTGATTGACTAAAATTTTGAGGTAGCTTATCCATCGTCATTGTATGCATCATCTTCTCTTGGAATCTGTTTCAAAATACACCAAGCCTAGAATTGATTGGGGCTGCACTTAAGGTGGATAAAAAATCATCAAATTCTTTATGTATTCTTAGAAACATGGAACTGAAAAATAGATGATAGGCTTAAGAAAAATAAATAATTAAAGTAGCACATCAACTTGTCTTGGTTGATGAAGCAAAATGAAAAGCTGACGAAGAATGAAGGTTTCATATGGAAAGGATAAAGCAAGAGGAATAACTTTGGCAAGTGATGCAACAAGAGTAGAAAATTGAAAATGTGAAGGAATTAAGGAAGAGTAAGTGTAAGGATAAGGATGATGACAATGATGAAGCTGCCCAGTCTCAAAAGAAGGAAAAGAATAAAAAGAAGGATAAGGACCACAAGGCTTATGATTCTTATATGGAAGAACCAAATGTTTCCATGGAAGATGAGGAAAATTATATGAGTGATAAGGAATAAGATGATGCGAAAAATGCCCAAGATCTTCTTGTAGTTATAGGTCTAGAAGACTCTGATGATGACGAGACAAATTCTCCAATTTTAGAAAAATCATGAAGGAGACATGCATACTATGATTCTGAAGATGATGAAACATTACATAAATAGAGACTTGGAGGAGATGATCCATATGATTATGATGTCTAGGCTTCCTGAGCTCTAACCAGATCTAGCTCTTATTTTCCAAGAGAAAAATCCCCAACACCCATGGGAAATGAATGATGAGCATTTGAGTTTCAATCGATTCCAAGAGAAGATGATGAATACAATGACAATGGATAGGCTACATCATAATTTTAGTCAATCAAATATGCTTTGTCCCTTTCAAATCTATTTGACATAGTTAAATGAGATCTTATCAAAAATCTCAAATGAATAATCTGTATGTTATCTTTTCATTTTTCCTCTTTCTTGTTTTTAATGGACAACCTATTTTAGTCTGTTGAAACTCAAATGCTCATCATTCATTTCCCATGGGCCTTGCGGATTTTTGTTTTGGAAAATAGGATCTAGGTTTGGTTAAAGCTCAAAAAGCCTAGACATCATCATCATATGGATCATCTTCTCTCAGACTCTATTTTTATAATGGTTCATCATATTCAAAATCAAAGTATGCATGTCTCCTTCATTATTTTGTTGAAATTGGAGAATTTATCTCGCCATCATCAGAGTCTTCTAAACCTACATCTGCAAGAAGATCATGGGAATTTTCTGCATCATCTTGTTACTTATCACTCATATAATTTTCTTCATCCTCCATGCCAACATCAGGTTCCTCCATATAAGGATCATAAGCCTTGTGGTCCTTATCCTTCTTCTTTTTCTTCTTTCTCTTCTTTTGTTTATTCTTAGACTAACCAACCTCATCATCATCATCATCCTTATCCTTGTGCTTACTCTTCCATAATTCCTTCACATGTTCAAATTGCTCATCTTGTTGCATCACCCGCTGAAGTTCTTCCTCTTTGTTTCTCCTTTCCATTTGAATTCTTCGTTCTTCATCAACTTTTCATTTTTCTTCATCAGCCAAGACAAGTTGTGCTACTTTAATTGTTTCTTTTGCTTTAAGCTAGTCATTTGTTTTTAGTTCCATGTTTCCAAGAATACATAAAGAATTTGATGAGTTTTTATCCACCTTATGTGCATCCCCAATCAATTTTAGGATTAGTTGGATCTCATTCCAATCTTGATCCATGGCGGCAGGACATAGATATGCATCCATATAATAAGGAAACTTGAACAATTTTGGCTTGTATAAAAGATTTTCTTTTTTAGTATCATTTAGTTGTTCAAAAAACCTAGAAATATTAAATAGTGTTGTGACTTTATCCCGTGGTAACTCAAGTGAAACTCCACCTTCTTATAGTCGATGGAAGAATTCCATATCCTTAAATTGCACATAAAAAACTGCATAATTGGCACTCGGGCTTTTATTTATGAATTCAACCCCAATGTCATTTCCTAATGCCTCCATAAAATTTTTGTGAGGCAAATCTAGTTCATCGCACTCAAAATGAAGAACCCTAATGTTGTTTAACAACTCAATGGGTACTTCTTATTTTCTCTTCTTTAGAAGATACTTTGTTATCTTAAGAGAATCTAAGGCTGCACTGGGGTCTATCGACTAACCCATCTTGATAAATGCATGGGAATCACATGGATCTATTCGAGTTGCCTTTATTAAAATTTCCAAAGCCTTCTCTTCCTTCCCTTGTTAAGAATATATATAGCCTACAAATTTTATTCTCTCAAACTTCTCAAGGTGGACCTCCAGAACCTTTTCAAAATTTGAAAGAGAACTCTTAAGATCTCCCATCTTCAATTGAACCTATCCAGAAAATCATGTGGCCTTTGGCTTTCCTTGAACGATGTCATGTAGTAGTAGCCAGTGGTGTCATAATCACCTTTACTATGATAATATCATGCAAGATTATAATATGAATGATATTTCATGAGAGGGTGGTCAGTTGAAACAAGAGTTGTCTTAGTCAGCTATTCCACAAGAAAATGTTGCCCTATGAAGAAAAAATGGTTTGATAAATGATTCAATGCCATTGCATAGTACGAGTATAATTCAAAGGCTCTATGCATCTTTTCCATTCCTTCATGAACACTACCTTTTTCACTAACTGTGAGAACCCTATAATTGAAAAATGCACAAAACTGGCCACAGATATTTTTTCCCATTTCAAATAGCAAAATTGCCAAAAAAAAATGCATTTAAAACCTACAAAAAAATGCAAATAAAATCACACTGAGTTTTGCTCCAACAAAAACCATGATACCATAGCTTGTTGCTTACTATTATTCTTTGATAGATTTTCTTAACCATCCATAGCTTGTTTGAAATCACCTATTTTAGGATTTTAGCCATAGCAACAAGGTAGTGATCTGTTTGATAACATGCTTTGGTAGACATGTATGAAAAATGTGGTAACATAGACAAGGCAATGAACTTTAGAAAAAATGCCTCAAAGAAATTTGGTCTCATAGTGATGGAATTCCATGATGAATTCCATGACAAGTGAATTGTTATGGATTTTCATGGCATTCAATCACCATGAGACCACATTTCTTTGAGGATTTTTTTCAACCAATTCACTACCTTGTCTATGTTATTTATTACTATTATGCTTTGATAGATTTTTTCCAAGAATCCATAGCTTGTTTGAAAGCACTTGTTTTAGGCTTTTAGCCATAGCAACAAGGTAGTGAATAGTTTAATAAAATGATTTGGTAGACAATATATCTGAAAAATGTGGTAGCATAGACAAGGCAGTGAACTATTTGAAAAAATGCCTCAAAGAAATGTGGTCTCATGGAATTCCATGAAAAGAAAATGCAATTGGAAGCTGCTCCTAGTTATTATTTATGCAATGTGAATTAATTGTATAACTGCTTAGGTTGACGTTGTAAAAACTATATTTTATAAAAAATAAATTCATCAATTAACATATAGTTATTAGTTATGCAATGTGAAGTAATTCTTTGAGTTTGAAAGATGTGCAATGCAATGTAATCAATAATGTAGATGATTATGAACAAATAATTGATACCAGTTTATAATATACCCCTATATTCTAACCTAAAATACATAAAAAATCTAATCACACACAATGTTATCAACAAATAATTGAGACTAGAATTCGAGCACCAAATTAAATATTCTTTTCCATTGATTGCTTCAAATAGATATTACAATATAACATAAGTCTCCTCATATATATTTCTATAAATTCCTATGATGATGATATCAAAATTCAGTCTTGGTTTCTCTTTTATAAGAGAAGCAACAAGCTTCATATTGTTACAAAATATGGCATCTTTTCAAAATTCATGTCTCTTTGTATAAACTAGACTAAACATGAGTTTTTCTTAAAACATAAAATAGAGAAATTAGATAACTAATGAATTTTGTAGCACAGTTCATGACACCATAGTCCATTAATCTCCGTAAGGTACCCGTGATCATTGAAGATTTGTTCAAGGTCCTTTCTCCATATTAGTGTATCTAAATGTGTGGTTCTTCCACTATGATAGCCCCAAGGCCTACTGTTTGGGGGCAGGACCCATATATCTCTGCTACCACTCATACACTGTATAATCATGTGGCCATTTGTATTCTTGAATTTTTAATATATTTTCAAGGTGAATCTTCCATTGGTTGTCTAGTAACGCCCTACCATCCATGATAAACATAGAATATCCAACATCCAACGCTATTACTCCATCCATGATTAAGTCGAACCTATCAAGACTCAACTCACCATCCTTTTGTATGTGAGTGATGCATTGTGGAACAATCTAGCCAAATTCACTCTTCCATTAGTTGAGGTCCTTCAAGTGGTCATCATCTTTCAATAGTTTTGGCACGAACCACTAATTCATAGTATGAAATGAGTCTATTGTTGTTTTGATCTTTTGGTCCTCTCCTTGTATATATTGGAATTCATCTATAACTATTTTGGTCATCTACTATGTAGTTTTTAATGTTGCAGGAGCCTCAATACTCCTTTGTAAGACTCTGCACAAGGTTACCAATGTGTGGTGTATGGGTTGCCATTTCTTAAAAAGTGGATCCATTATGGGTAGATGTGTTTTCATCTAATCAATTGCTTGTGTTAGTGATCTATAGCAATCATACACACTTTCCAACTTATCCACAATTAGCTTTATCCTATGCTCAATGACCTTCTCTAAAACATTGCAGATTTTCTTATTCACTCCTTCCTTACCCCCATTATTGGTTTTCTTTAACTCTTCAATCTCGTGTCTAATAATGCTCACTTATTCAGTAGAAGCACTTTCTATATCAATTGGTGGAGTAGGAGGACATTGATATAACACTATTTCCTTGTCCTATGAAGGACCTGCTCTTTTAAATTCTTCCTTCAACTTCACATTTTCCATGAAAAATTTATTGACTTCATCATTTAAAAAAAATTGTTTCTTTTCATACTCTCCCAATCTAGCTTCCATATCCTTAACTATAGCTTAGGTGAACATAGTTGAATGTATTTTCATGGTTGCAACTTCTAGAGGAGATGTATCCTTTAATTTTTTCACCATAGCTATCCCTTTCATTTTTTGCACTACATCTAGTAGCTTTGGTTTTTGTGTACTCTTTTGTTTGGTCTAGAATTCCAAGGTTTCAATCTTAGGGTTATACCTTGTGCCACTTACCCCTTCATCCGAGTCAAACTCAACAATCAACATTAGGTCCTCCTGTGTTCTCACTTGATCAAGTAAAAACATTTTCTTCAATTCCATACAAGGGACAATAAGTATATTACTTTTCAAAATCATCTCTCTAGCCTCTTGTGGGTTGACATCAATATTATCAATCCTCAATTCATTAAAAGTTTAGGCTACTATCTATTCATGTTGGGATTCCTCGGCTCCCATCTTATTTATTTCAACCCTCACTTCAAACTCTCTCATTTTCATCTTAACCCAAAAGTCTTTAAATTCAGGGGTTTTGATAAATACACCATATTCTAAGAACTTGCGAGTTGCAACTACCCTATCATCCTCATGCATTTCTCTTTCTCCTTGTACCTCAATATCGGTTCTAGCTTCAGGCCTGTGGGCTTCAATTTCAAGTATAGGTTGGTCCACTTCAACATCATCCTTTAAATTTCTTAACACATTAACTACTTATTTTGTATCTCCGACCTCCTCACTTATTTCATAGGAAACAAGTGGCTCTATATCTTGTGTCTTCTATTTTTTAGAAGGTCATTATTCAGGAGGTGATCTTGGAAAAGCATGACATACTGAAATAGTATATAGAGTTGGTTCTATAATTACAATACCACTTGGCCTTTTGGGACACAATTTGGAAAGTCTCCTTGTATCTACTACAATCTTTTATAATTCATGAAACTTATCATTTATCATATCCATCCTCTTGACAGGATCTATTTCCTCTACGAAATAAACCAAGAAATCATTGTGCTTCATCTTTCTATCTTCCTCAAGCCTTTTCATAAGTTACCATTTTCGCTCCTATCATATACATGTTGAGGAGTGAAACAATTTTTGATTACATCTTCATAGTCAATCTGGTGAGTAACCATAGTCTTGGTAAGGATGGTGTTTCTTACAAAATTCATGTGACCCTCAGGGTCAAAAGCTCTTTCCTTTCTTGGCTGTAAAGAGTACCTTGATTTTAGATAATTATGTAGCTCTTCAAGTGTATCGGATCCAGCAGATAGTTCCCAACATGCTATCAAATTAGGTAGAAATGTACCCTTCCTTTGTTTACTCATGATATCCTTTTTCATCCATAGAATCTACCACATGAACTCTAAAAAGGCTAATTGAAGGGGGAAAAAATTTGGTAGTATATGTGGGGCCTATGGGCATCCATAAATCTTGATTATTGTGGTATCTAGTAGAAAAAACCAATCATAAAAGTTATGAGTATGGTCTTTCTCAGGTTTGAAAGCCAAAGGTCTTAACAATTGTAGCACAAGTGTGTGTAGTCTTGGTGGTTGGTGGCCAAGAAATCTCATAATTTTGTACACAAACTCATCATAGAATATCACATAATTTGAATTCTTACATTTTTTCTCCCATATATAACACCATAGTTGCATTGGTATCAAATTCTCCTACTTGTCAGTATAAACCAAACACATCCTTTTTCTCCATCTATCTTTATTCTGGTATAATATCTAGTGGCACAACAAACAATATTGCCTGAATGTTATGGGGGCTCTATTTTTCTCAACTTACAAAATTACTTGATGCAATGATTTCTCAAGATATGAGGAAAAATTATATTCAATGTTCATCTTAGGGTTTTGGATCCTCATAGTCGTCATCATTAAACTAACTGGTATTCGCTCTTCTACACCTATCCCAAGTACTTGACAAAGAGAAAAGTAGGTTTTCTTGAAATAGAATTGGAAATATGAGACTTCAAATGGTTTAATAGTAGAAGGGGATATAGGAATCACCTTGTTATTCACACCCCTTTTCATGTAAATGGGGACTTCATCATTTCTATGGGTTTTCCTCAATCTAGTATATTCTTCTTTACTTCTTTTCAAATCAATTTTAGTCAGGGTTTTTTTTTTTAGGTCAAAACATTCAATGATGGTTTATTTAGTCAACACAACTAATGGTGGACCATCTAGAAATCTCACAAACCTAGCAATAGGATGATAAATCTGAACCAATACTATGATGCTTTACATCTATTAAATTTTTTGGGATAATTAACTTGGCCAAATCTAATTCCCATAGATTTGACACTGGAATCTTTCCCTCCTTTTTGTCATAAAAGTAATAGAATAGTTCCCACTCGAAGATAGGGATAAGGACATTTCTATAACCATGAGCCACATAATTAAAAATATTCTTAAATACTCTCTCAATTGATTCAGGGAGTATATCCATGATAGACTGGTGTAAGGACCTCTTTTTAACCTTAGATTCTTCCTTTTTAGTTTCAAGTTCTTTCTTCTTGGGTGGCATGATGTCCTTTTTAGTTTTAGGTTCTTTATTCTTGGGTAGAATGATGTTTAACTATCTTACTTCTTCTAGTGTATCTAAAATGCATAATTCCAAACAATATTGTACTTGTAAAAATTAATTCACAGTTTAACTATCTTACTTCTCCTATACTTCTGAAATGTAGAATTCCAAACAATATTATACTCGTAAAACTTAATTCACAAGAGTTTTGTGCACTTACCTGGGTTACGATGGTTGCATAGCTTAACCTCCTCAAACTATTAGCTCCCTGCATGATAATTTTTGCAAATGAGTGCAAAGAGAATGTTGAATTCTTGGTTTAATGGCTTTTGAGCTCAATCATGTCAACATTAATATCAACCTTATGCCAAATATTTGGCTTCTAGTTTGAGTTTGAACATGCACCATTGATTTTGGGTGATCCCACAATAGTGGTTTACAATTTTTGGCCAAACTGGACACTGCAATTATTATTTTTAACTAAATCTTCATATTCGGGCACCTATAGCAACTAAAATGTGACGAATTTGAAGATGATGCAAACTAGAGTCTCATCACATTTTGTCTATAGGTTCTAAAAATATTTTTTTCAAAAAATTTGGAATCAGATCGCACTTTTTTTTCCATCTCCCACGAAAAGTGGTTTTTTTCAGAAAACAACATTTTTCAAAAGTGACGCTCACCATATACAACATGACTTTTTTTGTATGAAGGATAAAATTCTTTTTCAAATTTAGATTTGTAACTATGATATCTAGCACTTTCATTTGGTCTCATTGTTTTTTATTGAATATTTTTTCCTTAATCAAGTTTCAAATTCAAACCAATTGCAATTCAAACATAGGCAGATTGTATACAACATAACTTTTTTTGTATGAATCGAAATTCTTTTTTTTTTTTAATGGATCAAGGTCATCAATACCCAGCCTCAACGTATTTTTAAATTTTTTATTTTGATAATCTACTATTTTTCCACATGTGCAAACCAGAGAATTTAATTTTCAGTGAAAAACCTATGTTTAATGAAACTAAAAAATAAAATACATAATAAAAGAAAACCATATTAAAATTATATTCGACAGATAGCTCATTCAGAGGAATATTATTATCTAATTAGGTTTCTGAATTTTTCTGCATTTTGATTTTCAAATTGAGCTTTGAAAGACAATTTTTTACAAAAAAAAATGATTTTTTGGGGAGATAGGGGAAAAATGGTGTTCGGCCGAACATAAGTTCGGCCAAACCTTTTAAAGAGGTTTGGCCGAACATAGGTTCGACTGAACCTCTTTAAAATAATAAAGGAAATTATTTTAAAGGGGTTCGTTCGAACCACACAAAATTGGTTTGGCCGAACGCCCTCAATATACATCCGAAAGTCAAACAACTTTTCTAGGGTTTGTTTGCATTTTTTCGAGCTCCTGTGTAAACGATGGTGACCCTCGTGCTTCCAAGCCTGTCAGCTGAAAAAAGACATTTCATAGGTAAAACAATGATGAATATTTTGATAATGTTTGTTATTGTTGCATTTGTTTTTACTGTTGTAAGTTTTTTCAAGTTTTTGTGACAAATTTTTTGCATTTTGGAGGAAAATTTGTTGTTAGTTTAAGTCAATCATTTGTATTTTGAAGAAGAAAATGGGACAAAAATCAAAAAGAAAAAACAAAGCTCAACGAAAATTTTCAAAAGATAAAGAAGAAAATAGATGCAAACAAAACTTGACAAATTATCATAGAAGGAAACAAGGTACGTGTTTATTTCTTCTCTTTCTCTTCAAAAAATGGGTAAATTTATTTATTTACAATTTAGTGGGTTTATCATATGTTTTATCTAGCAACAAGGAAAAACGCATCAAATAATTGATATATAAGAAAATTGAAGGTTCCTCATTTCAATTTTTTGGAAATGAAAACTCAAATGCACATCATCAATGAGTTCTATAAAACTAAAATCTACAAGTCATCACTAGATTTTATGAATCCTTATACTAAATATTTTACTAGTTTTGATCTACAATATATTCTCTTTATTTGTATTTTTTTGTGGCACCCAATTTTGCATCTATCTATGTTTATGTCCTTCTTTAAATTATTATATTTATTTCATCCAATTGTGCATCATCAATTATATAGATATGGTAGAAACACCATCTTTCACCAGTATTTCCTCCTCTATCTTGGTATCTCCCTTTGTATCAATACATGAAAATCAATAGTAGGGAAATCATTATGTATAACCAAATTGGATAAAAGAAGATGACACAAGATAATTCAACAAAAGAGAATTTCTAAACTCATCTAAAAAACCTAAATAGTGATAATTAGTTGAGAAGGCGGAGATAGCTCAAACACCCCACAAACACACAAAAATTGGTAAAAATTATAAGTATTATAATAAATAGAATCATATTAGTTAAAAATAACTATATTTGGATTAGGATAGATTTAACAACAAGTACGATGAATATACACATAAAACATACATTAATTAAATAAGTTTATATGTGAGGAATATATAATGTAGAAGTATGTATCTAAGATAATATTTTCTAAATTTTCTAACACATAATATAACATAGAATTAGAATATTCTTCATAACAATGAAATAATTCATAAAGAAATAAACATATTGATAGTAAGAAGAAAAATGTATTGAATTTGATTACCTAAATAAAAATTTGAAAGTTTTAACTAACTTTATTCCTAGATAAGATTAATAACACAAAAATACTATCCAAAATAGATAAATCAACAAGTGTAAATGGTCTTATCTAAATTGGTTTCACCTATATAAACTATGCAAGCTTATTTTTCCTATAAAAAAAAAGTATTACATTTTTATTAAACAAAATATTAAAAATGAGATTTAATTATAAACTAAGAAAAACCTAGAATGAGAGTTGAGAAATAGATATCTTGAATCATGTGATAGGAATCTAGAATATGAATCAATAGAAGATAATAAAAATTAAATCATGTTTCCTATATGGTAGCATGAATACATTAAGGTCTATATGACTACATAGATTTTTGTCAAGTACATAAAAAATACCAGTTTATACAAAAAATTGAAAGTCTATAAAATAAGAATAAAATACACAACCAATAACAAGAAACTAAATAGTAGAATAACACATTAATTTTGTAAAATAAATTAAATGATATAAAATGGTCATAATTTTATTTAAAATGAGCTCTAAGATAATATAATTATGATAGATAGGAAATGACACAAAACCTTCATATGAAGAGATTTCCATTAATACATGTATCTAGTGCCACAAAGGGAAAGGGGTGAATTTTGGTTATCTTACCAATATTGTCAAATCCCTATTTTGGTATTTTTACCTCCACAAATAATCAAATAAAAATACATTAGATTAATATGGTTGTGCTCTTATCCTATGTGCATCTAGAACTAAGATGAGTACAACATAAAAATAAATATATAATCTATAGAAATAAGTGTATCCCTTAGATATATGAAAAAATAAAATTTGAGAAGATGGATCAACAATCATTTACAAGAGAGATATGAATCTACAAGAAGAAATATGAAAATTTGTGATTATGATATTTTCTTAGGTAGGTTCCTCAATGAATATAGCCATCTAAATATGTCATCTTCTTCTACATCTCTTTCTTTTGCTATCTTCTTATTATAATCTTAATCTATATTCATATTCAAAGATATATGCACTATCTAGCACTCCATGTATAAAATGTTAATTCTTCTTTTTGGGAGTCAAAGATTTCATTACATTCTACATGAACCAATTTGAGATTAAACAAAATTTTAAAAGCACCAAAGAGTCATTTTGAATCTCAAACACTGCAAAATTTATTTTTCCTTTAAACCCAATAGGTTGACCTTTATATTAGATACCATGTGCTAATGAAAATTTTGGATCTTCGCCCTCATCTAGTACTATATCATAGGGAGTATCATGTAAATTTGGTTTCCCAAGCTCCTCCCAATTTATTTTAAGAATAATTTTAACATCTTCTCCCAAGTTTATTAATATATTTTTCATCCATAAAAATGAGTTCTATATGATTGTGCCCATTTAAAAATATTAAGATGTGAAAGAGATGCATTTTGTTGTAATTATCATGTTCTTAGAATTAATGTCTATTCTAACATGTTACAAGAAAAAAATTAAATTATGAGTGTTGAAATTTATATATATTTGTTGTTTTATAATTTGAAAATTAGATTTTGTTCAGTATTAATAGATAGGGATTGAAGGTTGAGACACAAATCCTAACGATCTGTCATAATGGGATACCTTATCTAGAAGAAAAATAAAATATTTAAATTTACTAGATCTTGACTATCTACTTAGGTACAAAGAGGCTCATAGACTTACCACACTATCTAAGATTTTTGTCCCGGTTTTCTATCTTTTTTTTTAGTTTTTTTTTCTTGTTTTCTTTATTTCTAGATTAGAGTTTTTTTTGTTTGTGCTACTAATTTGTTTGTTTTAGCATGTGTCCAGCTGGAATTAGCTAAATGTTATTTTAATTGTTTTTTTTTTTTTTCAACTCGCATTTTACATGCATTGGTTAAAAAAGAACATACATGCAAATGCATATGGGTTAAAAATAACAACACACTTTTTTTTTCATTGGGTTTAAAATTAACTCTTAGATAGAAAACACTAGAAATGGTTAAAAATAACCCCTTTGCTTGACAGACACTACAAATGGATAAAATGAACCTTGTGCATTCTCTGTTTGTTCACATTTTGATTTTGGTTTAAAAAGAACACCATGCGAGTGTGATCTGAAATATTCATGTGCTCTCTCTTTGTTTTTAAACAAAGATCAATTGAACTGTGAATATTTTGGTTCGCTTTTGTTAAGCCTTAGATCTTGGGCCTGCTTTGGTGGGAAAAAGTACTCACCCCAAAGCGACTCAAACCGGGAACGCGCTAAAGCCAAGCGATGCCCAACCGGTATATAAATTCGAATGTTAAGGAAAACTTAGCATTACAGAACTTCTTGCGGACCAGAAATTGACTCCCCAGTACCCTTGTGGTGCGTCGAAACCTATAGAGCCTAACCTCTGTAGACTGGGATGATAATGCCTCTCACGTGGCCTTCTGAATGGGTGCCCGAAATAAATCCTTTGTTTTAGAAAACCACAAACCTTCTATTCTTTGGTGCAGCAACGGTCGTTGCCAAGGCACCCACACCTGCGCAGTTCTTAGTAGAAATGATCAATCTGCCATGGGAGTTTCATGGAGATTGGAAGCTTGGTTGCCCTGAGAAGTGAGTGCACTATAAGGGGGAGCCCGTGGGGCCAAGCTTCTGAAATTCATTCGCTAAGGATATGCAGTTCGTGGGATCCATAAGAATATTGTCCTTGCAGCCTTAGGATTTTTTTTGTAAATGTCTTCTATGTGGTTGATTTTCATTCTTTACAACACCACGTGTTTGCCAACTATTTTTAGACAACATGAACAAATGAACATCATCCTCCAAATCTGAATCAATACAGTCAAACTATCAAGAGTCCCCTAACACCACCCATGACACTAAGTCACAAAAACCTTCCATTAGTCATACCCACCCTAACCTTGACAAGGGAAACCAACCATCCACATCATATCCTAGTCCTTCATTCATGTCATATCCTAGTCCTCCAATCATGTCATATCCTAATCCTCCATCCACATCATATCCTAGTCCTCCATCCACGTCATATCCTTGCATCGTAGCCAAATTTGGACCTAGAGTTGCATTTGACCTCTTGCATTCTTAACTTATCACATCATATCATACAATTTTTATATATGTCATCTTAGAATCATATCCTTTTCATTGCATCCTAGTCCTTAAATATTCCTACTCTTGCATACATAGAATGTATCATTTCACCTAGGTCTTGCATGTACAACCCCTTGCATATATATCAAGATCATATCGTGCCTAAGTTCCAAGTTGCATACATTCCATGTTCGAAATTTAGTCCTTTGCATAGTCATCATTGATCAAATAGAACCCTTAGCTCTTTCATGAGTTCCACTACTCTTCATATGTCTCAAAACCAATCCGTTTTTTATCTATTGCCCACATCACTTAAGGTTTATCATGGACTTTCAAGTTAGGGAAAATACCATTATCCTTGTGTATCTAGGGAAATCCTTTTGGAGTCCATCATCTCCTACATACCCTCTCTTGATCAATGTTCCCTTGTGTTTATCCATCATAACACAAGTCAAGCCTTGCATCGTAACCAAATTTGGACCTAGAGTTGCATTTGACCTCTTGCATTCTTAGCTTATCACATCATATATCATACCATTTTCATATATCCCATCTTAGAATCATATCCTTTTCATTGCATCCTAGTCCTTACATATTCCTACTTTTGCATACATAGATCATATCACATAGTCCATGTATACATATATATCATTTCACCTAGGTCTTGCATGTACAACCCCTTGCATATATATCAAGATCATATCGTGCCTAAACTTTCCAAGTTGCATACATTCCATGAATCTAGTCATTTGCATAGTCATCATTGATCAAATAGAACCCTTAGCTCTTGCACGAGTTCCACTAATCTTCATAGGTCTCAAAACCAATCTATTTTTTATCTATCACCCACATCACTTAAGGTTTATCATGGACTTTCAAGTTAGGGAAAATACCATTATCCTTGCATGTCTAGGGAAATCATTTTGGAGTCCATCATCTCGTACATACCCTCTCTTGATCATTGTTCCCTTGTGTTTATCCATCATAACACAAGTCAAGCCTTGCATCGTAACCAAATTTGGACCTAGAGTTGCATTTGACCTCTTGCATTCTTAGCTTATCACATCATATATCATACCATTTTCATATATCCCATCTTAGAATCATATCCTTTCCATTGCATCCTAGTCCTTACATATTCCTACTCTTGCATACATAGATCATATCACATAGTCTGTGTATACATATATATCATTTCACCTAGGTCTTGCATGTACAACCCCTTGCATATATATCAAGATCATATCGTGCCTAAACTTTCCAAGTTGCATACATTCCATGAATTTAGTCCTTTGCATAGTCATCATTGATCAAATAGAACCCTTAGCTCTTACATGAGTTCCACTACTCTTCATAGGTCTCAAAACCAATCCATTTTTTATCTATCGCCTACATCACTTAAGGTTTATCATGGAATTTCAAGTTAGGGAAAATACCATTATCCTTGCGTGTCTAGGGAAATATTTTTGGAGTCCATCATCTCCTGCATACCCTCTCTTGATCATTGTTCCCTTGTGTTTATCCATCATAACACAAGTCAAGCCTTGCATCGTAACCAAATTTGGACCTAGATTTGCATTTGACCTCTTGCATTCTTAGATTATCAGATCATATATCATACCATTTTCATATATCCCATCTTAAAATCATATCCTTTTCAAATGCATTTTTTCCATGGAATTCTTAAGTTCAAGAATCTTTGATTTCATTTGATTTCGTATGTTCAACTCCACTTATATATCACCATCTCTCACTTTCTTTTCACAATATTTTGTGACATGTACAAATGGCTCAACAAGCAGGAAGTTCTCAAGCAGAAGTCGAGCCCAATCTAGATATTGGACCAAATGAATCAGTTGAAGAACACATGGACCTTGAAGATAGGGAGGAGGCCCGAGTTCAAACAATGCATGTTGGAGAGGGGTCGGGATCACTTCCTTCTACACCAATGGATGAGCATATAAAAGTAGTTGAAACAGTGGGGAAACAAATTTCTTATAGAAATTTAGATCATTTACTTGAAATGGATATGGAGAAACTAAAATGTTATGCCGACCAACCTAAAAATACAAGTAAGAGGTCAATGACTAAATCTGTAAATAGAATAATCCATGATCATTTCAATCATCTTGAAACACTTGAGAAAACCCAATTGTTATCACGTTTACTTCTTCGTGATGAGCTGAAAGAGTCATTACAATTGTTGGGTGTACATTCTGCATCAAATAAGAGGAAACACATGAGACTGCAAAAAGATATTGTTGAAAATGTAAAAAAAGGTTTAGATTCCATTGGGAAAGGATCTCGATCAATGGATAGAACCATTGCAAGAAAGGTGATTTTGACATCTGTTTTAAATAAAGAAATATCCAGAAAAAGAAAAATGTCAGCACTTTCCACTGAATTTGGTTATAGTAGAACCACACTAATAAAATATGAGAAAAAAAGAAAGGTTTTAGATGATAGTTTTGAAGGCAATTGGGCAATTATGTGTAGAGCTCGCCGTTCTAATAGGATTGAAGATGTTGTTAGGAACTTGATCTCAAGTTTTTGGAATGATCAAACCTGTCCATCATCAAATACTAGAGATGTTATGAGGCACAAGATTGGACTTGGTATTTATGAAGAACATATTAAACATTGGCTAGACATAACACAACTTGATATGTATATGAACTTTTGTAATATGTATCCTCATATAAAGATTGGGCAAACAATGTTTCAAAGGTTAAAGCCATATTATGTGAAGATAAACAAGTTTTTTGAAACTTGTTGTTGTCGTTATCACATTGAATTTGATCTCTACTATCAGGTGTTTCAAAAGATGAGAGAAGAAAGATATGGTTTTCAAAAGGCACCTCCTAAACAGGTAAGTTTGTTCATAAAGGATCTATTATGTGATCATGAAAATGGAATTCAAATAAAATGCATAAAAGACTCTGTGAAACATGTGGAAATTTGGCTAACTTTCCTTCAACAAATGAAAATGTTGACCTAACAAAGACAGTAAATTGCAAAAGTTACAAGTATGTAAAGTTTCAAACAAATTTTGGGAAAGAATCCACAAGGTTAAACTATGTAGAAGATGAGATACCTATTGGGAAATTTATGGAAGATTTTCAAAAATTGATACAACCATACATACAGCATTCCTTTTATGCTAAGTGGCAAGCACATCAATTTCAAACATTAAGAGATACTTTCCCACTTGGAACAGTTCTATTAGTAGTTGACTTTGCAGAAAATTACTCTTTTGTACATCAAAAAGAGATTCAATCAGAATATTACTTTTCAAAGCAGGTCACTATTATGGTTCATGTGTGTTATCGACATGCACAATTGGAATTGGATGGTGTTGAGAGTACAAATGAACAACGATCCATCAAGAAAGAATATCACTTTTATATTAGTGATGATAAAGAGCATGACACACTTTTTGTACAACATTGTTTTACAAAATGTTTTTTTGAGAATTTGAGAAGCAGGGGTGTAAAATTTAAAAAACATTTTGTATGGTCAGATGGATGTGCAGCACAATTCAAATCATCATGGCCATTTTATGCACTTTCTAGATATCATAAAATTTACAACATACCACATGTTTGGAGTTTCTTTGAGAGTGGGCATGGAAAGGGTGAGCATGATGGCGCAGGAGCTTGCATCAAACATGCTTTAAGAAAACATCAAATGAGTTATTCAGAAGATCATATAGACGATGCACATGATGTTGTTGAATGGTGCAAGAAACACTTTGCATCAAATGAGGTCGGCACATCTTCAAGAACAAACCGAAACATTCCACATAGAGTGTTTTGGGAGATATCAGGTATGTATAAATTACATTTAAAAAAATTAAATTTATTTATATTTATATTTTACACATATATATATACACACATGTTCAAGTTCACATAAGTTTTTTGCAATTACATTTATCTAGGTGTGGATAGAAGATCGATGCATGGATGCAAGAGGGTAGAAAAAACAAGATCTTTGCATTGTGTTATGAGTTCGGATAGTCACCCTGGATGGACATTATACACAAGGGATTACTCTTGTTTCTGCACTGAGTGCATTGCAGGAAAGTCTCATGCATGCAACAATGAAGAACTTGAATATGTTAGTAAATGGCATATGGTGCCACTATTCGTTTCAGACACATACAATGAAAATGAGGATGAAAGATTTCAAGACATTCCTTTGATTTCAATTGATTATGACCATATTTCAGTATTGGTTAGAAAAGGTACATGTGTAAGTTTTCAATAATTTAAATATTATATAAATTTAATGATCTTTAACTTGTGTAGAGACAATTCTATTTTTTTTAGAATTTTATTGTGTAAATTTGGTGTACAAGAGATGTTTTTGTAGTTATAGCAGAGCCTGGAAACATAGGTGTTAGCTATTATTTACTGTGTTGCACAAAAGAGAGGAATAAGCTAACACGGCCTGAAACAAATGATGGAATGTTATTTCCCATAGGTGAGTTTGAATTTAAAATTATATATATACATTGTGTACATGTGTACATTACCTTAAAAACATTAAATATATATTGTACAAACCTTGAGCACGCAAATGTTGTACACATGCACATGTATTACCTCAGGTTCATGTTTATCGTGCAGGTTCTGTTGTTGTGCAAGGGATATATCTAAAACAAGTCAAAGTTGTTCAACATGGGATTCATTTTGTGGACTATCAAGTTGATAACAAGGTATATCAATATAGTCACCTTATAATTGCTACTGCCCTACATCTTAATGCAGTTCCACATGCATGTGGACGGAAAAAATGGAGACTAGATAGTGATGACCATAAAAAAAATTTACATGTTATTCAAGAGCGGGTTGAACCAGAATGTTTGAGTTAGATTATATCCATGATTTTCAAGTTCACTTGTACATGTACATACATGTTCAAGATGAGAACTTATAGTAACTTGTTTGAACTCTGGATTGTTTTAGTTACTTATAATATATGTTGATGACAAGTGTTTTAAATTTGTTTGGACACAAATTAGGGGTTGAAATACATTGAGAACCTTAAATTGAGTAGATATTTCCAATTATATATTTGTTCCATGGAATTCAAGTACTTGTTATGTACATAATGTGCAAACCTTGTCATAAAAAAATTCATTGGAAGAGTGATGGTGTGAGTAGAAGAAAATTTAGTGTTAGTTTCAATGATCCCCCAAATCTAGCATGTTTATTTATTTATATCTTCAATATAATGTTGTATTTATGTATATAGTTGTATATATTTAATCAAGATGGTTAATATTATAGTTAATTAATTTTTTCTCATGCCCTAAAAAAATTAGCAAGTGATTGCATGTCCCCTTAAAAGCCATCCTCTAAGGCCCCTTCACTCATCTCCTACATACATTTTTAAAATTTAGGCAAGTTTAATTTATTTTAGGTAGACCTTGCAACTACTTGGCATGATTGTGAATACTAGGGAATTTAACATGTGACAACATATTAAACACCATAAACACCCTAGGATAATAAATATGACAATAATTAGGTTTTAAATCCAATTCAAACTCTAATTCAAGTGGATTGAGGGAGTGGAGGGGTTTTGAGGTGGGGGTATTTCAAGTGGTTTCTTTTCAAGTGGGGGTTGAATATTTTATAAAAAATCTTCTAATAAAAATGTATACTCTAGTAATTTCTCTATTGAAATGTAACATGTTTAATATTATTGCAATTATCTAAATTTAAATAATTTTTTAATTTAAATTATGAACTTTATTGAATCATTGCATCATATTGGAGATTATTGTCAAGTCATAACATGGATACATGATTTCATCTTCCTATTTCCTATTAGGTATATTCCTAGGACAAAACCCTATATTTATATAGATCAATTTGAGGCTTCTCTTGTGAAAAACATATATTTATCTAGATATATATTAATAAGGAAGAGGGCTTTGATAATTTATAATAGCTTGCATGTTAGTGATGATAAGAATAGGAATTTTAAACTCCTTAAGAAAGATACCAATTGTTTACCATAGTTCTTATTCATGTTCACTAAATACTAGTTCTTTACCATAGTTCTTATTCATGTTCCCTAAATACTAACTTTTAAATGAATCAAGCGGTAATCAAACAAGTTATTTCATTGTCAAGCTTGTTGTTATTTAATGTATAGATATGCAACATATCTAGTAATTTTAGAATTTTGTTACAAGTCAAAAAGATAATAGAGGTATAATTTGAATTGAATTTTCTTAATGTTTCAAAGAATAAAATTTATTTGTTTCTTTGTTCTTACTTTCTATTAAGATTTTAATTTCATCATTTTTATCAAATTTTAAAACTAGAAGAACATGTCCTTGAAATTAATAAATTATAGGCTCAAGTAAATACACTCATTTATAAAATATCATTAGTTTACTTGAGCTTGGGAGTCATTTATTTTATAATTTTTGACTGCTTACTATAATTTATTCATTGGGCATGCATGTGCAAAATATTTATTGTGATCAACATGAATGAACTTAATTATAAAGTGGCATTCATTTCCTAAAATTCTACTCTAGAGAGATCAAATGAATATATCATATAAGGAAATGTAAGTTGTAAGAGATCATCAAATAAGAAAATGTATGTATATTGAATATAAGCGAATGTATACATATATCATATAAACATGTAAACATATCAATATTGATCAATGTATAAACATGTAACATGTTATAAGAAAAGTTCCAAATGTATGTATATCATAAAAGAAAATGTAAGTTAGAGATCATCAAATGTGGAATACTAAAGATCATCATATAAGCAAATGTCGAATACTAAAAATCATCATATATAACAACTGTAAGTTAGAGATAATGAAATTTCAAATACTAGAAAGATCATCATATAAGCAAATACATGTATTAAAGATCATAAATCTAATGCAGGGCCTAATATGAATGTCGACTCCTAGTCGAATGACCATCTGAATGAGAATGGTCCTGCTCTGATGGATGTGTTGAGCCCTACAAATAAAATGGTGTACAAAATGTGTTAAATACATATAATTTATATTAAATATGTATCTAGATCTATGCATACATATTCATGTACATATACACATGTATATATAAAAATTTAAAACTCACATGTCCACTAGCATCAAATTCATCCACAAAGTCATGTCGATGTGCACAATCTGGAACAAGGCTAGGAGTGACATGAGGTATGTCCACCTACAAATATATAAATTCATATATATAAGTACATGAATATCTAGTTATTAAAACTAAAATTTAAAAATAATTAAAAAGGAATTGAAACATGCACATGCACACATACATGCACATCATCTGATATTGGATGACTTGAGTCCTCTGAAACGGCTGCCTCCACCATATCAACTATACGATCAAGCAACAAACCAACATTTGCATCCATTTGATCTATCTCATGTCGTGCCAAAAATGATGACTGGAGAGGACTATGTAGGTGAGATGGCATCGACGATAACGAACCGGCACCAACCAACATCTCAGTAAAACCCATAGTCTGTGCAGCTATCGAATGATCAGATGGTGGATCCTGACGTGCACTAGTGCTGGGTTGAGAGTGATGGGCTCTTGGAAGTGAACGCCCTCCATGTGTCAAATGATCTCTAACATGCTCTATACTAATCCCATAGTTTGATGCAATGAAATCATATGCCTCCAAGAGTTCCTCAGCCAAACAAAGCAAAGTCCTGTGTGCCATATCTCCTGTAAGTGCCTCAAGCTCTGTGGGAGTAGGGATGCCTACTAATGTGAAAGGATCCATGGTGGTCCACTGTGCTGAAGATGGTGTGGGTCGAGAACATCTAGACATCAAATACTGACCTACATGATCAGTAGATATCCTATTGGTGGCAGCTGCAATGTCACCTATAGTATCAATTGCTTCCTTTTGGGAAGCAACGACAACCTCATCTGGTATTGGGTCTAGATTTGGGGTGAGAGTAGGAGACCTCTCACCAACCAATACCCTAAACATTGGGGTCGGTCTATCTGCTCGACGATAAGTGGGTCTGTCAGCAATCCTACCATGCCCCTGACCATCATATGGTGGAATGTCTAGGTAGTTGACTTTGAGGCCCAAATGGACCTCAATGTACAACTGTTGAACAAAATATAATGGAATCTGGTCATTGTTTGGGTATTGACCATGTGCTATGAGAAATCATGGGTAGATCAATGAGGCCATATCACGATCAACACATCTAGTGACCTGGTATCCCCTAACCTTACGTGTATTTTGATAAAATGGAAAACAATTGGTTTTTATCATTTCTTTGGTCACACTATCCTGTATTTGTTTAAGGGGAACCTCACCATGTACTTCTTCCCACATGTGGGAAAGAATAGCAGCTACTCTATCTGGAGAAAATGCACTTGCCCTCTCAAGTTCATCTCTTAGTTTTTCAAGACTATGCAATATTGACATGATTGGTTCAAAATATATCCTGGGGTTTACATTTTGCGCTAATGAGTCTTTCAATTTATTAATCTCATTAGTGGTATTTTCAAACAAAGATTCCGGAGGTGGAGCATCTGCATTATCCATGTTATGTATGTATGTGTACCTAAAGGAGCAATGAGACCTTAGTTTAAATAATATATCTAGATATAAGGAATAGAAATCTAAAACAGTTCTAATAATTCATCTACTCATCAATAATATTTCCATACCATTAACAGAAAATATGTTCAACATCTATCATAGTTTTTAATGATCAAAACATTCACATTATTAGATTGCACAAAAAACATAATCTAAAACAATTCTAAAATTTAAATTTACAAGTGTGCGTGTGCACTCTAGTACAAAATGTGTCATTAAAGACAGTTTAAAAAACATTGATAAAGGTTGCATCTAAGATTTATTTCCTACAACTAGTAATAAAGGGAAAACATCATTACTTAACATTGGTGGTCATGTAAAATCAATTTAGTCATTATTGAAGGCACAAATAAGAGAAGAAAATGAGACAAATGATAAGCTTGTAAATATGATTTCTAAACTATGGAAGGACAACATTAGTGCTTCCCAAAAAAATCTACTTCATGAAAATATAATCATTTGAAATTGGATGGAAGAATCTTAAATGCTTAAAGCTATGATCTAATACGTTCTAATCTAGATATGATGTCATGTTTATTGATCCTCTTGAAGATCTCTCAAGATTTAGATAAAACAATAAAGAAATTATTATGGGGTGGTTCGAATGAAAGTAAGTGTATTCCTCTTATTAAATGGGACACTATATGTCTTCCCAAAGGTCTTGATGGCTCATGAACTAAAGTCTTATCAAAATGGAAATAAATGATTAATTACCTATTTAGAATTATATGAATGTAAATATATCATAGAAGATATCTAGGGTGGTTATATGCTTAATTATTTGAACCATGTGGATTATCCAAGTGGCTTATAGTGGACTTGGAATAATTTTGATTTGGCTCCCATTCCACATAAAATCAAAATGATTTTAACATGGATGAATTTCACAAGTAAAAAAATTATATACCACATAGGACAATTATTTAATATTATATAAACTATTTAGCCATAATAAAAATAAAAATGTTGAACATGAAAGGGAAAATGTTGCAAAATGTTATGAAACACCTATTGAAAAGAGTAACATCATAGAAAATAAAGAATTCAAATTTAGTTCAATATTTTTTAATAATGTAGAAATGAACCCCATGATATTAAAATTATACTCCATGATCCAATCGTTGATAATATTAATAAAATTGATA